>CM069136.1:32374753-32837253 GCA_035221665.1 Okamejei kenojei
ACTGATTTAGACCGCATTCACAGAGATTATCCGAATTTGGATTACTCCAAATGTGATAGAAACATAGAAACATAGAAATTAGGTGCAGGAGTAGGCCATTCAGCCCTTCGAGCCTGCACCGCCATTCAATATGATCATGGCTGATCATCCAACTCAGTATCCCGTACCTGCCTTCTCTCCATACCCTCTGATCCCCTTGGCCACAAGGGCCACATCCAACTCACTCTTAAATATAGCCAATGAACTGGCCTCAACTACCCTCTGTGGCAGAGAGTTCCAGAGACTCACCACTCTCTGTGTGAAAAAAGTCTTTCTCATCTCGGTCTTAAAGGATTTCCCCCTTATCCTTAAGCTGTGACCCCTTGTCCTGGACTTCCCCAACATCGGGAACAATCTTCCTGCATCTAGCCTGTCCAACCCCTTAAGAATTTTGTACGTTTCTATAAGATCCCCTCTCAATCTCCTAAATTCCAGAGAGTATAAACCGAGTCTATCCAGTCTTTCTTCATAAGACAGTCCTGACATCCCAGGAATCAGTCTGGTGAACCTTCTCTGCACTCCCTCTATGGCAATAATGTCCTTCCTCAGATTTGGAGACCAAAACTGTACGCAATACTCCAGGTGTGGTCTCACCAAGACCCTGTACAACTGAAGTAGAACCTCCCTGCTCCTGTACTCAAATCCTTTTGCTATGAAAGCTAACATACCATTCACTTTTTTCACTACCTGCTGCACCTGCATGCCTACTTTCAATGACTGGTGTACCATGACACCCAGGTCTCGCTGCATCTTCCCTTTTCCTAATCGGCCACCATTTAAATAATAGTCTGCTTTCCTGTTTTTGCCACCAAAATGGATAACCTCACATTTATCCACATTATACTGCATCTGCCAAACATTTGCCCACTCACCCAGCCTATCCAAGTCACCTTGCAGTCTCCTAGCATCCTCCTCACAGCGAACACTGCCCCCCAGCTTAGTGTCATCCGCAAACTTGGAGATATTGCCTTCAATTCCCTCATCCAGATCATTAATATATATTGTAAATAGCTGGGGTCCCAGCACTGAGCCCTGCGGTACCCCACTAGTTACTGCCTGCCATTGTGAAAAGGACCCGTTTACTCCTACTCTTTGCTTCCTGTTTGCCAGCCAGTTCTCTATCCACATCAATACTGAACCCCTAATACCGTATGCTTTAAGTTTGTATACTAATCTCTTATGTGGGACCTTGTCGAAAGCCTTCTGGAAGTCCAGATATACCACATCCACTGGTTCTCCCTTATCCACGCTACTAGTTACATCCTCGAAAAATTCCACAATATTCGTCAGACATGATTTACCTTTCGTAAATCCATGCTGACTTTGTCCAATGATTTCACCACTTTCCAAATGTGCTGCTATCCCATCTTTAATAACTGACTCTAGCAGTTTCCCACTACCGATGTTAGACTAACTGGTCTGTAATTCCCCGTTTTCTCTCTCCCTCCCTTCTTAAAAAGAGGGGTTACATTTGCTACCCGCCAATCCTCAGGAACTACTCCAGAATCTAAAGAGTTTTGAAAGATTATCACTAATGCATCCACTATTTCCTGAGCTACTTCCTTAAGTACTCTGGGATGCAGCCTATCTGGCCCTGGGGATTTATCGGCCTTTAATCTATTCAATTTACCCAACACCACTTCCCGACTGACCTGGATTTCACTCAATTCCTCCTTTGACCCACAGTCCCCTGCTATTTCAGGCAGATTATTTATGTCTTCCTTAGTGATAATCTAGAGGACATTCTTAATGGGAAAGTAGTGGGCAGAAAGGCATGTCTTGGGTGGTTTGAAGAGCAAAAACTTGTAGTTTACAATGCCAAGATTGAAAAGTTGAGGAAAAGCAAAGTGTACGGAGTTGCTTATTGGTTACAATCTGATGAGTATGATGATGCTACTGATTATGATATGCCAATGTACCAGCTACAACTGATCTTCTCCATAATGACTTGGTCTTTTGCTAGAAATTGTAATTACTTTACCTATCTGTTACGGACTTACAGCATATAATACAATAATATTAAAGTTCTGATCTTGAGGATATCACATTTTTGAATTTTCAAGACGGTCTTGGTGTTTATTACTATTTCCGTCACAACGGTCAATTTTGTAATTAGCTACAATTAAGTAATTAACTAATTATATGCTTTAATTTCAGGTCATCCAAGTAAGATGTTTCATATTTGTTTCAGAATGGTTCAATCTATAATAGCTGAAAATTTCATTCAGTTCTCTTAATTTTTAAGAAAGTTATGGGCTTTTGACTGTCCTCGATCACAGCTTTTAAGTCAATGGAAAAGGAATAGGGAACAAGATGCTAATTTCCGAGTATGTAAATGGCCATAACTTTATTTAATACTGAAGATATGAAAGTGAATTAGGTATCAAATTAAAGTTATTTTTATGCTTTATCTGATGGGATAAATTAATGGCTTGATTTTTAAAATCTCAACATTTTGTAACATTCCTACCTGAAGGATCTTCTGACGTTGGCCTCTGTGACTGTGACTGACTGACTGTAATACCAACAGGGCGTATGGGGGCTCGGCAAGGCACATTAGTGTTCTCCCTATCAAAGCGTGCGTAGAACACATTGAGCTTGTACGGGAGTGATGCTGCTGTTGCTTGAGCTGCCTCCTGGATTTGGCTTGAAGCAGGTGATGGCATTCAAACCCTGCCACATTTGCCGAACCATATTCCCTTCCAGTCCGTGCCGACCATTTGTTTTCCCCTAGTCCCATCTACAGAACATCCTCCCCCATCTCCAAGCTTTGAGCAGAAGTCCCCTTTGGCCTTTTTGATGGCCTTGTCAAGGTCGTATCTAGACTTCTTATAGACCTCTGCGACACCAGACCTGATAGCCCGGGATCTGGTCTTCAGAAGTATGCAGATCTCCTGGATCATCCATGGCTTCTGGTTAGAAAACACTCGGAAGGTTTTTGTACGAACACAGTCCTCCACACATTTCCTTACAAAGTCTGTAACGATTGTGCCGTATTCATTCAGGTCTGTTGCCAATTCCTTGAACATTGCCCAGTCTATTGACTCCAAGCAGTCCTGTAGTTGTTCCTCTGCCTCCCCCGACCAGCTCTGTGCAGTTCTCACCTATGGGGGTGCGCCAGGGCTGCCAACTCTCATGCATTGAGCGTGAGACTCATGCATTTCACACAATTCACACGCTGATCACTGAATTTCTCATGCTCAAAAAAGTAAATAATAAAAAATTAAGAAAATCATGAACAAATCAATTTGCCCAAGGCTTCCAGATCTCCTCCACACTCACCAATGAGAATAGTTTTCTGTCGGCACATGACACATGAGCAAACAAACTATTTGTGCAATGATATCCTATTACTAGGAATCCTTTATCCGGTTATAGTGGACAATCCGCAATGACGTACACAATTTCCTCTCCCCCCCACACAGTCCATTATAATGTTTACTGTACATGCATGTACCTGTAAGCATGCAGGTACAGCAGGCAGTGAAGAAAGCAAATGGTATGTTGGCCTTTATAACGAGGAATCGAATATAGGAGCAAAGAGTCCTTCTGCAGTTGTACAGAGCTCAAGTGAGACCACACCTGGAGTATTGTGTGCAGTTTTGGTCCCCTAATTTGAGGAAGGACATTCTTGCTATTGAGCGAGTGCAGCATAGGTTTACAAGGTTAATTCCCGGGATGGCGGGACTGTCAAATGCTGAGAGAATGGAGCAGCTGGGCTTGTACACTCTGGAGTTTGGAAGGATGAGAGGGAATCTCATTGAAACATATAAGATTGTTGAGGGTTTGGACACGCTAGAGGCAGGAAACATGTTCCCGATGTTGGAGGTCCAGAACCAGGGGCCACAGTTTAAGATTAAGGAGTAAGCCATTTAGAACGGAGACGAGGAAACATTTTTTCTCACAAAGAGTGGTGAGTCTATGGAATTCTCTGCCTCAGAGGACAGTGGAGGCAGGTTCTTTGGAATCTTTTATTAGAGAGCTAGATAGGGCTCTTAAAAGCGGAGTCGGGGGATATGGGGAGAATGCAGGAACGGGGTACTTATTGGGGATGATCAGCCATGATCACATTGAATGGCGGTGAGGGCTCGAATGGCTGAATGGCCTACTCCTCCACATAATGTCTATTGTCTATTGTCTATATATGGAAAATCCAGTGTATGGAAAATAAAAGGAAAAAAAAACAACTTAGCCAGTTGCAGCTTCCTCTCAATAAAAAGAAAATTGTTGGAAGCTAATGTTAACAGTACTATCAAGAATAATTTACTGACAGCTTGGTCAAGGATGAAGATGTTTAATACCAGAGATTCGGTGAGACTAGCTGCACTTGACATTGGTAGACTTTGAATCACCATAGCATTCATAGTGGTTCAGAGATACGGCCTAATTAAATTTCCAAACAAAAGATGAACATTGCAGATGAATTAGAGAGATTGAAATCTATAAGATCAAAATTAGACAGGAAGCTAAGCTTATTTAGAAAGTATAGACGATTATGTCATGGAAAATATTTTCTGGAATACTGAGACTGATAGTGGTTTTCCCCTCCCCAACTCCCATAGTCCCTGCCCATTATACAATCTACATTCAGGAATCATATCCACAGATGGTGGCCAACTTGCAATCTCACACCTTCCAACAAATCAAAGGTTAGAGAGTGTGGAGACTGTAGAAACACAAGTCTCATGAGCCATGCTGTGGCAAACTCTGCCAAAAAGCAAGAATTAAAAAAAAATATCAAACAATAGCCGGAATGGAAACAAAGCATGAAACAGATTGGTTTTCAAAGTGTGAAAATAATTTACAATTGAGTACTTGACTTGAATATGAAATGCAAGCCGGCACTTGAAATGAAAATAGAATTATATCTCTGGTTTATTTTCCGGAGGTCGGTATGTTGAAATACAAAAGATCAATAGATGTCCTGAGAAATTTGCATTGGTGTGACATTAAAAATCATTACAAAAAGCATTTATTGCAAAAACTGCTGGTGTTTACCAGTTCATGCATTTAAGCATACAAAGGAAGTACTAGGCTAGTTTCAGGCCGAGTCTGACGAAGGGTCTCGACCCGAAACGTCACCCATTCCTACTCTCCATTGATGCTGCCTGTCCTGCTGAGTTACTCCAGCTTTTTGTATCTATCTTCGGTTTCAACCAGCATCTGCTGTTCCTTCTTACACAGGCTAGTTTCATTCCTCCATTGTCAATATCTTTTAAATAAAACAGTAGATATTTCTTTTTTTTAAAGAAGGAACTGCAGATGCTGGAGAATCGAGGGTACACAAAAAAAGCTGGAGAAACTCAGCGGGTGCAGAAGCATCTAAGGAGCGAAGGAGATAGGCGACGTTTCGGGTCGAGACCCTTCTTCAGACTGGTCAGGGATCAGTGCTTGTTCCCTTTATCACCGATACTTTTTTGCATATCTTTCACTCATTGTTCCTTATCTCTCCACATCGCCGTCTATATCTCTCGTTTCCCTGATCCCTGACCAGTCTGAAGAAGGGTCTCGACCCGAAACGTCGCCTATCTCCTTCGCTCCTTAGATGCTGCTGCACCCGCTGAGTTTCTCCAGCTTTTTGTGTACCCCCAGTAGATATTTCTTACTTGTTGCACCTGAGCAATCAGGGAAAACAGATGTTGAACTCTGTACTATTCAGGACCTGTGATTGTGTATAGGTGCAAACTTGATGAGGGTGGAGTGAGAATTGTTAGTTTACCCAGAGATTCAATGAAAGGTAAATACTGTGGGTGTTGAAGAGTTGAACTAAAACCAGTAACTCATGGAAACACTCAAATTAAACTGCATCAAAATGGAGGAAAATGGATTCATGTTACAATTTGATGATCTTGCCTATATATTTAAAAATCCGTGAGTAGATCTAATAGGACTTGATGTTTCAATCCCTGTTGTAATCAGAATCAGATTTTATTCTCCAAGTATGTTTTACAACATACGAGGAATTTCACCGGCCAGGTCAGTCATACAATTAAAAGCAACAGACTCAAAAACACATTTTGACATGAACATGCACCACAGTGACTCCTACACATTCCTCACTGTGATGGAAGTGAAATAAAGTTCAAGTCTCTTCCTTTTGTTCTTCCTCGGTCGGGGGCCTCGAGCCTGGCGATCGAACCTCGCGTCGGTGCTGGTTAAACCTTGTACGGCGTTCGAGCTCCCGACTAGCCCCTCCCGAGACTGCGAGCTCCTGATGGTAAGTCCGCAGGCTGTGGTGGGAGCGATCCCAAGCAAGGGATCTGCTCCGATGTTAGGTCCGTGCCCCACGGTGGAGCTCATGACAGTCCGAGGAGGCTCCCAGCTCCAGCGATGGTAGGCCGTAGAGCCCGGAGCATGTGATCCGAAAATGGATCTGGGAAGGTAAAGACTTGAAAAAAAGTTTCCCCCTGTTCCCTCCCCCCTCCCCCCACATAAAACAAGCCAAAGTACATTAAAACAAACTCTTAACAGACGCTAAAATAAACAAAAAGATGAAAAACGAACAGACTGCCGGCAGGGTAGGCCACCTCCTTGGTGCCCCTGGTGGTAAGTCTGCACTCTTGATATTGGCAGTGGGATTGGAGTGGTGAAAGGTCAGGTAGGTACATTATTGGGGTCATCAGGTCAGCACCCTCCTTCTTTGACATTTCATTGATAATCCCACAATGTCTCCAGAAGGCTCAACGGTGATACCTGGCATCCCAGGTACACTACCCTCAGTTCCATACCCTCCTGTCTTCATCTTGCAGCCCAATTGATGTCTTTCCTTTTAATCAAAAGCCAATTGCTGCTTTTTTTTGCTGAATTTGACAATGATTTGTTTGATTGTTGGAGGGAGTGACCCCTCACCCCCATTTTTTTCAATAGACTGGTCGTAGATATAGCAACTAATCCCCCTGCATCCCACTTCTACGGGGAACATCTTGGACTTCCAGCCATTCTGGGCAGTTTCGTTTGCCAGTTCAGAGTACTTGGTCTTTTTCCTCTTTTAAGCTTCTTCCATCTTCCCATGGTACTGTCAATTCCACAATGTATGCCAACTTGGCTGTTGTGGACCACAGGACCATGTCTGGCCGGAGTTTTGTAGCCACAATGTCTGGGGGAAACACAAGCTTTTTTTCCAAGTCCATGTCCATTTTCCAATTCCGAGCAGGCTGCAGAATGCTTGCATCCTTTGATGTAATCTGGTGCTCTGGAGGTTGGCCTGCTGGTACAAATGTTGTGAAGTGGACATTTCCTGTTGATGTTTGTGGGGAAGTATTTGTGATCGTTTGCCTCTGTTCCAGGATTGATGACAGCTCTCTGAGAACTTGGTTATGCCACCAAGTGTAACGCTCTTGGCCGAGGCTCGTAGTGCATCCTGTTAAAATGTGCCTTAGTGATGCAGGTGCTTGGCAAAGGGAGCAAGTGGGGTCTTCTCCGAACCACTGCTTCACATTCTGGAATGAGGGTTGAACATCATAAGTGGCTCTGATGACAAAACTTAGCCGAGCTCCCTCCATTTGCCTGATGTCACGCCAGTGGAGTTTCCTCTTTTCCAGGCTCTCCCTTGGCCCTGCTTGGCCATTGGGATGGCCTTGGCACGTCGCTCTGCCTCCTCCTGTTGTGATGTTTTGATGACGTTTTTCCAGAAGTCTCTTGGTGCACGGGACAGTTGTCATTAGTGTTGTTATATCGTCCATCTAGGCTCGTATAGGTGGCAACCGCTGTCCACACTGCAGACGTTTTCCTCCTACAACCCATTTTGATGCTCTGATAATGAGCTCCATTGCCATAGTGAAGGTCAATGAGGAGATGGTGCATCCCGCCATGGGGCTACTTTCAGTGGTTGCCATGCTGTGGTAAAGTCTGATGTTGTGAAACAAAATGATAGTCTAACAGTTCTCAAGAAAATGTCCATCAATCTGATGTGTTGACTTGTGAAAGTGACTTAAGTATTAAAATATTTGGGAATGTTTATGAATGTTTGTGAATGATGTGAATTATGTAAATTCAACTGTACTGCTTTGTTGCCATTGACAGGAATTTAAACCACTGATATTTTGTGGGTGGTGCTTGCTCTGCTGATTGAACTGCCAAAACATGGAGCATTCTTTCAGTGCAAAGGGCGGCACGGTGGCACAGTGGTAGAGTTGCTACCTTACAGCACCTGAGACCCGGGTTTGATCCCGACTATAGGTGCTGTTTGTACGTTCTCCTCGTGGCCGTGTGGGTTTTTTCCGAGATCTTTGGTTACCTCCCACACTCCTAAGACGTACAGGGTTTGTAGGTTAATTGGCTTGGTATAAATGTAAATTGACCCTAGTATGGTAGGATAATGTTAATGTGCGGGGATTGCTGGTCGGCAGGAACCCGGTGGGCCAAAGGGCCTGTTTCTGCGCTGTATTTCTAAACTAAATTAAACTAAACAAGGGAATTGCCATTTAGAATTTACAAGAGAAATCAATTTCTTTTTGATTAAAAGACATACAATAGACAATAGACAATAGGTGCAGGAATAGGCCATTTGGCCCTTTGAGCCAGCACAGCCATTCAATGTGATAATGGCTGATCATCCCAAATCAGTACCCCGTTCCTGCCTTCTCCCCATATCCCCTGACTCCGCTATTTTTAAGAGCCCTATCTAGTTTTCTCTTGAAAGCATTCAGAGAACTTGCCTCCACCACCCTCTGAGGCAGAGAATTCCACAGACTCACCACTCTCTGTGAGAAAAAGTGTTTCTGTACAAGTAGGGCTCCGTACATTTGAAGGACCTCTTGAAGCGATTTAGATAGTAATCTGCCTTCCTGTTTTTGCTACCAAAGTGGATAATCTCATATTTATCCACATTAAACTGCATCTGCCCACTCTCACAACCTGTCCGTCACACTGCATTCTCATAGCATCCTCTTCACAGTTCACACTGCCACCCAGCTTTGTGTCATCTGCAAATTTGCTAATGTTACTTTGAATCCCTTCATCCATTCACTGCCTGCCATTCTGAAAGAGACCCGTTAATCCCTACTCTTTGTTTCCTGTCTGCCAACCACTTCTCTATCCATGTCAGCATTCTACCCCCAATACCATGTGCCCTAATTTTGCCCACGAATCTCCTATGTGGGACCTTATCAAATGCTTTCTGAAAGTCCAGGTACACTACATCCACTGGCTCTCCCTTGTCCATTTTCCTAGTCACATCTTCAAAAAATTCCAGAAGATTAGTCAAGCATGAAATCCACGCTGACTCGGACCGATCCTATTACTGCTATCAAAATGTGCGGCTATTTCATCTTTTATAATTGACTCCAGCATCTTCCCCACCACTGATGTCAGGCTAACTGGTCTATAATTCCCCGTTTTCTCTCTTCCGCCTTTCTTAAAAAGTGGGATAACATTAGCTACCCTCCAATCTATAGGAACTGATCCTGAGTCTATAAAACATTGGAAAATTATCACCAATGCATCCATGATTTCTTGAGCCACTTCCTTAAGTACCCTGGGATGCAGACCATCAGGCCCTGGGGATTTATCAGCCTTCAGTCCCATCAATCTATCCAACACCATTTCCTGCCTAATGTGGATTTCCTTCAGTTCCTCTGTCACCCCAGATCCTCTGGCCACTACTATATCAGGAAGATTGTTTGTGTCCTCCTTCGTGAAGACAGATCCAAAGTACCTGTTCAACTCATCTGCCATTTCCTTGTTCCCCATAATAAATTCACCCTTTTCGGTCTTCAAGGTCCAACTTTGGTCTTAACTAAGATTTTCCTCTTCACATACCTGAAGAAGCTTTTCCTGTCCTGCTTTATATTCTTGGCTAGCTTACCTTCGTACCTCATCTTTTCCCCCCATATTGTCTTTTTGGTTATCTTCTGTTGTTCTTTAAACATTACCCAATCCTCTTGCTTCCCGCTCATCTTTGCTACGTTGTACTTCTTTGCTTTAATTTTTATACTGTCCCTGATATCCCTTGTCAGCCATGGTCGTCCCTTTCTCCCCTTGGAATCTTTCTTCCTCCTAGGAATGAACTGATCCTGCACCTTCTGTATTATTCCTAGGAACACCTGCCATTTTTCTTCCACCGCCATCCCTGCCAGTGTATCTTTCCAGTCAACTTAGGCCAACTCCTCCCTCATGGCCCCATAGTCCTATTTATTCAACATCAACACTGACACCTCCGACCTACTCCTCTCCCTCTCCAATTGTAGATGGAACCTGACCATGTTATGGTCACTGCCTCCGAATGGCTCATTAACCTCGAGGTCCTTTATCAAATGCAGTTCATTACATAACACTAAATCCAGATTTGCCTTCTCCCTGGTAGGCTCCAATACAAGCTGTTCAAAGAATCCATCATAAAGGCACTCTACAAAGTCCCTTTCTTGGGGTCCAGTACCAACCTGATTTTCTCAGTCTACCTGCATGTTGAAATCTCCCATAACAACCACAGCATTACTTTTACTACATGCCAATTTTAACTCCCAATTCAACTTGCGCCCTATCTCCAGTCTACTGTTTGGGGGCCTGTGGATTAGTCCCGTTAGGATATTTTTACCCGTACAATTCCTTTATTCTATCCATACTGACTCCACATCTCCTGTTTCAATGTCACCCCTTGCAAGAGACTGAATTTCATTCCTCACCAACAGAGCAACCCCACCCCCTCTGCCCACCTGTCTTTCTTTTCGATAGGAGGTATACCCTTGAATATTCAGTTCCCAGCCCTGGCCCTCTTGCAGCCATGTCTCAGTAATTCCCACAACATCATACTTACCAGTTTCTAACTGAACCTCAAGCTCATCCACTTTATTCCTTATACTTTGCGCATTCATATACAGTACTTTGACCTCCGTATTCACTTCCCCCCCTCGCAATTGACCTGACCTTACTCTGTTGTCCATTCTTAAGCTTTCCTTCCCATTAATTCGGGAATCTTTTGTAATTTTTCCTGTAGCCACTTCCCCTTCAACTTCATCTTTATACTCCCAATTTGTCAATCCCTCCCTCCCATTATTTAGTTTAAACCCACACGTGTGGCCCTAACAAACCTGCCTGCCAGAATGTCGGTCCCCCTCCAGTTAAGGTGTAACCCGTCCCTTTTGTACAGGTCACCCCTACCCCTGAAGAGATCCCAGTGGTCTATAAATCTAAATCCTTGCTCCCTGCACCAGCGCCTCAGCCACACATTCAGATCCCCTATCTCCCTGTTCCTGTCCTCACTAGCACGTGGTACTGGAAGCAATCCTGAGATAACCATCCTAGAAGTCTGGCAATTCAGTCTTCTTCCCAACTCTCTGAAGTCATGTTGGAAAACCTCCTTCCTCTTCTTCCCGATGTTGTTTGTGACACCCTCTGCGAATGTATGGGTGTACTGACAAAGCTTCACAGACATTATGTGCTTCTGTGCTGATGATTGGGATCATGACTCACTGTGAATCTTATTAAAGATTTTTTAATATGTGAATGGCCCAGAATTTGCTGCCTGTGACACACAAGAAGGCAGAGGACAAGCATCACCCTCGAAACAGCCAATGTTGTCAAGGGCTCAATGTTTCTGAATGTCCCAATCAAAATAAAACAATGGAGCCATTTGGTTTAGAGATACAGCGCGGAAACAGGCCCTTCGGCCCTCCTAGTCTGCACCGACTAGTGATCCCCGCACATTAACACTATCCTACACATACTGGGGACAATTTACTCAACATTCCAAGTCAATTAACCTTCAAACCTGTATGTCTTTGCAGTGTGGGAGGATACCGCAGATCTCGGAGTAAACGCATGCGATCAGGGGGAGAATGTACAAACTCCGTACAGGCAGCACCCGTAGTCAGGATCGAACCCAGGTCTTCAGCGCTCTAAGGCAATAACTCTACCGCTGCGCCAATGCCCCTCCCCCCCCCCTTCCCCCCCCCCCCCCCCCCCCCCCCCCCCCCTCCGATTAAAGCATTGTAAACATTATTTAAATGTTTTCAAAAAACTGAAAATGCTTAAAAAGCCCATTCAAAATCAGGTGGCATGGTGGTGCAACTAGTGGAGTTAATGCGTCACCACTCCAGCTACCTGGGCTCAATCATGCCCTCAGTGCTGTCAGTGTGGAGTTTGAATGTCCTCCCCTTGACTGTGTGGGTTTCACCCAGGTGCTCATACCTTCGTACATACCAAAGGTGTGTACATTGGTTGGTTCACTGTCTTCTTTGTGTATATTTAAGCCATAGAATCTCAGCGGCAATGATGGGAGGGAGAAGCTGACTGGTGGGTTAATGGGAATTTGAAAGAATAGATTGAAATTTAATGTAGGATTAGTGTAAAATGTGTGTCTAATGGTCAGTGTAGACCCACTCATCCAAAGGGCCTGTCCTCTGACAATGACAATTAGAGGTACATTAAACATTTAACAGTACAGTACAGGAACAATCCTTCGGTCCACTATCTCTGTGTTGAACATGGTCCAAAATGAACAAATCCATCTTTTATCTCCATGCTCTGCATGTATCTATCTAAAAGCCTCAAACACCACCATTATATCTGCTTCCACCACCACCCCTGGCAGCGTGTTCCAAGCAGCTATCACTCTGTAATGAAGAAATAACTGAATGTATGGAGTTAAGTGTAAGAGTGTATGGCAGCACCTCTGGTAAGGGGATGTGAAAGAAGTAATTCATTCAGGACTCTGATAGCAGTGGGGACAAAGTTATTCTTAAGTCTGGACGTCTTGTGTCTTCTCCTAGAACCGTCTATATGTATTAATCAGTTTGAAGAAGGGTCTCGACCCGAAACGTTGCCCATTCTTTCTCTCCAGAGATGCTGCCTCACCTGCTGAGTTACTCCAGCATTTTGTGTCTACCATCTATGAATCTGTGGAATTCTTTGCCACAGAAGGCTGCGTAGGCAGTCAGTGGATATATTTAAGGCAGAGACAGATAAATTTTACTTCGGAGTCACGTGAGTGACTACGTGAAGAAGGCCCGCCAGGCGCATGCGTGTCATTACGTCCGCGCATGTCGCACTGAACAGGCTGGAGGGCACAGCTCCACCAGTGGGTAAGTAGAAACTTTGCAGGTAAGTGTTAAACAACTTTTCCTGCAGGGTATTTAGCTCCGTAAAGCTGGCTCGCGAAGTCAGTTGGAGTTGGAAATGGACCGGTCCGGACGGAGGGTGCGTTCCAAGTGTATACCTTGCGAAGAGTCGCATTCTCGATCGGGACAGGAGATAACAACGGGACCTCCGGTTCCGATACTGGGGGCCGTTTCACTGGTAGGAACTGTTGAAAGTGGTTCTAGGCCAGTGCCTGAAACTGAACAGGCTGTGGCTGCAAGGCCAAAAGGAAAACAAACAGGCCAGTAGTATCTGATGATTCAGATGACGGTGGTGATTCTGTGGGGTAGAATGCAACAAATGGAACACATGCTCCAGGTTTTAATACAGCAAGGGGCTAAGGCCACAGATATTCCTCAGGTAGTTGAGCAGCAGGGACCTTATGAAGAGGATTACCTGGAATACCGCCGTGGGGAATTCCTTCCAGCACCTATTATAGGACTGGGGGATGCCTCCCTAGACTATCAACTGGGAGATGCTGGGCAGGATGCAGCTGACCCTATGTCTGGTGTCCCTGCTTATGTGCAAACACCAGAGCACAAGAGCCTTGCTCTGGGTGTACCGGACATAGCAATGTCTTTTGCTATTCCGGAGGAAACTGGTGAGCCGATGGAAGAATACCTAGCAACTAATGTAAATTACTTAGTTTCTCACCAGCTACAACTATCTGTCATGCAGGAAACAAGCAGTAAATATAAAACACCTGTTAACTGTGCCTCATTAAAAGTGCCAATGGTGAACCCAGCTATATGGGCACCCATGAGTCCTTCCATGAGGGGGCAGGAGGTTCGTTATCAGCACGTCCTCAAATTGGTGGCGGCCACGATCACTGCATTTGGCACCATGGTCCGAGGGACCGTGTTATCTCAGTTACAGAAGGACATGTTAGGTATGATCTGTAACGTCTTTTTCGAAATTAACTGCATTCGGAAAATTGCCATCAGGCCTACTTTAAACCAAAAATTTGCTGCTCTCTGTGAGGCGACCAACGTCCAGTCACCTGAACTCCTCTTTGGTTCCGATCTCGTCAAGCAAATTCGAGATATTGACGAGGAGGCGAAAACCATGGGGCTAATGAAGCCGGCCACAGCTCGTCCGTTTATTCGGAAGCCGGGGGTCCTTTACCGCAGGTCCGATTCGGGTGCTGGGTCCAGCAGAGGGAGGCCAGGGTGGCAACGAGGGTATCCACCATGTCAGGTTGCCTATAACCCCAACACGGCCAGACAACAGTTTACCAAACCACCACCAGAGGTACAGGGACTTTGTGTTCAAGTTACAAATTCGGGTGTGCAACCTCCTATTGGAGGTTGGTTACATTTATTTTATAACGAATGGTGTTGTATAACGTCTGATATCTTTATACTAAATACTGTGTCAGGATCTACCATTGGGTTTATCTCAGGGATAGATCCACCTTTCCAGCATAAGCCTTGTAAAGTGTTGGTGTTTTCTGTTCCGGAGACTGAGCACGTCAATGTGGAGATTCAGAATTTGTTCCGTAAAGGTGTTATTGAAAAAGCATTTGATCATCCTCAACAATTTGTGTCTAATATTTTTCCCAGACCCAAAAAAGATGGTGGTTGTCGAGTAATTCTGGATCTCACTCAATTGAATACTTCAGTTCTCTATAGGCATTTTAAAATGGACACATTCGTTACTGCAAAGCAGCTGATGTCCCAGGGTTGTTATATGGCCACCATTAATTTCAAGATGCTTATTATTCGGTGCCAATTCATGTTGATTATCGCAGGTACTTGAAATTTAATTGGATGGGACAGCTGTGGCAATATAGAGCATTGCCCAATGGATTAAGTTCTGCACCTAGGTTATTTACTAAATTGGTGAAACCTGTGCTGGGGCGATTGAGGGCCCACAATCACATTGTTATGGCCTATTTAGATGATATCTTAATTGTCGGCAACACTAAAGAGTCAGCTGCAAAATCTGTTACAGCAATCAAGAATCTCTTTGAATCATTGGGATTTTTGGTGCATCCACTTAAGTCCAAGTTACAGCCAACCCAACAGATTGAGTATTTGGGGTTTCTTCTGGATTCATTTCATATGACAGTTACATTACCAGCAGCCAAGGTAATAGATATTGTTAATGTCTCTATCGGTCTTACACAAACCCTTTATCCTTCCATCCGAGACGTTGCAAAGGTCATTGGGAAATTGGTAGCAGCCTTTCCTGCAGTACAGTTCGGGCCTTTGCATTATCAACATTTGCAAAGAGCAAGAGAACAAGCATTGAAACACAATGCAGGTCATTTTGATCGGCTTATGCAGTTACCCACCATGGCTCTGGCAGAATTGCAGTGGTGGATTGTTAATGTTAGCCAAGCCACCAATTACATTTTGGTGGACGAACCTTCAGTGATTTTACAGACTGATGTTAGCGCTCTCTCGGATGGGGGGCTACAGACACAGAGTCTAGCTGTGGGGGTAGATGGACTGAGCAAGAGGTTTTGCTTCTTCACACACATGGTATTAATTACCTGGAATTATTGGGTGCTTTTTATGGGTTAAAAGCATATTTCTCCACAATGTCAGATTTCCACGTTCAACTCCAGATTGATAACACCACAGCTGTGGCATATATTAATCATATTGGAGGAGCTAGATCGGTGTTATGTGATAATTTGGCTAATACTATCTGGGATTGGTGTATTTCATGCAACATCTGGGTTTCGGCCATCTACCTACCAGGCATAGATAATGTGGTAGCAGACCTTAGGTCGAGAAAGTTTAATGACAATATAGAATGGATGTTGAATGTCAGCATATTTCAAACCATTGTTACTAGATTTGGATTGCCAGATATTGATCTCTTTGCATCCAGACTGAATCACCAGTTGCCTAAATATGTCTCCTGGGAGCCAGATCCAGGTGCAGTAGCTGTGGATGCGTTCTCGTTACACTGGGGACACTCATTCTTTAATGCATTTCCTCCATTCTGCCTGATTCCGAAATGCCTTACTAAAATAGAGCGTGACTCCGCCAAAGGAGTTTTGGTGGTCCCAGATTGGCGAACACAATCATGGTTCCCATTGGTACTGAGAATGATGGCACAGCCATTCATGCGGATTCCCAGCGGCAATCATTTGTTTGTGCATCTGGTTACAGGAGAAAGTCACCCATTACATGACCGTATCAATTTGTTGGTCTGCAGGTTCTGACCGGACCATTCCAAGGCCTTGGATTATCGAACACGACCATGGAGGTTATGACTGCAGGGTGGAGAACTAGCACTAAAAAACAATACCTCGTGCACATTAAGAAATGAGAACGGTTCTGTGTACAGTCTAATATATCGTATGATACTGCTAGTATACTTGATGTGTTGGAGTTCCTTGCTACTTTGCATTTTGATGAGCACCTTAGTTATAGTGCTATTAACACTGCTCGCAGTGCTTTGTCCTCTTATTTAGGGCAGTCTTCAGCATGACAACCTATTGGGTCTCATCCATTGGTATCCAGGATTATGAGAGGCATTTTTAACAAAAACCCTCCTCAACCCAGATACAAAACAATCTGGGATATCAGTAAAGTTCTCACACTGCTTCGGCAATGGGCTCCAATTGCGTCTTTATCTTTGCAAAAATTGACTCTTAAAGTGGTTATGTTAATGGTGTTGGTTTCAGCACAACGTGTCCAAATATTGCACTTGTTAAGAATAGATTATATGCATTTCTCTCAAGATGATGTTACATTTTATGTCTGTGACTTACTCAAACAAAGTAGACCAGGAAGGTCAGGAATCAAGGTGACGTTTAAAGCATATCCTGTTGACCAACTGTTATGTGTAGTTAAACATTTAACCCAATATATTGCGTTAACAAGGAGTCTGAGAGGTTCTGAGACAGGACTGCTCATTAGTCACAAAAAGCCATATAAGCAAGTGTCAGTACAAACTATTTCTAGATGGTTGAAACAGGTTCTCAGTTCTGCGGGTATCGACACTGATGTGTTTAAATCTCACTCCACCAGGGCGGCGTCTACATCCGCGGCGAAGGCTCAGGACGTGCCGCTAGATCAAATCCTCGCGGCCGCAGGGTGGTCTAGAGAGTCAACTTTTTCTCGTTTCTATGATAAACCTGTTCAGGCAGTGCCACGATTTGGGCCTGCTGTTTTGGGTTCCATTTAATTTTATTGCTTTGTTTATATCAATTATTGCTTGTAATTTCCCCCTGGGACAGAGGGGTCATTACTCTGTTTGTTATTATTAAAATCGTTATTGAATTATTCATGCAATGTTCAATATCTTCTTTATTTTACTACTGTGTCAACCGAAGCAGCTTGTCGTATGGAGTGCATCTGCGGCATGCAAACACAGAGCTTTTAAATCTTCACGTAGTCACTCATGTGATTCCGAAGTAAAATAGTAAGATTAAACGAGAACTTACCAGTTCGAAGTTTGATCCTTATTTTATGAGGAGTGACATTGAGGGATTACGTGCCCTCCGTTCCCACCCTCATAATCTAAGAGATCATCTGGTAGTTCTAGTCTTCTACGAGCCTTACTATGTTACTTCGGCTATTTGTTTTCTGTGTTTTCACGCCGCTGCTTTGAAGTATGACGCGCATGCGCCTGGCGGGCCTTCTTCACGTAATCCCTCAACGTCACTCCTCATAAAATAAGGATCAAACTTTGAGCTGGTAAGTTCTCGTTTAATCTTACTATTCTTGATTAGTATGGGTAGCCGAGGTTGTGGGGGGAAGGCAGGAGAATGGGGTTAGGAGGGAGAAATGGATCAGTCATGATTGAATGGCGGAGTAGACGTGATGAGCCGACTGGCCTAATTCTACTCCTATAGAAACATAAATTCATATGTCAGGCGGTTATTCATTGATACAATCATACCCTCCAAGCTGGTTACCAAGCTCTCAGATCTGGGTCTCTGCACATCCCTCTGCATTGGGATCCTCAACTTCCTCATTCAAAGACCCCAGACTGTTCATATTGGTGAAAGGTGTCAGCCTCGATAACAATCAGCACGGGAGCACCTCAAGCCTGCGTGCTCAGCCCCTGCTGTACTCACTCTATACTCATGACTGTGTAGCCAGTCATAGTGCGAACTCCATCATCAAGTTCGCTGACGACACCACTATTGTGGGACGTATCACTGATGGGGACGAGTCAGAGTATAGAAGTGAGATCGACCAACTGACCAAATGCTGCCAGCACAACAACCTGGCCCTTAACACCAGCAAAACCAAGGAACTGATTGTGGACTTTGGAAGAGGGAGGATGGGGACCCACAGTCCCGTTTATATCAACGGGTCTATGGTGGGGAAGGTCAAGAGCTTCAAATTCCTGGCGTGCATATTTCTGAAGATGTTTCCTGGTCCGAGAACACTGATGCAATTATTAAGAAAGCACATCAGCGACTCTACTTCCTGAGAAGATTACAGAGAGTCGGTCTGTCAAGGAGGACACTCTCTAACTTCTACAGGTGCACAGTAGAGAGCATGCTGACCTGTTGCATCGTGGTTTGGTTCTGCAACTTGAGCGCCCAGGAGCGGAATAGACTACAAAAAGTAGTAAACACTGCCCAGTCCATCATCGGCTCTGACCTCCATACCATCGAGAGGATCTATCACAGTCGCTGCCTCAAAAAGGCTGGCAGCATCATCAAAGACCCACACCATCCTGGCCACACACTCATCTCTCCGCTACCTTCAGGTAGAAGGTACAGGAGCCTGTAGACTGCAACGTGCAGGTTCAGGAATAGCTGGTTCCCCATAGCCATCAAGCTATTAAACTCAACTGAAACAAACCTCTGAACATTAATAGACCATTATCTGTTTATTTGCACCTTATCTGCTTGCTTATTGATGTGTGTATATATTTATATAATGGTATATGGACTCACTGATATGTTCTGTATTCATGCCTACTATATTCTGTTATGCTGAAGCAAAGCAAGAATTTCATTGTCCTATCTAGGACATATGACAATAAACTCTCTTGACTCTTGACTTGAACACTTATGATCTTGTGGGCTGGATGGAAGGAAGTGATGAGCCCGTTATGGACTCTCTGCAGCTTCAGGTGGTTAAGAGCAGAGCAGTTGCAATAACAGGTTGGGTGCACCTGGTCAGGACAGTTTCTACAGCACATCTGTGGCAGTGTGGACTGAGAGAATCCTGGTGGACATACCGAATCTCCTGAGATGCTTGAGAAAGTGCATATGCTGATGCTGAAGAGACCAGGATAGTGCTGGTGTTATGGATGTTGAGGAACTAGAAACTGTTGGCCATCTCTACCACAGCTCTGCTGTTGTTCACCTACTACCAACCCCCACCACTCCACACTTGCTCCCCTTGTTTGCTTGGATCTAAAAACAACCCTTTCACCTCGCTGGAGTTTGTGAATTTCCATTGTTGTAAATGTTCATGCAGTTCCTGAATTCACATCATGTGTAATGCAGTAGTGTACTGTATTGTGAGACCCACAGACTTAAAGATGATTACCCTTTTAAATGAAAATGCAATGATTCTAACGTTAAATTCCTTTTTAAATGACAAAGCTCTTGAAAACTCATTTATTTCAGGCCGCATCGCAGACCACATACTGTGCACAGCAGTTATAATTTACATGCCTGTAATTCTCACTTAAATTGCATCCATTGTGGATAATTGCACAGAGTTAAGGATCTTAAATATCACCTAGGATGAATATTGGCTACCTTACAACATAGAAAATATATTTTATAAGAAATCATTAACTCTCTCTCTCTCTTTCCCTGCCTCTCTTTAACATAAACAATTTATCAACTTGTCCCCTGAAGCAATAAATGATGTCCAGATTTTATTGGCAATATAGATTGTAATTGTTCCAGTGTTTATAATGTATTAAAATAACTTAATTTGCTATTCACCCCTTGTAGGTTTTTAAAGGTATTGTCCCAAGCATTTTTTATTGCTTCTGATCTATGATTATAACTTCTTTGTTGTTGAAAATAACCTATCAAGGATATCTCATTCACAGTCGCTCTCATTTACACCCAGTTTGATGTTTTAAAGACGATTGTATGTCCAGTGCTGTATGTTATTTCCAGCTCCTTGTTTCGGCATCTTTTCTATCAATTGCCATGCCCTCTAAAATTCATCAGGCAACTCACTCAAACATACCACCCTGCTGCAACAAATGAAAATAACAATAAATGATGATGGATCTGTTATTGATTGAGGCACCAATCAGAGAATTACATCCAGACAAACTGACTTCAAAGTTTTCCTTGAAGATTGACACAAAATGATGGAGTAAGTCAGCAGGACAGGCAGCGTCTCTGGAGAGAAGGAATCAATGACGTTTTGGGTCGAGGCCCTTCTTCAGACTCAAGAAGGATCTTGACCTGAAATGTCACCCATTCCATCTCTCCAGGGATGCTGCCTGTCCCATTGAGTTACTCCAGTAGAGTGTGCCTATCTTTGGTGTTGGAAGGAACATGACAGTTCCTTCCAACTCAAAAATTTCCTTTGTTCGCTTCTGCAGTTTCTCTGAAAATTGGGGGCGCCACAATCAAGAGTCAAGAGTGTTTTATTGTCATATGTCCTAGATAGGACAATTAAATTCTTGCTTGCTGCAGTGCAACAGAATATGTAAACATAGTACATAACGGGAGAAAAACAGTTCAGCGTGTATGTATCCACATTCACACATACTCAATAAATAAACAAATATAGAGCAATAATAATAATAGTCTGTTGTAGTTCAGAGCTTATTTGTTGTTGTGTTTAATAGCCTGATGGCTGCAGGGAAGAAGTTGTTCCTGAACCTGGATGTTACAGTTTTCAGGCTCCTGTACCTTCTTCCTGATGGCAACGGTGAAATGAGGTGTGGACAGATGGTTTGGGTCTTTGATGATGTTGGCTGCCTTTTTGAGGCAGCGACTTTGATGGATCCTTCGATCACACTCGATAGAATCATAGAGAGCTACAACTCAGAAACAAGCCCTCTTGACCATCAAATCTATAACTGCCTTCGACTACATGTTAACACAAATCCTATATTAATCTTATTTTCTATTCTCATATTCACAGCAATCCCTCCCCCACTAACCTTCAGATTGGGATGATTTATAGTGGCCAATTAATCTATCTACTCATACAGATATGTTGCAAGAAAGTGGAGCATCCATAGAAAAGCCACGCAGGATGGAACATAGGTTAAGTCTGCTCAGAGTTAACGGAAAACATCAGAAGATGGCTAATCACAATATGGAATTGTGAGGTAAAAGCTTTCGACTGACTTGGTAATTATTTAAGTGATCTAGTGGTAGAATAGATTGTTATCTAAATGGATTTGTCAAATGGCCTCCTTCATCTCTCTCTGACCTTGGAAATTGAGCTCTTTGAAATATATATGTGGGGATTACTTTTGAACCCAAACTTAACCAAATGAGTTGTAATTAATATGTTCAGTAGTGCATGATTCTGCATTCTCTTACTCAGATGATCAGTACAAAAAAAAAACCCAAAGACTTACAATTTTGTGGCATCTTAAATTGTCACAGAGTACTATTTAGTCAATAAAATATCTTTGAAATGAAGACAATTTTGCAATATAGAGAAAATGCTTAAGTCAACAGCATCCCCAAACGGCAATGGAGTGACAACTGAATAGTTATATTTTTGTTGTTTATGTATGCTTGATGGTAATTATATGTTGACTGAGGAATGTTTTGACCAGGGCATCTAGAAAATCCCAAAGATAGACACAAAATGCTGGAATAACTCAGCGGGACAGACAGCATCTCTGGAGAAAAGAAAGGGGTGATGTTTCAGATCGAGACCCTTCTTCAGACTGGTAGAGTCGGAGAGTGGGAGGAATCGCAGAGGGAGGAGAAGCAAGAGAGGGTTTTGCGGAATTCTCATCAGAGGGAGGAGAGCTTCTTCAAAGTAGGCAAACCCATTGATCTGTTGAACTAGGACCTAGGAATCTCTATCAGCTGCCCAAGCATAAAATTGGGCATTTTTCTGCCATCACACCGAAACGCTAACACGTGTAACTTGGGTGTAATTTGTATTCCACTGGAATTTCATCCTAAATTATGGAATTTAACTCACAACTGCCAAAGAAGTGAGAAGTAAAGTTAGTATTTTGATTAAGTGATGTGAACTGGTTAACATTGGTGTATGGTCATTATTATTTAGGAAATTATTTGTTTCTTGTCTATGGCTTGTACCTTCTGGATTTACAGGTAATTGTCTTCCAAAAAGAATGAAGAAATATCAGTTGAAAAATAATCCTCATTAAGATCTAAACATAATGAAATTATTATGGGGAACAAGGAAATGGCAGAGGAGTTGAACAGGTACTTCACTGAGGAAGACACAAACAATCTCCAAGAAGTACTGGAGGACAGAGGATCAAAGAGGGTAGAGGAACTGAATTATCATTAGGCGAGAAATAGTATTGGGCAGGCTAATGGGACGGAAGGATGGTAAATCCCCTGGACCTGATGGTCTGCATTCCAGGGTCCTCAGGGAGGTGGCTCTAGAAATAGTGGATGCATTGGTGATCATTTTCCAATGTTCAATAGATTCAGGATCAGTTCCTGTGGATTAGAGGATAACTAATATTATCCCCTTTTCAAGAAATGAGCAAGAGAGAAAACGGGGAATTACAGACCAATTAGCCTGACTTTGGTGGTGGGAAAGATGCTGGAGTCAATTATTAAAGAGATAATAATGGGGCATTTGGATAGCAGTAAAAGGATTAGTGCAAGTCAGCATGGATTTATGAAAGGAAAATCATGCTTGACTAATCTTCTGGAATTTTTTGAGGATGTGACAAGTAAACTGGATGAAGGGAGCCAGTGGATGTAGTGTATCTAGACTTTCAGAAAGCCTTTGATAAGGTCCCACATGGGAGACTGGTGACTAAAATTAGAGCACATGGTATTGGGGGTAGGGTGTTGACGTGTATAGAAAATTGGTTGGCAGACAGGAAGCAAAGAGTAGGAGTGAATGGGTCCTTTTCAGAATGGCAAGCAGTGGCGAGTGGAGTGCCGCAAGGCTCGGTGTTTGGGCCGCAACTGTTTACCATATATTAATGATTTGGAAGAGGGAATTAGGAGCAACACTAGCAGGTTTGCGGATGACACAACGCTGGGTGGCAGTGTGAACTGTGACGAGGATATTAGGAGGTTGCAGGGTGACCTGGACAGGTTGAGTGAGTGGGTAGATGCGTGGCAGATGCAGTATAATATAGATAAATGTGAGGTTTTCCACTTTGGCGGCAAAAACAAGGGGGCAGATTATTATCTCAATGGGGTTAGGTTAGGTAAGGGGGAGGTACAGCGAGAGCTGCGTGTCCTTGTACACCGGTCACTGAAAGTTGGCGTGCAGGTACGGCAGGCAGTGAAGAAATCTAATGGAATGCTGGCCTTCATAACAAGAGGATTTCAGTATATGAGTAGAGAGTTTCTTGTGCAGTTGTGTAGGGCTCAGGTAAGACCACATCTGGAGCAATGCGTACAATTTTGGTCTCCTAATTTGAGATAGGACATCCTTGTGATTGAGGCAGTGCAGCGTAGGTTCACGAGATTGATGCCTGGGATGGTGGGACTGTCATATGAGGAAAGATTGAAAAGACAAGGCTTGTATTCACTGGAGTTTAGAAGGATGAGGGGGGATCTTATAGAAACATACAAATATAAAAGGACTGGACAAGCTAGATGCTGGAAAAATGTTTCCAATGTTGGGCGAGTCCAGAACCAGGGCCCACAGTCTTAGAATAAACGGGAGGCCATTTAAGACTGAGGTGAGAAAAATCGTTTTCACCTAGAGAGTTGTGAATTTGTGGAATTCCCTGCCACAGAAGGCAGTGGAGGCCAAGTCACTGGATGGATTTAAGAGAGAGTTAGATAGAGCTCTCGGGGCTGGTGGAATCAAGGGATATGGGGAGAAGGCAGGCACGGGTTATTGATTGGGGACGATCAGCCATGATCACAATGAATGGCGGTGCTGGCTCGAAGGGCCGAATGGCCTCTTCATGCACCTATTTTCTGTGTTTCTACGTATTATTTTCAGTAATTTCTATATCAAAATGTTTGGTCAATCTTGTTGATCCATTAACATTGGGGCATCAAGAAGTAATAATTAACCATAAGTAGAAGATATGGGAATGTACATTTTTCATTTCTTACTTTATAAGATACATTAGCCATTTCCTCTTCATTTTTGAGTAATCATCTTGGGACCGGGAAGAATAAATAATGGCAGCATAAGTGATGAAGTGCAACAGCTGAACAAAACTAGCAGTGAGAAATGAATGACAATTTGGACAAAATCAACCTTTAAGTAGGTCAGCCAGAATGACTTGGGGGTTACAAAAAAACACTGTGAATATAGTCCAATTTGAGTGATGTGGAAAAATTGCACCAGTAAGTGGCCCATTTCAGTTTTACAATGACATTTTAATAGTGGAGCTTGTAAGCTTTCAGTTTCCACTAAGTCTTGGCAAGAGTAGTTACAAGAGAATGACTGACAAGTGATTATTTTCAGAAGGGACAGAAAATACAACTCCATAATTGTGCATATTTTATCTGTGTTCTCCAGTTCCCAAGATGAACCTGCGTCTGTGTTCCTTCTGAAAGAGCTCGCAACTCCCCAGGAACTGTCCCCAGTCTCCGAATTTCAAATCCCGAGTTGTTATGTACTCCTGTCACGGTCCAATTCAATATAACTTTACTCACACTATAATTGCTCTTCAGATTCTCATTCAGAATCTCAAAACCTGTTAGCTCAACAATTTTCTATGTTATCCACTGACTGGTTCAGCAATTGAATTAATAAAATATACTTCATAACAGCCTATAACAGTGGATGTGACTTTTTCATCAATTTTATTGATTATGTAGATCCAAGAGCAAAATATTGGAAACATTGTTAATCAGATATAAAGTGGAGGGTGCTTAACATTTCAGATGTAATGTTCTAAGCAATATTAAAAATACCTCTCGACTTGTAAAAAGGTCTTCATTTTGAAGTTACTTTTGTCTCTGTGAGGCAGAATTAAACAGGTGATCAAAGAGCTCCAGGATCCATTGCCTGTTTCCCTGCCATGCAATAAACATCAAGCAAGTTGTAAAACAGGCTGTTACCCATTTAACACTGTAAAAGTCAAAATTAACACTTAACACTGTCAAGGTCAAAATTAACACTACGGAAGTTTTATGGAGCTGTCCCACTGTACGAGCTAATTGAAGAGCTCTCCCGCGTTTTTAAAAAATCAAATGCGTGGTAAGCACGTAAAATGTACGTAGCGGGTACGTCGGAGCTCGGGACGTCTCTTAGCGGCTCGTAACTCAAACGGCAGGTACTCGGGAAACGTGGTAAGCTCGGGAAGACTCGTGAAGATTATTCAACATGTTGAAAAATGTCCACGAGAACCCCGAGTACCTATGAGCGGCTATTACTGTAATTCTCCGAGTTCGAATCGGGGAACTCGGGAGACCTCTTGAATTAGCTCATACAGTGGGGCAGGGTCCTTTAGTCTAAATTAATTCAAATATTGAGGTAAAATCTTAAGTTGAACAATAAACACTTCTACTCTATTAATGTCGGTCTAACATCACCTGATTCAATAGTGTAGCTATAATTCAAAGTCAAAGTCAAAAGAGTTTATTGTCATGTGTCCCTGACAGGACAATGAAATTCCTTCTTTGCTTAGCACAACAGAACATAGCAGGCATTGAGACTACAAAACTGATCAGTGTGTCCATATACTATTATATATGTAAATACACACATGAATAAATAAATTGATAAAGTGCAAATAACAGATAAAGGGGTATTAATGTTCAGAGTTTTGACTGAACCAAGTTTGATAGCCTGATGGCAGTGGGGAAGTAGCTATTCCTGAACCTGGTCATTGCAGTCCTCAGGCTTCTTGTATCTTCTGCTTGAAGGTAGCAGGGAGATGAGTGTATGGCCAGGATGGTGTGGGTCCTTGATGATGCTGCCAGCCTTTTTGAGGCAGCGACTGCGATAGATCCCCTCGATGGAAGGGAGGTCAGAGCCGATGATGGACTGGGCAGTGTTTACTACTTTTTGTAGTCTTTTCCTCTCCAGGGCGCTCAAGTTGCCAAACCAAGCCACGATGCAACCAGTCAGCATGCTCTCTACTGTGCACCTGTAGAAGTTAGAGAGAGTCCTCCTTGACAGACCGACTCTCTGTAATATTCTCAGGAAGTAGAGGCGCTGATGAGCTTTCTTAATAATTGCATCTGTGTTCTCTGACCAGGAAAGATCTTCAGAGATGTGCACGCCCAGAAATTTGAAGCTCTTGACCCCTTCAACCATCGACCCATTGATATAAACAGGGCTGTGGGTCCCCATCCTACTCCTTCAAAGTCCACAATCAGTTCCTTGGTTTTGCTGGTGTTGAGGGCCAGGTTATTGTGCTGGCACCATTTGGTCAGTCGGTCGATCTCTCTTCTATACTCTGACTCATCCCCATCAGTGATACGTCCCACAACAGTGGTGTCGTCAGTGAACTTGATGATAGAGTTCGCACTATGACTGACTACGCAGTCATGAGTATAGAGTGAGTACAGCAGGGGGCTGACCACGCAGCCTTGAGGTGCTCCCGTGCTGATTGTTATCGAGTCTGACACATTACTACCAATACGAACAGACTGTGGTCTGTGAATGAGGAAGTTGAGGATCTAATTGCAGAGGGATGCGCAGAGACCCAGTTCTGCGAGTTTGGTAACCAGCTTGGAAGGGATGATTGTGTTAAATGCCGAGCTGTAATCGATGAATAACAGCCTAACATATGAGTTTTTGTTGTCCAAGTGGTCCGGAGCGGAGTGGAGGGCCAGCGAGATCGCATCCACCGTTGATCTGTTGTGGCGGTAAGCGAACTGCAGTGGGTCCAGGTTTTTGTCGAGGTAGGAGTTGATTTGCGCCATGATCAACCTCTCAAAGCACTTCATCACCACAGGTGTTAGTGCCACTGGTCGATAGTCATTGAGGCACGTCACCTTGCTCTTCTTGGGCACTGGTATAATTGATGCCTTTTTGAAGCAGGTGGGAACCTTAGACCTCAGAAGTGACAGGTTGAAAATATCTGTAAAAACTCCAGCCAGTTGATCTGCACAGGGTTTTAGAACACGACCAGGTATACCATCAGGTCCAGGCGCTTTTCGAGGGTTCACTCCTCTGAAGGATTTCCTGACGTCAGCCTCTGTGACTGAGACTGAAATACCATCACAGTGAATGGGAGCTTGGGAAGGCACATTCGTGTTCTCCCTATCAAAGCATGCATAAAACACATTGAGCTCGTCAGGGAGTGATGTATCGCCGACATTCGAGCTGTCCCCTGGTTTCGCCTTGTAGGAGGTGATTGCATTCAGGCCCTGCCACAGTTGCTGAACATCTGTCTCATCCTCCAGCTTGGAGCAGAAGTCCCTTTTGGCCTTTTTGATGGCCTTACCAAGGTCACATCTGGACTTCTTGTAGATCACTGTATCATCAGAAATGAATGCCCGGTGTCTGGTCTTCAGAAGAGTGCGGATCTCAAAGTTCATCCAATGTTTCTGATTGGGAAACACTTGGAAGGTTTTGGTGGGGATGCAGTCCTCGACACATTTCTTTAAGAAGTCTGTAACGACTGTGGCATATTTGTTCAAGTCCATTGCCGAGTCCTTGAACATTGCCCAGTCTACAGACTCCAAACAGTCCTGTAGTTGCTCCTCTTATCTCCCCCCCCCCCCCCCCCCCGACCAGCTCTGTACTGTTCTCACCTCTGGGGGTGCGCTCTTTTATTGCTGCCTGTAGGCAGGGAGAAGCAGCACCGCAGTATGGTTGGATTTACTGAAATGAGGGCGAGGGATAGAGCGATAGGCATTCTTGATGGTGGTGTAGCAGTGGTCGAGGGTGTTTGGTCCTCTGGTGCAGCAGGAGACATGTTGGTGGAAGTTGGGGAGTGATTTCTTTAGGTTTGCCTTTTTGAAGTCCCCAGCAATGGTGGTAAAAGCCTCGGGGCAAGACGTCTGGTGTTTGTTGACCACGGCGTGCAGCTCCTCCAGTGCCAGACGGACGTCTGCCTAGGGTGGAATGTAGACCGCGGTCAGGATGATGGAGGTGAATTCCCTCGGAAGGTAGTAGTGACGGCACTTCACCGCCAGATGATCGAGGTGTGGAGAGCAGGAGTTGGACAGGACTGCCACGTCTGAGCACCACGCAGAGTTGACCATGAGGCAGACGCCCCCCCTCTCCCTTTCCCAGATGCGGTGGATAGAGAACCCTTCATGCTGGACCGCTGAGTCTGGGGAGCTGGGGGTGAGCCACGTCTCTGTGAAGCAGAACACAGAGCATTCCCTCAGCTTCCTTTGATAAAGCAGCCTTGCCCTTAAGTCCTCCATTTTATTTTCAAGGGACTGTACATTTGCCAGTAGGATAGTAGGGAGAGGGGGCTGAAGTCCCCTGCGCTTCAGTCTGACCCGAGTCCTGCCCGTCGGCCACATTTCCGGACACAATGGAGGCTTCCCCTTTGTTTCCAGGTACTGTGTTGACTGTACCTGCTGTTTCTGTGGACCTGCGCTGGAACGGGGATTCCTCCTCAGACGGCAGCTCCAGCTCCGTAACGAACGGGGGTACCTTCAAAGTCGGCAGCTCCAGCTCCGTTGTTCCTGGAAAACCCAGCCCATCGCCTCTGGAGGTCATCCCGGGGTCTCCAGGTGCATTAATTGCGTTCCTCAGTCGGGTCGGGTGATTCCCGGCCAGCGTGGGAAAGTTTAAAGTCCGGGTCTCCCGCAGCTGCGGGAGATCGTGAAATTGCGAGAGCCTTGAGGTGCTCAAGCAGCTTCACTGAAACGGCACCGTTTTCTGCCGTTTTCCTGATCCAGGTAAGTTGTTGGAAGTTGTAGTTGAGCCTTTTATGTTCCGGAGCCTCAGGCAGGCGCCATCTTGAGTCCATCTTGACTTAATTCATATTAAGTCTTCATTAGTAACAGCTACATACCGAGCTATGAAGGGTCTCAACCAAAATGTCACCCATTCCTTCTCTCCAGAGATGCTGCCTGTCCTGCTGAGTTATTACAGCTTTTGTGTCTATCACCGAGCTATGAGTTGTGTCCTGAAAACTGCAGTCTACTTTGACTACTTTTAATTGCATGGGTAACTTTGTGTTTCTTTGTACACACAGCTGTACGCCGCTTCATTGCCTTTTCACTGTGTGTAAATACACTTCATAATTTGGAATAATTCTATTCATACATTTATAGTCTCAGCTATCAGATAGAATATTAACGATGTTTACATGAACTTTTTGATTTATCTGATCCGAGCTTGTATCCTTATCCTAATTCTAGCATGTAACTTTTCCATGTTATATATACAGTTGAACAATCCTGTACCATTTCTAAATAATGTCCTAAAATTGATATAATGAGCAATAGCTGATTAATAACCCAGTGGTGAGAATTAATTGATGTAAATTTGCCAATATAAAACTTTGTTTATTTGGCAGCGATGTTTTTGATATTTTTTTAAGCAATAAACTAATCTTTCTCAACGATTTGGTGAGGGCAGTGAGCACCTTAAAGATCAACCCAATAGATTATTGAATGGGTCAAGTTACTGTAGAGAATCAACCATTTAATTTGCATGAGAGATTTTCACTGCATGCGTCATCTGGTCTAATTCCTTTTTTTCTACTTGCCCCACAACCTTTAATAATCCACTCTTTCAAGCAACTATTTAGTTCCCAATTTAAAAGGATTTATGTATCTTGGCTTATTTGTGGTTGAGAATTCATCATTCTAATCATCCACTCCATAAAGAAATCCTCTAATCACTTTCTCATCTCCTTTTGTGATTAACTTAAAGATGTGCCCTTTTTTATTGTCTCTCTGACCAATGAAAACAATCCATCACTAATTACTCTCTCATACCCCTTCACAATTTCAAAGGCCTCCATTAGACCTTATCTTAACCTATTTAGTGTGAGTGAAAATAATAATGGTTTATGATATTAACCTTGTGTCCCTGGAAAAAAACTGAGAATCCTCATTGTATCTTTTTCACTGCTTCGAAAGTCTTATTGTAATGTGGTGCCCCAAATTGTATGCTATCTTCCAGCAATGATCCAATGATCCAGTCATGAACATTTAAAAATTATATTCCTGGTTTAGCATTTTACCCTTTTGAGATGGAAATGTTATATCATGTCGATGTTGCGTTCGAACCGGTCGTCTTTGGGTTCAGATATTTAATCAAGATCATACCTGTCTTTTGGGGTGGGAGATTGCAATTTTCACGTTTCAACGAATACAATCAACCTGGCATGCATTATCAAATAAGATCAAATAGAACAAGTTGTACTACAACTTTAGGCTGTGCACGTCATATGCAAGAAGAAGAACACCTGTCTTCTAAGTTTAGTTTTACATTTATTGTAGTCATGTGAATCAAAAGTATGGTGAAAAGCTTTGTTCTACATGCAATCCAATCAGATCAGATACAATCAAGTCAAACTCAACCACAATTGGTATAGCAAAGGGGAAAATACAGAGTGCAGAATATAGTCCTTAGCATTGTAGCGCACCAATTCTATAAAGCCCACTGCTACAATGGGATAGTGGTAAATCAGACAGTACCCTTCGCAATGGAAGGGCAGCTCGAAACCTGATAACACATGGGAAGAAGCTGTTCATGAATGTGGTGGTGCACACTTTCAAACTTCTGCATCTTTTCTCCGGCAGGAGTGGAGAGAAGAAGGAATGACCAGGGTTGGACAAGTCTTTGATCTTGTTGGGTACTTTTCTGAGGTCTTGTGAAGTGTAGATGGGTGGGGAGTCAATGCTGTGTGATGGACTAGGCTACAGTATATCCACAACTCTGCAATTGCTTGTGGTCTTGGGCGAAGCTGTTCCCAAACCAAACCGTGATGCAACCCAACGGAATGCTTTCTATGCTCCATATGTAGAAGTTTATGAAAGTCATTGGAGACATGCCAAATATTCTCAATACTCTGCGGAAGTAGAAGTTCTTGGCTGTTGCTTCAATGCCATTGCTTAGATGCCAGGCCACTTGATAAACTACCAGTTTTGAGGTTACATAGAAACATAGAAAAATAGGTGCAGGCGTAGGCCATTCGGCCCTTCGAGCCTGCACTGCCATTCAATATGATCATGGCTGATCATCCAACTCAGTATCCCATACCTGTCTTCTCTCCATACCCCCTGATCCCTTTAGCCACAAGAGCCACATCCAACTCCCTCTTGAATATAGCCAATGAACTGGCCTCAACGACCTTCTGTGGCAGAGAATTCCACAGACTCACCACTCTCTGTGTAAAGAATGTTTTCCTCATCTCGGTCCTAAAGGAATTCCCCCTTATCCTTAGACTGTGACCCCTTGTTTTGGACTCCCCCAACATCGGGAACAATCTTCCTGCATCTAGCTTGTCCAACCCCTTAAGAATTTTGTAAGTTTCTATAAGATCCCCCCTCAATCTTCTAAATTCCAGTGAGTACAAGCCGAGTCTATCCAGGCTTTCTTCATATGAAAGTCCCGACATCCCAGGAATCAGTCTGGTGAACCTTTTCTGAACCCCCTCTATGGCAAGAATGTCTTTCCTCAGATTTGGAGACCAAAACTGTACGCAATACTCCAGGTGTGGTCTCACCAAAACCCTGTACAACTGCAGTAGAACCTCCCTGCTCCTATACTCAAATCATTTTGCTATGAATGCTAACATACCATTTGCTTTCTTCACTGCCTGCTGCACCTGCATGCCTACTTTCAATGACTGGTGTACCATGACACCCAGGTCTCGTTGCATCTCCCCTTTTCCTAATCTGCCACCATTCAGATAATAGTCTACCCTCATTTTTTTGCCACCAAAGTGGACAACCTCACATTTATCCACATTATGCTACATCTGCCATGCATCTGCCCATTCACTCAGCCTATCCAAATCACCCTGCAGCCTCCTAGCATCCTCCTCACACCTAACTATACCCCCCCAGCTTAGTGTCATCTGCAAATTTGGAGATGTTGCATTCGATTCCCTCGTCCAAATCATTAATGTATATTGTAAATAGCTGGGGTCCCAGCACCGAGTCTTGCGGTACCCCGCTACTCGCTGCCTGCCATTCTGAAAAGGACCCGTTTACTCCTACCCTTTACTTCCTGTCTGCCAGCCAGTTCTCTATCCACATCGTTATTGAACCAACGATAACGTGTACTTTAAGTTTATATACTAATCTCTTATGTGGGACCTTGTCGAAAGCCTTCTGAAAGTCCAGATATAACACATCCACTGGTTCTCCCTTATCCACTCTACAGACATGATTTACCTTTTGTAAATCCATGCTGACTTTGTCCAATTATTTCAGGTTGTGTAATATTTATACTAAACAAATTTTGCAACAAAAAAAAATCCAGAATTGCTGGTCATTGCCGTCATCGGTCATGGCATTGAGTATAAAAGTTATAAAGTCATGTTACAGTATTATTGGACTTTGGTCGGGCCATATTTGGAGTAATTTTGGTTGCCCTATTACAAGAAGCATGCAGAGGCTTTGGAGATGGTGCAGAAGAGATTTTAAAGAATGCTGCCTAGATTAAAATGTTATCAGCCGGCCAAGTGAACTCCTTTGGCCCGATTGTTTCATTCGGTTAGCCAGATGGGCTGAGGAATTCAGTTGATGGAATTAAATACAGAGAAATGTGAGGTGTTGCATTTTTGGAAGTCTTACATGGGCAGGACTGACACAGTGAATGGTAGAGCTCTGGGGAGTGTTGTAGAGCAGAGGGACCTTGGAGTGCAGGTGCATGATTCCTTGAAAGTGGAGTTGCAGGTAGATTGTGTGGTGAAAAAGGCTTTTGGCACATTGGCCACATCAGTCAGAGTATTTTGAGTATAGAAGTTGGGAGGTCATGTTGTAGTTGTAGAAGAGGTATGCAAAGTTTTATTGTGTCTAGCCATTCAACACTGGAGCGCATTCTCTGGATCGTGGTGACTGCAGATGGGTGAAACTGGGACCTTATCATCCCATATGTTCTCTCTGCTGTAAGGGAGGTCACCGAGTCCTCCACTGGATGTTTTCACACCCCTGGAGACTCCATGACATTGCACGGGAGGCATGGGAGCAGCAACCGTCACCACACCACACTCGCTGATCAGCCATGTGCATCTCCGAATACCGGAGAGTTAAGAAGGAGGAGGGAGCCATTGGTGGCGACGGACAGGAGGAGTGGGAAGGACGGGGGTATTGGCTTCAGCGCCCATAAGGCACCAGGACAAAGAGGCGGACGTGGAGGGAGTCCCCTGCAACCTGTTTCTCTCGCAGTTCGCAGTCTCGCCAGCCGCCTTTGTGGGCTGGACGAGTCTGTGTACCACGTGTATATGGAGTGTTTGAGGCTGCAGCCCCTGTTCCAATATCTAAAGAGCCTGCTCCTTGCCTTATGGCTGCATTTCTCACCCGCCATCCTCATCTTTGGACACCCTGTGCGTAAGGGAGAGGGTGGGGCCGAGGATGTCCTGGTTGGGTTGCTCCTGGGACCGGCCATCACGGCGCCAGGCGGAAGAGGGCTCTGACCAAGTCGGCTGCCTGCCCCTTTTCCGGGGTTACGTCTGCGCCCGGGTGGTATTAGAGAGGGACTATCCGCTGTCCACGGGGGGGATTTTCGGCACCGCGGGGGTTTGAATGTATCCTTGACAAGGATTGTAACATAGCTGTATAATTATTTAGTATAGTTGTTTATCTTGTATTATAGTGGTGGGTTCTGTTTTGTTGTATTGTATTGTAAATATTATTTTTCATAATTGAATACAATTTTTGATAAAAATGTTTTAAAAAGAGGCGAACGGGCGAGGGGAAGAACATTGGGTCATGGGCCTGGGGTGTACCTGGGCTCACCTGGATTTTTGGGGGCGACCCAGTACTTCCAGTACATGGACTGGACCACGGACTGTCTCCTTTTCTTTGTAGACAGTGCTAAAAAGATGGCGACTCTGCATTTGTGGGTTGTACAAAATAACTTTGCTGTGCCGTGCATACATGACAATAAAGAACCATCGAACCATGGTATCGCACTCTGCATTTCACAATCTCAAAATTGTTTGGTCAATAGTCACCCTCTCGAGCTGCTCCCATTTTTTCACGGACCAGATAACATTATTTCCAGATTATCCCCATGGTCACCCCAATCCTATCCTGTAGAAAATACTCGCATGCAACTTCTCTGCAGTTTAGTGAGCTTTTTTTCTCATCAGTTCGGACAAAGTGTTTTAGACCTGAGTCATTAACCCCTTTTCTTCCCCACAAATGTGGCCTTTTCCAAAATGTTCCGTTTTTAATAGAAGAAAATAATTGCTTCCTCTGCCACTGTGGTACCAATCTATTGAATTTCAGCATTTAGATTTAAAAATCCAAACTGTGTACCTTGTGATATTAACTTCACATTTAATCACATCTAAGGCTCAGCACATATCACAAGAATTAATGTGATTTACACTTCAACACTTCCCCATCTGTTTATGCATCCCTGAACACTCCGTTTGTTGAAATAAGGTACATGAGCTTGATAAGTATTTTACCAGACATCACTTATTTGTGCTTGTTAAACTTTGGATTTGTTTTCAAGAGGGTTGCTGCAAGCTGTCCAAATACCTATGCATGGAAATTGAGTTGTTAATTCCATAATACAAAGAGACTTTATGTTCAACCATGAAACATCCTCTTTTCAAATCTTGTGAGTTCAGTGAGACAGAACATCACCTGGGTTTATGTATCTGATCACAGCATACGTCTGTTTATGCCCATTTCTGGCACTTTTCACCATTGCTTGTCAATGGTCTCCCTTTCAAGCCATCTGATTGAACGGTCTGTTCAATATAATCTCCCAGACCAGTAGAGGAGTTATTAATTTAGGTAACAAAAGGTAATGCAAGGTAAAGCCAGGGTGATGCAGCAGTAGAGTTGCTGCCTTACAGCGCTTGCAGCGCCAGAGATCCGGGTTCGATCACGACTATAGGTGCTGTCTGTACGTTCTCCCTGTACGTTCTTCATGGGTTTTCTTCGAAATCTTCAATTTTCTCCCACGCTCCGAATGTGTTCAGGTTTGTAGGTTAATTGGCTTGGTATATGTGTAAAATTGTCCCATGTGTGTGTAGGATAGTGTTAACGTGAGGAATCATTGGTTGGTGCGGACTTGGTCGGCCTAAGGGCATATTTCCGCGCTGTATCACTGAACTAAACGAAACTAATTTAACTCCTGACTTGTTATTTTAACGCATCTGAAAAGATGGATAATATCGTCCACCATACAACTTCATTTGTATTTGTATATTTGTGTAATACTTTGGACGTTTTTGATGGTACAGCTCCAATACTTCAGTTCCCAAACTGAACATGCTTGAAATGTAGTTTAGTTTAGTTTATGTCAGGTGTACCGAGGTACAGTGAAAAGCTTTTGTTGCGTGCAAACCAGTCAGCAGAAAGACAATACATGATTACAATCGAGCCATTTACAGTGTATAGATTACATGATAAGGGAATAACGTTTAGTGCAAGGTAAAGCCAGCAAAGTCCAATCAAGGAAAGTCTGAGGGTCTCCAATGAGGTTGATAAGTAGTTCAGCACTGCTCTCCGGTTGTGGTAGGATGATTCAGTTGCCTGATAACAGCTGGGGAGAAACTGTCCCTGAATCTGGAGGTGTGCGTTTTCACACTTCAATACCTTTTGCCTGATGGGAGAGGCGAGAAGAGGGAGTGGTCAGGGAGCGACTCAGCCTTGCCGAGACAGCGTGAGGTATAAATCGAGTCAATAAAAGGGAGTTTGTTTTGTGTGATGTTCTGGTTAAATAGGCTGTGAACAATCTATCTTCTGTCTACCTTCGACCAATTCCACTCAGAATGAATGCCGAGGAGCATTTCATGTTTCCACTGCCTCCAATATTTCCTCCCACCTTTACAAAAGTTTTTTTTAATAAACCTGAATATTATCCAGTGCTTAGCATGAGCGATGGGATTATCAAACCCTTGTGCCATCAATGTTACAGATGTAAAATATAAAGTGCAAACTTTTTTGTTACTAACAACCAGTAGGGCATATTCTTACATTTACATTTATTTATTTTATTTACCAGAAAACCTATGAAATCCTGTAGATTTTTTTTTTTTTAAATACCGGCACCACACACGGTTAGGATCTTTTAAGTGGAGAACAGCACACACATGCACAACATTCTTTGATAAATGGAAACTTTAAATTCAAGAAGCTTAAGAAGAGAATACATTTTACAGTCCTAGCCATCTAGGACTGTACTATTGTATTAATTGGGATCTTTCATTCCAGAGCTACATATACACCACCATTTGGTTATATTATCTGTACAAATAAAGTTCTAAGCACACATACATGCTACTGTATGCTTTATTGCACATTTACGAAGCTCTGCACAATATTATGTTATTATCTGCACAAATTTCTAAATAAACTAGCTCATCCTTTTTATTTTTATATTGCATTATATGGTTTGGCTTTATGCACTTTGGTTGCTTTGGAGCATTTCAACTTTAAACCTAAACTCAAGTCGTATTACATCTGCAGAAAAAAAAGATTGGCATAGACTGAGGTGTTTTAATATTCAAGGTTATAAAGGCACTTTGTACGACAATCTGATCATTCTTTCTAACAATTAGTGTTTATATATGCAATAGTTAATTTCCTCGGGGCTGTATTATATTTAAAACGTGTGACTTACTAGTAGCTTACAAATAACCAAGAATACGTCCTACCCACCAGGAACATGGCATAATCAGTCTACAAGTGACACGACACCCTTGGTAATTATAAGGCCATGGCATGTACCCGCGCAGGGGTTCACATATACGCTGGCAATGGGAATAACTGCGTCTGCACTCCGCACAACAGATTCCTAGGTGATCCAGCATAGGGTCAAAGTTCATAGCGCCTCCTTCACCTTCTAAGATCCTCTATAAAGACAAAAGAGAGATTTCAATGTTTCAAGGGTTTGAAGTCATGTCTTTTTCTTTGAAAATCATCCCTTTCCAAATCATTGTTCATATTAAAAGCACCCATTATTTCAAAACAAGAAAAAATAACAATTGATTCCCGATCTGTATAAATGTCAAGAAATGATTTTGTTATGAATTAACATCTTCCTTTATCAATAAGTATAAACAATTAGTTACTGGTGTGGTGGCTCTTGTACCACAAATTAATAGACTATTTAGCAAATGGAAAATATTATTTATAATTATTTTATTACCCATTTTGACATAAACATTATCAATGTGGCGTAGAGCACACAGAATGACCGTATGGTAACTCAAATCTCACTGTACCAATTGGTGCATGTGACAATAAATGTAATGAACTTGAACTAGTGTCACAGAATTTCTTCTGTAGTCCATGTACAGGATTTTCAAACACAGCTACATTTTCACCTGTGCCTTACTTTGTCCCCCTATCCCCTCCCAGTGCAAGAGGATTCAGTTCTCTGGCTTTGAGACGTCCACCAATGCTACACTGAACTGGCCAATGGATTGAATGGCCCAAAAGTTAAGTCTATTCATTCTCATCTCTCACCACTAAACCCACTCTTCCTATTTCCACATTTACCACCTCCACCCTCACCTGCTCTGCTTCCCACTCCTTGCCATCACCTGAATGCTCTTTTGGACCTTCCAGAGCAACAGAGTGAGATTTGAAAAATGAACAAGTTATACACTGAAACGTTGAAACAAGGAACTGCATGCTGGTTTGCAAAAAAAAGACATAAAGTGCAATAGTAACTCAGCAGATCAGGCAGCATCTCTGGATAACATGTTGGTATTGACCCGCTGAGTTACTCCAGAACTTTGCATAATTATATGCTGAAACCATTGTCTTCCCTCATTTCATGTTGTTTCTCTATACCATTCATCATTTCATTTCATCTAAATGTTGATTCCACAGTGGTGGGAAAAAGTGAGTCATTAATAACCTATGTAAAATGAACTGAGCGGTAGAATTGTCCTAGATCCAATATGGGAATTGAAACAATGTGACGAATTGGAATAATCTTTACTTCACTGCCTGAAGAGGTGTGGAATCAGATACACTCATAACATTTAAGAAGCATTTGGACAACTCATGAACTCAAAGAAAGCTGTCCACACTAAACCCATTTGAAGTAGGTAAATGGGATTAATATATTTGGGTGCAACAGTCAGTATGGATGTGGTAGGCTGAAGGGCCTGTTCCTGTGCTGTACAACTCTCATTGTGAATTTTAAATATTATTATAGTGCGTTGGTTCCTGAAATATCAGGAAGTGAGTTTTACAGGAGATTTCTTTCTTGACCTGCAACATTCAGGGTTCTTTGGTCAGGTGATTACTACTTGCATCTTCACAATTTCCCAGCAATGAATGGGAGACTGTCATTCACCCACCATTATGCCGAGATCTCTGTTGGTGTTATACCAGTGCTCACCACGTAGGTGTCAAATTAAGCTCTTTGTCACTTAAGTACATTTCTATACATTAGGAACCCCAAGAATAAATTCTGCCCTTCCATTATAAATGCACCTAAATGGATGAAAAGCCATTTTGATTGTCAGCCATAATTTACAATGTCCTGAGCTACTTTTATATAACAACTTATTAAACAGTGGGACAAATGCGAGTTCTCCTGGGGGTTGGGTGGTGGGGAGGAATCCTCTGTATTTATTTTTGTGGCTTGTGTGCTGTAGATAATATATTCTTTGTTACTTTCCCAGCTTTGCACGGCACCTGCAATTCCAATTCTACTAATTTCAGCAGGCAACATTTTGTAGTGTTAAGTGCACAACCTTCCTTCATTGTGATGAAAAGATTTTATAGAAAAGGTTATGAAAACCATAATCTCTGATCACACTTTATAGCCCGTGTCTCCTGAGATTAAGATTGCAGTTCATTCAGATGAACATTTGAATCAATCACTGCATCAGTGTGCTAACATGCATCTTATTAACTTTTCATAACAAGGACACAAAATGTCAAGTTTCACAAAGTTGAAGGGCAAATACACTGATGTCATAAATATCCTGACACACAAAATTAATTTCTTTAGAATCTGGTTGCACTGAATGGGAATAAAATTATACCTTGTAAAATTATGAAGTGTTTTGATGGAGTCGAGAGGGAGAAATGGTTTCCATGAGAAGGCGGGTCAGTAATCTAACAATACACATTTAAGATAATTGGCAAAAGAACCAGAGGGGAAATGAGGGGTTTTGTTTATTCAATACATTATTATGATCTGCAATGATTATTATCTTCTAAAGGGAATTTGATGTATGCATGAATAGAAAAATAACATTACTGGGCTTTGATGAAATGGCAAAAGAAAGAAACAAATAGGGTTGTTCTTTTGAATAACGAGTATGATTGACTGAATGCCCCCCATTGTATTATCATGTTGAAATTTTGATCAATGTATGTTCAGAATTAAAATTCTGCCAAGAAATATATAAACTACCTGGGAGGTAATTCATGCTGCATAGATTTCATAGCCACATTTTCTTAAACAGAAAGCTAAACATTCAGAAATCTTGAGTATTCTTCATTAAATGTTCAATGTGACACCTTAGATGCAGGAGTAGGCCATTTGGCCCTTCGAGCCTGCACCGCCATTCAATATGATCATGGCTGATCATCCAACTCAGTATCCCGTACCTGCCTTCTCTTATACCTGTACCTTATCCCGTACCTGCCTTATATACCTCTATGATATCACCTTCCCACAACTCAAGCCCACCTATGCAGGCACCATCCTTGTGAATCTTTTCTGCATCCTCCCTAGCTTATTTACATTTTTTCAGTGGTGTGTCAAACATTTATACACACAATATCCCAAATCTTGTACTCAATATCTTAGCTGATGATGTCATATACCTTCTTCGCCACCATGTCTACCTGTATGGCCACTTACAGGAAACAATGTACTTGTATCCCTTGGTCTCTCTGTTCAACTCCATGGTGCCCTGCGTTCACTTGTGTATGTCCTGCCCTAGCTTAATGTCCCGAAATACATTGTGTTGCACTTGTCTGAATCAAATTCCATCTGCCATTCCCTTGAAAATTCAATGTCATCGTGAAAATTTGTATCCCGCTTAAAAAAATCTGGAAATATAGTGGCTAAAGTTGGATTGTTATAAAAATCTGGCTTTGTGGGCCCCATTCTCATAATTAAATGGCAGGCCCTTAGTTGTCTTTTGAATGGCCCAACAAGCTATTCATTTGTATCAAACCATTCCAATAATATAGACTGCAGAATTTAAGAGGAACATTCATGGTTAATTTATGAGAGTAATCAGGAATGGGCAATTAATGGTAGCCTTGACAACAATGTTAGGATCACATAAGTGATAATCCAATAATTTCTTGGCATCAGCTGCCTTTCATGATCAATGTATGTACAAATACTTCTGATAGGAATAATCCAAGAAACAAAATCTCACATTGACTGACAATACAGAAAATATCATGATCCATCATGAAGGCTCATGGTTGACTGCAATCAAATTAAATCAAAGAGAAGCAAGATGATTTAAATGTAGTAAATAGTGCACCAATTTTGTTTCATAATATGAACTTGATATGTAAATGTCACCAGAGTTAAACATACACAGAATTATATATTAACTTTCCTCCCAGTTAATAAATATCAATCAATTGCATGACATTATTACTTAAAAAGCATTCAAGCCTTACTACCAACTCAGACAAGATTAACAAATACTAAACTGGATATTGAAAGTTATGAATTAATAAACAGACCAAAGCACTAAAAGCATCTTGAGGCAATTGGAATAACAGATAAAATATCGCTGGAGATTTTAATGGAGATGAGAAATGCAGACTACATCTATGTAAATATTCAGCATTACCATTACAGTAATTTTAATTTGTCATTTTTATTCCAAATGTACATTATCCGAAGCAAGAATAGTTTCACTGTCATCCTTATCAGCTCTTGATATGCACTGTCCAATGCTGCAACTGTCACTTCAATTATTTATGAGAGAATCAATTATAGTACTTGGCACATTTGAGATCTGAATGATAGACTGCATTGGTATAATAGTGTGTGCTTCTTAAAAAATGTTCCACATTTGTCCCTTTTTCTCTCAAACGCTAATTTCAGGTCTATCTTTTCTTTATTAACAGGGTAGAATGAGGTCAGGTGCCAGCAATGTCCTGGAAGAGTAGAAATGGCACTCGTTGATTGATTGAATGTTTTCTGTTGTGAGCTGTGAGTAACAAAATCATTATTTTTTATATATAAAAAGTGAAATCTACAATTTCATTACATTTAGCACAGCAGAATCCTCCCCTAAGAGGTGCATCTAAAATACACTGCAAAGCCCACTCCTCTGTCAATATTCTATTCATCACCATGACAACCTGGCAGACAACAATCAAAGACATCGTCTATAGGGATTTTAAGTTAGAATTATAGTCACAGCACACTGTGAAAGATGTAAAAAGAGTATATAATATGGCCCCAAGTTTGTATGTACATGCTTATGTAAGATGTTTCCAACAATATTGCACCAATTATGTTTCAAATTCATTGTCCCTCATTATCATAAGGACACCACGTCTAACTTGTCAAGCTAATCCTAATGAATAAAGGGGGTAAGTACAATTAGTAATCCTTCATTAGACGCACCTTATCTCTGCAACAGTTCTAAATACAATTCAGAACTACGCTGAAATACTATAATGATTCAGTCATATAACTCAGATATTAATCAAATTATAAAAATCACCATTGATATATTTCAAAACAAAGACTAGTCTTGTGCGTAATTCTAAAATGTGTTTTAAACTTTTTGCTAAGAATGATCAATGATGAATATTAAAATAATTTATGTAACTTGGGCTTGCAGGATAATGTTGACTGTACTAATGTAGCCCTCTGCAACCCACTTCATTTGCCTTACACCTGTACGCTTTCCTGAGTGGATTATGAGTGGGCTGACATCATGAACTAATGTCCATTCCGGATAAGTAACCTTCAGCATTCTCATTTTTGCCCTTGTTGAAGACTAAAAGAGATATTTAACCTGTGGACTTGGTCAGTAATTGCAAGAACCCATTCCAGAGGAGAATGGGTTGTGTGTGAACCTAACCCAGATGTGCCACCCTTGCACTTGTTTGCATTTAAAACATTTCTAATGTGGTAACATGAACACTGTAACATTAACAATTTTGATAAAAGAGTATAATTACTTGAAACCTTGCTCTCAAGATGCTAATAACATTCTCAGTGCTGCCATCTAAAACACTGGGGCCTGGCTATCTACATTTTTAAACTCATGTTTCAGAGGCTGGTAGACCCAATGGCATTTTGAAGTTTATGGTTGCTGAAATTGCTTTTGAAAATGTTATGATGTATGATTTGAATAGTCACTTTACTGATATTATGCAAATTTATATTCTGGACGGATATTCAAATGTTTTTGGAAACATAATTGTAAGCATTATAGATATCGTTTGAAAATTATCTTGGCAGAACATTTTGAAGAAGTGATCTGTATAATTTGATAGTATTACAATGTTAAAATAAAGCTTTTCCTTTTCAGCAGAATATCTCTGGGTTTCATTGATTAACCCTGTTAACCCACATGTTGTTTCACTGCACTGTAACATGGTTCCTGTTTCAGGAAAACTCACCGGTCAGGTTTAGTTATTGAGGTATGGACAGAGGAAAACCCTTGCAGAGAGATATTCACACCAAGATCAGCAAGTACATGTGTAGGAAAGAACTGCAGATGCTGGTTTAAGTCGACGTTAGACACAAAATGCTGGAGTAACCCAACGGGACAGGCAGCATCTCTGGAGAGAAGGAATGGGCGATGTTTCGGGTCGAGACTGAAGAAAGGTCTTGACCTGAAATTGGACTCATTGGGGATGCTGCACTTCTTCAAAGAAATACTCAGTGCTTCTTTGGGTCTGTTTCTCTGTCACCAACTCCACCCATAGCAAGGGTCATTGCTTCGAGATACTGGCATTAGATGTGCAAATGATGTTGCCGCCCGAATGTGGCCAGCTGGTCCTCAGTCCCGGTGTTGTTGGCCTGAGAATGGACACTACTTTGTTTATCCTTCCAGTGAAATTGAGGGATTTTACAGGCAAAGCTTAGGTGGTATTTTCCCAATGATGCACGATGCCAGCTGCAGGTACGCAAGGAAGCAGAAGGAAAGGCAGAACTCACTGCTTTAGGTAGACAACGAGTTTATGACAGATCTGAGATCTTGATCTTCAAATATCCTCTGCTGTTCTTGCACAATAAAGGCCAAACAAGTAATGGCAGACTATAAACAGTGGTCGCAACAGGTTTCTTATGGAGATTTCAAAGTAATTTATTCTATAATATGTTGTTGCTTTTAGTTAATAAAAATCCTTGAGGAAGAATGCATAACTCATGGTGAACCCAGATTGACTGAAATTGACTGAAAATTCCAACTACAGATCCTGGGGGGAACCTAATGTCAAAGCTGAACATTTCAAACAGGCCGTAACTTGAAAGAAGATCTGAGGGCATTTATTTATACAAACACAGATTTGTCCCCTGGATCCTTACAATGTGGTAGTGTCACTGTAGATTATATCAACACATAAAAAACTGGAAGCTAAGATATGTTTACTCCTGTCTCCGACAGTTGTTTGAAAGTGTAAGTATCAGAAAAAGACCCTTTAAAATGTTGATAATCTCAAATCACAGTGGTGCTGCCTCACAGCACCAGAGACCCAGGTTTGATCCTGAGCTTGCTGCTGTCTGTATGGAGTTTGCCCATTCTCTGTATTTGCTGCCTCACAGCGCCAGAGACCCAGGTTCAATCCTGAGCTTGGCTGCTCTCTGTATGGAGTTTGCACATTCTCCCTATGACTGTGTGGGTTTTCTCAGGGTACTCCAGTTTCCTCCCAATTCGCAAAGACACATGGGTTTGCAGGTTAATTGGTCCCAGCAAAAACAGAAATTGACCCTAATGCGTGGGGAGTGGATGAGAAAGTGGGATAATATAGACCTAGTGTGATCAGTTGATCAATGAGTCAGCATGAACTTAATGGGCCAAAGGATTTGCTTCCATGCTGTATATCTAAACACAAAAACACCCAAAAACTTTATTCCTCAACTAAATTATTATTGTCACACTAATGGTTGAACATCAAACATTAATATTGGACTACTTGTGGTTCTGGAGCATTTTCACAATGAAAATAGAAGAATCAAAAGAGAAAGTTACATCACTCAATTGTCAGTTACATATTGTCATGGGTATGATTTTTGGATTGTTAAAAAACAAGGGCTGGAAATAGACTTTAGCAATTAAATCCTGTCCAAAATGATTCAGAGTTAACGCATTAGGAATATTCAAAATTAATAAACGTTTTACAAGGGAACTACAGGCAGGGTTTATCCCCTGTACAGGGACAAAAAGGTGCATGTGCTTATCTGTCAAAGGACACATTTATGCGTCTGTCCCACTTACGCGATATTTTCAACGACTACCGGCACCTGTCATAGGTCGTTGCAGGTCGGCGAAAATGTTCAACATGTTGAAAATTCAGCGGCGACCGGAAAGACGCTATGACTCTGGGTGACTGAGGAGACTACTCATGACCATGCAGGCGACACCCTGGCAACATGTCGCGGGGTGAAGCCTGTATGGTCATGAGTACTCGCCCAAAGAGTCGTACCTTGTTCTGGTCGCCGTTGGATTTTCAACATGTTAAAACATTTTGGCAACCTGTAACGACTTATAACGGGTGCTGGCAAGTCGCTGAAAAAGTCGCGTAAGTGGGAAAGGCCCATTAAGAGTTAAAACTGTGTAAGGTGCAGAACACAGAGATCAAACTAGTTTACAGCAGTTCGTAGCATTTTACAACGCCACCAATTTTGAATATCATCTTATGTTGTATTATTTATTGCCTTTATACTTATCTTACTTGTGGCATTTACTTTGTTTTAATAAACATTTCAAGTGGGTTGTGGTGCTATGTGAACATTGACTATATTTTCCCCACCCTGGACAGGTTCAGGTTGAACTCTAGATCAGTATAGGAGAAAAATACCTACAACGTTCAATTCTGCATCAATGCTTTTGTTTCCTAATATTCTCTTGTTCTGCAATGATTTTGGTCAACTCTAACTTTGCACTCCCCGTTGGATTGCAACCTTGTCGTGGTCGGGGAGCTTGTGTGTCTCAGTGACCCCTAGAGCTATGCCAGCGGGAGATTCATCTCCTGTTAGGGTCTCCCATGCTGGACAGGTCGAAGGGTAGAGGCGAGTCAAAGAGCGATCCACTGGTCCTCCAGGTTGGAAGTTGAGTACAGGGCTAACAACCCTGTCTCGTAAAACACATATGTTACGGAAACAGCAACTGAAGGAATCAACACTACTGGGTGTGATGGAGACCTGACCTGGGGTAGTGTCCACAGGCTAGCCCAGAACAGACTTTCGTTGCTGCCAGGAGGCATAATAGGCAGTAAGTAAGTAGTAAGTAAGCTAACTTTGCAGGAAACAAGGTAGTGCATGGGAATATTTACAGGTTTTCCATCTTTAGCCGTCTGGGAGATTGGTTTATTTATTTACAATTGATTCATATTCTCTTTTTATGCCTTGGGGGAGTTTTCTAATGACATGCTTTAGTTTGTCAGGGAAAGTTTTCCTTCATTTCCTCCTTTGGGATCTTGCTCATTATGTCTTACAGTAGAGAGTTAGCACTCTTTATTTATTTTTTTGTTTGAGTATGTATTTCCATAATAAAAGTATCCACTTCCTCATATGTGAACTTTTGATGATACCTTGTGATGACAGCTGATAGATTAGATTACAGCTCAATTATCATTTTTATTGTGCAGCTACTCTTTCAGAGAAAGTGACAAAGCTGATTCCTGCTGCAAAGGAGCTGTTCTCGAACCTGGAGGTTATGGTTCACAGGCTCCTGTACCTCTCTCTCGACCGGTAGTAGCAGGATGAGAGTGTGGCCTGCGTAGTGTGGGCCATTGATAATATTAGCTGCCTTTTTTATGTAGCGTATCCTGTCGATCCCTTTGATGGTTGGGAGGTGACCAGTGATGGACTGGGCAATGTCTACCATTTTCCTCAGTCTCCTTTGTTGCTGGATTTTCGAGCTATCGAACCAAGTCATGATGCAACCGTATTTTCTTTACCGTATACCTGTAGAAATTTGATAGCGTATTTGGCTACATAACCAAATGTTCTCAATCTTCTAATCACCTACCACACTCAGTCAATAACAAAGCGATGGAGGCCTTGTTGACATTCCTCTCAAATGGCACCTATAGAGATTTGGCAGACTGAGGTAGCATTTGATGTCCATTCCTGATTGAATTGCTAGGTGTAGTCAACTCTGAAGTTCATTGTAGACTTGGTACTATACTGATATTACTATAGCTGTTCATGTGGTGTTAAGGACTTAAGGTAAAACTTAAAACTTGGGAATGAATGGGAAAATATCCCATGGCTGGAGTGGTACTTTTATACAAAGAAAATGGTAGCGGTTGTTGGAGTTAATAATTTCCACCTTACGAAATGATGACAAGAGTACACATAGTCTTAATCCAAACACTCCCAACACTTCCAGCTACTTCTATCCATGATCACCAATGAGACCTGATGATTGCATAATTTACTTTACAACTCTTCAAAAATGAAGCAGTCTGTGAGCACACAAAATGATCTGAACAACAGTCAGGTTTGATCTAAAAGGTCGTAAGAAACATTCACACCACATAGGTATGGAGCAAGGTCCCATACGATAGGCTGGCACAGAAGGTTTGAATGGTTTGGAGAAATAGCATGGAAATAGGCCCTACAGCCCACAGAATGCATGCCAACCACCCATCACCCATCCACACAAGTGTTATGCTATCCTACTTTCTCATCGATTTCCTACACACTTGGGAGAATTAACAACAGCCAATTAACCTACAAATCTTTAGGATATGTGAGGAAACTGGAGCGTCCAGAGGAAACCCACACGGTCACAGGGAGAATGTGCAAACTCCACACAGACAGTGCCTGAGGTCAGGGTTGAATCGGGGACTCTGGCACTGCGGGGCAACTGCTCTCATCAGCTGTGCCACTGTGCTATCTTGATGGAATATATTAGATCAAAGGTGAGCTGGAAAATTGGATACAAAATTAACTTGGTGGTAGGTAGAGTAACGTTGCGAGGTTGCTTTTCGCATTTGAGGGCCTTATCCAACGGTGTGCTTCAGGGATCAGTGCTGGGTCCCCTGTTGTTTGTCATGTATATTAATGATTTGGATGAGAATGTAGATGGCATTTTAGTAAGTCTGTAGACAATTCCAAAATTGGCATAATTATGATCAGCTGTCCACAGTGTACTAATAAAGGATAAAGGGTACAACATTTGGTGCAAGATAAAGTCTGACTAAGACAGTTCAAAGATCCCCAATAAGGTAGATGGAAGGTCAAGACTGCATTCTAGCTGGTGAGAGAATGGTCCAGTTGTCTAATGACAGCTACAGTTGCAAGAAACTGTCCCTGAATCTGGAGAAAGAAACTGTCCCTGAATCTGGAGGAATGCATTCTCAAACCTCCATACCTCTTGCCTAGGAGGTGACCTTAAATACATTTATAAAATCATGAGGGGCATGGATTGTGCATATGGTCACTGAGTTTTTTCCAGGGTAGCCGAATCCAAATCTAGAGGACATAGGTTTAAGGTGAGAGGTAAAAGATTTAAAGAGGATCCGAGGGGCATGTTTTTCACACAGAAGGTGGTGGGTACACGGAACAAGGAGGTTGTTAGAGGTAGGTTGAATTACAACATTTAAAATACATTTGGCCAGGCATATAAACCATTACAAGAGCTCTAGGCCAAATGTGGGCAAATGTCATTAGCCCAGATAAGAATCCTGGTCAGCATGGATGAGTTGGGCTGAAGGGCCTGTTTCCATGCTGCATAACTCTATGAATGGAAAACTCTGACATAAAAACCACCCCCTTGATATTCAACACCCTTATCATTCTCAAATCGCCCACCTTGACTATTTTGCAATGGACCAAATTATCTAACTGAACAAGTGCAAAAATACAACAACTATAAAAGCAAGTCAGGTTAGATAACCTGCAAAATGATTCATCTCCCTATTTCCAAAAGCTTTAGGGCATCAATCAGAATGCAATCAAATACCTTCCATTTGTCAGGTTGAGTGCAATTCCAACACTGCTCAAGATCTGTTTGTATCATCCATGGCAAAGGCTACTTGATCAGTAACTCAACCAGTACTTAGAGTCATAGAGTGATACAGTGTGGAAACAGGCCCTAAGGCCCAACCTGCCCACACTGGCCAATAATGTCCCAGGAGCCTTAGTCCCAGTTGCCTGTGCTTGGTCAATAACCCTCCAAACCTGTCCTATCCGTGTACCTGTCTAACTGTTTCTTAAACGATTGGATAATCCCAACTCAACTACCTCCTCTGGCAGCTTGTTCCATACACCCATCGTCCTCTATGTGAAAATGTTACCCTTTGGATTCCTATTAAATATTTTCCCCTTCACCTTGAACCTATGTCCTCTGATCCTCGATTCCCCTACTCTGGGTAAAAGACTATGTGCATCTAACCGATCTATTCTCCTCATGATTTTGTATAATAAAGATCTCCCCTCATCCTCCTATGGAATAGAGACCTGGCCTACATAACCTCTCCCTATAGCTCACACCCTCTAGACCTGGCAACATTCTCGTAAATCTTTTCTGAACCCTTTCAAGCTTGACAATATATTTTCTATAACACGGCACCCAGAACAATTTTCAAGTGTTACACCTTCCAAAGTGATTCATCCCAGCTACAGAGTGGACCTTCTACAAGATGCACAATGACAGGTCATCAAGACTTCTTTGTTAGGAACTCTGAACCCCACAAGTCTTCTTCTTGCGTATGGCGTGCACAGCCTAAAGTTGTAAGACAGCTTGTTCTGTTTGATCTTCGGTTTGTGCACGCCAGGTTGATTGCATTCGTCGAAACAGGGTGGAACACATGAAGGTTGCAATCTCACACCCCAACCCCACATGTTATCCAACCTAGAAAGAGAGGGGGGCATGTATACAGGAATACCATTCACTGAAATGTCCTCTTCAAGTCATAGAGTGATACAGTGTGGAAACGGGCCCTTCGGCCTACACTGGCCATCATGTCCCAGCTACACTAGTCCATTTGGTCCATTTTGACATTAAAAAACATATCACCATTCCTTAATGTTACACCATCAAAAGCCTGGAATCTATCAAAGAACTCCATACGAAACATGGACAAAATGTCAAAGGCATTTAAATACAGGCCTAGCCACTGATGCACACAATCAATGCGCAAAACATGAATGAATTTATGTATTCTTTGGAGAATAACACTAGTTTCTTGGCACAAGTGCCCAAGCTATTCTCAACTGTAGTAGTTATCAATGACCTGTGAGAAACAATCCTGAATACTTGTATGACAATTCAATACATACATGGTAGGGGTTTTCTGCATTGAAAGTTGATGGATGCCCTTCTCCTTCTGGTATGGTGACATTCGCTGTTTGTTCTAGGCTTGCATCTTGAGCTTGCACCTCAGTGGTTTCAATGTCAACCTCAGCTGGAGCTCCCAGAATCTGGCCAAATTCATCCACTGGACCAGGGTTAAAGTCAAACTCGTAATAGTAAGGGTCAGGTATTTGAGGTCTCTCGTGATCCACCGCTCTTTTCTTCCTCTGACCCTCTGTGAAGACAAGAGTAATTGCATTACAAATTGTCTATCTTCAAACATTTTTTTATTTTAAATGCTAACATTAATGTTATCAATTTTCAGTACTTTCTTTTTCTGCTGTAGAGTTTGATAGTTCAAAGAGCTATGGAAAAAGATAGAAGAACCCATTAAGCTCTTATTTAAGTTTACAGGCGCAAGTCACTTTATTAAATAGAAAAATACCAAAGAATAAATAAAACTTGATTTTTTTTCAGTTGAACCGATAACAATCGTAAAAAATATTACTGAAAGCACTTCTGGAAAATTGATTTTTATTCTTATTCATCAATAAAATTCTATGCTGACAATAAATGTCAACCAGAAGTTACAATTTCATTTATTTTGGTTTAAGACTGTCACACATTGCTTTCAACATTCTGATTCAGTCTTCTGATGAATTCCATTAGCCCAAGGGATGGTGATGAAAATGTCCAAAGGAATAAAAACATGGGTGGAAATGGGCAAGGAACACAGAGGTATTGGTGATTGTGTAATGACTGTGTCAAAGAAATAATTAATTAAGGCAAAGCTTGAGGTAGGCTGTGATTTTGATTGCAACACACTTTAAAATAGACCGAAAGTTGATGCAGCACTTCATCAAAGTTTGTTTGTAATCACTGCCAATACCTGAAATAAAATCAAAACAACACACTGGAACTGAATGAAAAATTGAATAGAATAGAAAAGAATAGAATACTTTATTGTCACATGTGACAAGTCACAGTGAAATTCTTTGCTTGCAGACCTTGCCAAGGTATGCAAATAGTTGCCCATAAAGGGCGCTTACAAAGATACAACTGACAGTTTCAAATATATTCTCAGGAAGACCTGAGAATAGTGGTAGAGCTGCCACTTCACAGCACCAGCGACCCTGGTTCGATCCTGACCTCGGGTGCTGTCTGTGTGGAGTTAGCACGTTCATCCCTGTGACCCCGTGGGTTTCCTCCAAGTGCTCTGGTTTCATCCCACATCTCAAAGATGTTTGGGTTTGTAAGTTCATTGGCCTCTGTAAATGGCCCCTAGCATGTAGAGAGCGTATGTGAGAGTGGTATAAAATAGAACTAGTGTGAGTGAGTGATCAATGGTCAGTGTGGACTGGGTGGGCCGAAGGGCATGTTTCCATGCTGCATCTCTAAAATAAAATAAGCTTTGTAAGGGCTCCCTCACTGGTGCAAGAATCCATTTGACATACGCACAGACTAAAGATACATGAAATGTAATTACTCACATGAATACTCTGCAATCGGTCCATCTCATCCTTAGGTAACAACTAACAGTATACTTAATTACTAAATAATAATTGTCATGAATAGTCCTGAGCTACGCTGTATGCTTACATTCACTCATAGATTAATGAAGTTGCAGGTTAAACTGCCCATAACCAAATCAGAAATTCGAAGGACGTCATTAATTTAATTTTATTTATCATTGACATTCCAACACATTCATTTTGATTGCAGGAAGGTAAGACTTGCTGATGAATGTGCTCAATCTAATCTTTGGTTGAGTGAACCACTCCGTCATCTTCACAGTTTTTAGGTTGAAAGCATAAAGCCCCAAATTCAATGTTGGGTCTTTACATTGATTGGGGCGTGAATTAATTATTACTTGTTTTGAGAAGACCTTCTTATAGGTTTCCCAAGATAAAACAGTTTAATAGATCTGATCGATCCTATGTCACTTTGTAATCAGAAGAAATAGGGTAAACAGTCGTGCAAAACTCTCATCGCCGTTACCTTTGGTGTAAGTTGGACGAAGCCAGTAAATAGGGAGGTCACCACATAGTTCCAAAACCTTAGGGCTCAGGAAGGCATGGTCTTTGATCGGTTGCTCCGCAGCCACCCAGATAAGAGATTCTTCTTCAAACTTTGCAGGCATGATTTCATCTTCCTTAAATTAGAGAACAGTAATGCATTGCATTTGGTTAACAATTATTAATAAAATAATGTAGCTTTCAACTGTCTGCAATGATATTGTCACATGGATTTGTAAAGGGAGCTCCACTATTAATGTTTCACTGAAGTCCTGTTTAAAATTGTGATTTATTTTCTATTTCTATGATCTCAAGAAAAAACCCGATGTTCCCGATGTTGAGGGAGACCAGAACCAGGGGCCACAGTTTAAGAATAAGGAGTAAGCCATTTAGAACGGAGACGAGGAAACACTTTTTCTCAGAGTGGTGAGTCTGTGGAATTCTCTGCCTCAGAGGGCAGTGGAGGCAGGTTCTCTGGATGCTTTCAAGAGAGAGTCAGGGGAAATGGGGAGAAGGCAGTAATGGGATTACTGATTGGGGATGATCAGCCATGATCATATTGAATGGCGGTGCTGGCTCGAAGGGCCGAATGGCCTACTCCTGCACCTATTGATTATTGTCTATAACCCCTCTGTTGTAACAATTTGGTTTTTAATACTACATATACTACCAAACGGGAACACTTCCTCAGATTATATAAAGCTGCTGTGCCAAACAGCATCCTGCACTACAATAAAGCAAAGCTGAGCAAACAGAACCAATGATGGGTCTTTCTGTGTGTAGGAAGGAACAGCAGATGCTGGTTTAAACCAAAGGTAGACACAAAATGCTGGAGTAACTCAGCGGGATAGGCAACATCTCTGAATAGAAGGAATGGGAGACCTGTCCGAAGAAGGGTATCGACCCGAAACATCACCCATGCCTTCTCTCCAGAGATGCTGCCTGTACCCGCTTAGTTACTCCAGCATTTTGTATCTATCACAGGTCTTTCAGCTCAGCCATGATTGGGCTCATTGCTTCAACCTGAGGTGTGCTGCAGTTTCCAGTTGGGTCTGCAATATTTCACAAACCCTGAGGTGGAGACAAAGGCAACTGTGCCCTCAGATATTCAGACAGCAGAACACTCAGCAATCAACTGGTTGAATGACCTTTGTTGAAAAGATTCTTCCAGAATTTCCTCCATATTACCACACGATGGCGACATTGGCACAGGAATGACTGCTTTGATTCACTCGCAAAATTGATAGTTTGTAACCAATGTTCCTGCAATCGTACTTCTGTACTCTGAGACGGGCTCATGCTGAAGATATTGCATAATTCATTCCCCCACAAATGTACATTTATTGCATAGCTGGAGAAAGCACCACCGCTTGATGAACCACTTAGTCAAAGAAAATTTCAAGAAAACTCTAATTGACTGAAGAGAGATTTCTGAGTATTTCCTTTCAGGCATCTCTGAAACAGGGTTTGGTGTAACGACACGTGAAAAGGGCACCTTGTATTGCTCAGTCATAAAGTCATCTCGCTTAAAGGTCTTGTACTCAACTATCCAGAAGTACATTGTCAGCTGATGGCAATTTATTTGGCAATTCCAGGTAAACAAAACTTGAGCAAAGATGGAAAATATCAGAATTTGTTTTTTTCTTTTTTTCACAAATGCATGAGCATTGAAATTTGTATATACAATCAATTATGTATAAACATTGCTGCGCCAATGATTAGATTTTGAAGAAGGCTTGAAAATGTATACTCTGGCAGCTAAAAGCTAAAAATATCCAATTAAAATGACAAAATAATTCAGAAGATTAATAATCATAGAACGATAACATATTGAATTACAGAAGGTTAAAACTGCCACAAGGAATTGACTTCTTGTTTTTCTCAGCCTAGTAATGAATTACCATTAAATATACTACTTCTCTTAAATATATTACTTCTCTTTAATTCTCTTAAACCAACCTACAGTAAAAATCTACTGCATGCTCTTGAAGGTGAGAGAAAAAAATATATATATATTCCAATACTCTCACATTACCCTTATTTTAAAAATATGCTGTGTAATACCATGTAGCATTTAGACATATTTTGTATTAACAGCAATATTGTCTTTAATCATTGCACTGTAATTCCCATCATGTTTCTTCAAGGTGTTGGCATGTATTTTGTACTTTAATTAAAATTGATGCTTGATAGCAACATGGTGGCTGATTGCCAGTTTTTTTTCTGCTCTGTGATTTTTTATTAAATGCTCTGTGATTTTGACAAGACCATTACCTTGGTTCACTTTTTCTCACAACCCTCTCTTCCTTACTCTCTTGTCCCCATAGCCCCCTCTCGTATTCCCCTCTTATTCCAGACTCCATCTCATCATCCATCACCTTCCCTTCATTGGAAATGAACCTTGTGAAAATATTTCTTTGGGAATCATCCATTAAAGCGCAAGTACCAATCCTGTCAACAAACTTCTAACTGCCAAGTGAGTTCTTAAACTAATGAGAGTTCTTAAACTAATGAGAACTCAGAAGAGGCACTGAGAGGTTTTCCACCCTGTCAGTTCCTTCACAACTCAATAAGCCCTTCAACTTATCCTTTTGTCCTCTGATCATTTTCAGATCATGTTTATTCTTTCTTCATTCCAGGTATTTCAATTGACAATGATCAGTGGGCTCCCTTATTGATCCACCACTCTGCAGTGCTGACATTATGCCTTCATGTGATCCCTATTAATCTGCACCTCAGCGGATGATGACTTCATTATATTGGAGATACAGGGAACTGCAGATGCTAGTTTCAAAAACAGAGAGAAATTGCTGGCTGGAGTAACTCGGCGGGTCAGGCAGCATCTCTGGAGAACATGGCTAGGTGACATTTCGGGACGGGGACCTTCTCCAGATTGATTGTGGAGGCGGGGAAGGGAGAAGCTGGAAGAGAAGAAGGGCAGGACAAAGCCTGGCAGGGAATAGGTTAAAACATTAAAGCAGGCGAGGTTGGGGGGGGGGGGGGGGGGGGGGGTAGGGAGATAGTGGACATAGGCCAGAGATGAAAAGACAGATGATGTGAGACAAAAGATTGAAGAGTTGTGAATTGTGAAGCTAGAAGAAGGAATGCAGGTGGAAGGGGAGGGGGAGGAGCAAAACAGGTGCAAGTCCGAGTAGGGCACAGGGTAGAAGAGGGATGGGGGCAAGGAGAGGTTTGATGGAACAAGGAAAGGGGGGAGGGTTTTGTGGTTACATGAAATTCAATGAGCATTCATGGGAGTGTAAGATGCCCAAGCGGAATATGAGGTGCTGTTCCTCTAGTTTGCATGTGGCCTCACTCTGGCAATGGAGGAGGCCCAAGACAGAAAGGTCAGTGTGGGAAAGGGTTCCCATTCCTTGGTTACAATGGTTATGAGGTTATAATGGTTAGCAGCAGAGAGATCCAGCATGCCTTGAAGGACCAAGCGCAAGTGTTCGACAAAATGGTCACCAAGACTATGCTTGGTCCCACTGATATACATAACGCCGTTCACAGTAGATAAGATTATAGGAGGGACACATAAACCTTTGTCTCACCCGGAAGGACTGCTGGGGTCCTGAGTTGGTGGTGAGAGAGGAGGTTTTGCATCTCTTGTGGTTGCGGGGAAAGTACCAGGTGCAGGGGTTGGCTTGGGTGGGAAGGAATGGGGGAACAAAGGAGCTGTAGAGGGAGTGGTCTCTGCAGAAGGCAGAAAGGAGTGGAATCGCAATGCAGTTGACGAACATGTTGGAGGATTTTGTGTGGAGGCTGGTGGAGTGAAAGGTGAGAAGCAGGGGAACTCCATTATGGTTCAGTCTGGGGGGAGGAGGAGCAAGAGCAGAACCACAGGGGACAGGGGTGACATTGCTGTTGATGAGCATTTAACGGCACTGGCCTATATTCACTGGAGTTCAGCAGAATGAGGGGGACCTCATTGAAATGCATAGAATAGTGAAAGGCTTGGATAGAGTGGATGTGGAGAGCACATTTCCACTAGTGGGAGAGTCTAGGACTAGAGGGCATAGGCTTAGAATTAAATTAGGAAGGAGATGAGGAGGAATTTCTTTAGTCAGAAGGTGAATCTGTGGAATTCCTTGGCACAGAAGGCTGTGGAGGCAAAATCAGTGGATATACTGTATTTAGGGCAGAGATAGATAGATTCTTAATTAGTACAGGTGTCAGAGGTTATGGGGAGAAGAAAGGAGAAGACAGGAGAAATGGGGTTAAGAGGGAGAGATAGATCAGTCATGATTGAATGGGGGAGTAGACTTGATGGGCTGAATGGTCTAATTTTACTCATATCACTTATGATCCTAAGATCTTATGATACATCTTCACTTATGATCTTATGTGGGACCCATCTATAACAACAGTGGGGAATCCATGTTTACTAAAGAAAAAGGACATCCCAGATGTCATGCCCCTATGCAGCTGTTGATGTAGCGGGGAAAGAGTGGGGGGGATGGTGCCAGTGTACACCTGGAACAAGGACTGATTGACATCACTGACAAAAGACAGGGGCCTTTGGAGGGTGCCCATGGCTACACCTTTAACTTGGAGAAAGTGAGAGGAGTCAAAGGAGGTGTTTTTATGGGTGACGACAAGTTTCGCCATGAGGAGGAGAGTGTTAGTGGAGGGAAATTAATAGGGTCTTTGTTCGAGGAAGAAGCGGAGGGCCTTAAGACTTTTTTTAATTGAGGAATAGACATGTAAAGGGGGGTGGAAGGTTGCAACCTTCACGTGGTCCGCCCTATTTCGACGAATGCAATCAACCCGGCATGCACAATCAAATAGGATCAAATAGATCAAGTTGTCCCACAACTTTAGGCTGTGTACGCCATACGCAAGAAGAAGATGACGTGTAAAGGGACTGGGCATCCATGGTAAAGATAAGGCTACGGGGGTCAAGAAATTAAAAGTTATTCAAGAGTTGAAGGACGTGTGTGGTGTCTTGCCTGTAAGTCGGATGGGACTGGATAAGGATGGAGTCAAGATATTTGGAGATTAGTTCTGTGGGGCTGAAGCAAGCAGAAACAATGCGTCATTATATTTCCCATTTGATACACAAGGGATCACTCGATCAAAAAAATAATCTTATGCCTGAAGCTGAAATCATTATTGCACTTGATCTGATGAATGATTTATATAGTATTTACAATAAGAATAGTCAATTTCTTTTTGTATCATGTAATGCCTGATAGAAAAATATAAAAGCAAATGATAGCCAACATATATTCTCTATTAAATGAAAACCAAAAACTACAGATGCTGGAAACACTCAATAGGTCGGGCAACATTTCAGAAAATAAAAATGTTACTAACATTTCATGTCGAAGATCCTGCTGAAACATTAACTCTGTTTTTCTATCTACATGATCTGATAGGTACTTCCAACATTTCTGTTGTTATCTTATATTCTACATTTTTGATTTACCAACCAATGATGTTCAGACATTTACCTGCACAGCAGCCGTTTGGGTTTAATACTACAGCCATAAAGCAAGAGTCAAAAACAGATTAACTTTAGTGGTCATTGTTCTTCCCTGGCCAAACCATCAAGACGAACAATGAGACCCAGATGTCTACTTTGGAAGTTCTCTGTGTTTTTTAATGGGTGTTTCTGATGCTCTGAACGCAGATAATTGTTTGATGAAACTACAATATGTACCTTAGGTCAAACAAGTGAAAACAAAATATGACATCAAAGCTATCATACTTTAACAGTTATCAATGTAATTATCTCCAAAAATCTTGAGATAAATCAGCAGTTAACCACAAGTCTAAATAAAAGACCCAGAGGCTCATATCAATGGGTCTGGGTAGGGTTTCTTATAAACTCTCTGGTTTAATCTTCTCTCAGACACCACGAGGTTTCAGTTTACAACGTATAATTCATCACTTTTCCCTTTTCACCTCTCCTTGATGAAACCATCAGATCTTTCAAATCCTTATGGCTTCATCTCAGATGCTGGACATTCTGCTTGTCCCCTATATGTTCCTCACACATTAAAAATCACAAATGAGATGAATGAATATATTTTTTAATTTCATCGAATCGCTTTCAAAAATTAACTAATTGTCTTTGTCATAACATTCAACATTAAACCCAAGCTGGGGTACCCTTGGGATAGTATTGGAAATATTTGAGGTTCGGTTCCTTTGAATAATCCTGTGGTTAGACATTTACATGATCACCGTGTTATCTTTAAAGTAGGCTTTCATTTTAGTCCAAACCATTATAAATGGTTTAGATTTTTACTCCCACCTCCTATCAAAGTTTCCCGTGTATTCACCGGCATTCTGAAATGAAGTTTAAAAAAACATCAAGCCAGTTAGGTAAGTATTTCTTCTGTCTTATAACAATTTCCAATGGTAGGTGAATCGAGGACCAGAGGACGTAGGTTTAAGGTGAAGGGGAAAAGATTTGGTACAAATCGGAGGGGTAACCTTTTCACACAAAGGGTGGTGGGTGTGTGGAACAAGCTGCCACAGGAGGTAGTTGAGGCTGGGACTATCCCAACATTTAAGAAACAGTTAGACAGGTACATGGATAGGACAGGTTTGGAGGGATATGGACCAAACACAGGCAGGTGGGACTAGTGTAGCTGGGACTTGTTGGCCGGTGTGGGCAAGTTGGGCCAAAGGGCCTGTTTCCACATTGTATTACTCTATGACTATGACTCTAAATAGAATGGGTTAGAGATTCTAAGTCGCACTCGTTTCTACAATGTTTTTCCTGTCAAACTTTCTATGCCATTTCTTCCAGATGCTTGTTCACGGAAAGCAACTCCATTCCGCAGTGCTAGTTGAGTGTGCTGCTAGTATTGGGATATTGGCCAAGCTAGCAGAAGGTACAGCATATTTTCAAGCCTTAGATTTAGCAAAAACAGCAATTTACTGTGTTTTTAGTGATATGCCAAGTATATATTTAAATTTCAGGATGCTGAGCTTCACTTAGAATGGGTAATTTATTCAGTGTTCTAGTATCAATGGAAGAAATTCAGGAAGGACAACTAGAATGCGAAAGGGTATACATGATTTGTGTAATACTCTTCCACAACTGTACCCATCTGATAAACTATTTCAGGCATCATTATCCAAAGATCAGTGCTTACAGGATAAGGTTCAACAAGAAAGCAGGGACAATGCTGTCAGTTCTTGCATGTAGCTCCCAGATAGGACGACCTGGGAGCTCTACATACACCTACCAATGATGCCACAGCTCTAATTTGAAGCACCTAAACTTTTCACACTAACACTGTACGGTACTGAGGTTGGTGTCTTAAAGAACTTGGTAGCTCCAGTATAACTCTCCCCTGTAACATGAATCTTCAGGCATCAAGCGACAAGATCTGAATCCTTACAGCAACAAAGAACTGTTACAACTTGTAAGAGAAAGAAAATACCAAACTTAACAATTGTGGGAGCTCTTAAAGCAAAGGTTATTCGTGGGAATCATTGCAGCTTTTCCTTCAATAGTGGATCAGAGGCAGGATCGCAAAGCACAATGGGATACTGCAATGTTAGGGATGAACACCTAGGGCAAAATAATCAGTTTCCCCCTCAATGGACATCTAATCCATTACTGAAGATTCAAGATCTTCTGCTTGACGGATTCCCTGACACAGTGCCAGATTAAGACAGGTCCCTTAATTAAAGGATGTTCTTTTAGGAAGGAGACAAGGAGAAATTCTTTAGTCAGAAGGTGGTGAATCTGCAGAAGTCAGTGGATATTTTAAAGGCAGAATAAATAGATTCTTGATTAGTACAAGTGTCAGAGGTTATGGGAAGATGGCAGGAGAATGGGGTTAGGAGGGAGAGATAGATCAGCCATGATTGAATGGTGGAGTAGATTTAATGGGCCTATTGGCCTAATTCTTCTCCTATCACTTATAACTGTATGATCTTAATTTACACTCACCCACTCTTTCATCATGGTTAATTCTGCTCAAAAGTGACAGTGCATGTGGTTTCTGAAGCATGTTTAACTTTTACTTGTAGCAGCAATGACCCTGGGGCTGCATGGCACTATATGTCACTGCCTTGCACCTGTATCCTTCAGTCAGTAAGTGCATTAAATCCACAGAAGGACAAGGTACAACTATCCACTGCACAATTTGCATTTCTGTGTCTGACAATCCCAGTTAATGATCTGTTTTGAATTTTAATTGGAACCTGTAATAAACAGAGAACAAATGCTAAGCAGAAACATTTCTAGACTATAGTGCCTTCATTGGGCTGCTTCAGTGGTGAGTCTGGGTCGCCCTAGCCATTTGTTCTTTTACAACACCACAACAAGAGTAAATAACAACACTGACTTTGTGCAAACCCTATGTTTAGTTTATTTTAGTTTAGTTTAGAGATACAGCGTGGAAACAGGCCCTTCGGCCCACCGATTCTGCACCGACCAGGATCCCAACGCATTAACACTATGTACACACACCAGGGACAATTTACACATCAAGCCAATTAACCTACATACCTGTACATCTTTGGAGTGAGGGAGGAAACCGAAGATCTTGGAGAAAAACCCACGTGGTCACTGGGAGAGCGTACAAACTCCGTACGGAAAGCACCAGTAGTCGGGATCGAACCCGGGTCTCTGGCGCTGCAAGTGCTGTAAGGCAGCAACTCTACCGCTGCGCCACTGTGCCGCCCATGTGTTGTGCTAAATAATATGCCTCGCCTTAGCTTCTGAATACATTGAAGGAAAAGTGAAAACAGCTAAATTTGAGGTTCAGGACACTAGTTGTAAGAAGCTCCATATAAACCTATGTGCTTCTGACTTTCCAGTGAGTTATTTTCTTGTACATCAGTACCCTCCATACATCACGTTTCAATTCTTGGAAAGTAGTAACATGACGACTGACACCATGCTCCGCCTTGCAGTTCAGATATGCCAGTGAGCCAGATTCCACCTTTAAGTTTGTCTAAATTTCAGAATTCAATACATGTGTACGAAAGAACTGCAGATGCTGGTTTAAATCGAAGGTAGATACAAAATGCTGGAGTAACTCAGCGGGACAGGCAGCGTCTCTGAAGAGAAGGAATGGGTGATGTTTGGGGTCGATACCCTTCTTCAGACTGATGCCAGAGGAGTGGGAATTCAATACATAAAAGGAAAACACACATGAAAGGGCCATCTTTGTTTTTTTTCCCATCCTGATAAGTCAATATAAATATACTATATTTTTTACTGGTGCAATCTTTTTCTTTGGTCCAAGTCTGTATTATTGACAAAAAGTCTTGGAAACACACTTTCAAAATTCTCAGTTTATATTTTTTGAAAACTTTTACTGTTCTAGCTTGCTGCTAAAACAACATTTTTAATACTGTTTTCGGCTCATGTCTCTCAAATATATCTCTCAGATTTCTGATCTTTCCTTTCATCTAATTTCCATGAACTATGTGTTTCTTCAGCACTCTCCTTATTCCATCAGTTCCTTAATACCTCAGTGATTAAGGTGTCTGGAGCCTTTTATTTACAGAATTACTTCACTGCAATACAGCTCTCAGATCTGTGCTTTTCCAAACAAGTTGGGTTTTCTGGTTGTCATGGAAAGAGAAGGCTTTCCAGTTGAACAAGATTCACTCAGGATGCACCCATGATTAATGGATTCTTCATTGAATTATCTGATGGTGAACGATTAGAGCTCTGAAACTATATCTCTGTGCCAGTCAATATGGGAGAGAAAACTAAAAAAAGAGATTTCAGTATATTTTCTAATTCTAATAATCCTATTAATTGTGAGGTCACTTGGTCCATATAAGATGTAATAAAGCAGCTTTTCTATGGCAGTTTTGTGTAAAAACATAGAACTGTATAGCACAGGAACAGGCCCTAAGGCCCAATATGACTGTGTTGGCTCTGAGGTTAATTTAAACTAAACCCACCTGTATGCACATTGTTCATTTCCCTCCACCCATTGCCTATTTATGTGCCACTCTAAATTCCTCTTAAACATTGCTATCATATCTTCACCCCGAGCACCATGTTCCATTCTCTGAGTAAAAACGTCTCACAAATCTCCTTTAACATTTCCCATCTCACCTTAAATTCACGATGCGGGGCAAAGACTATAGTTATCTAACATACTGTGCCTGTGCCTTCCATAATTGTATCTATTTCTATCAGACTGTTTCATAGCCTCCAATGCACCATAGAAAACGATCTCCATTTGCCCAATCTCCCCGTGTGGCTCATAGTCTCTGCTCCATGAAACATTCTGGTGAACCTCTTTTGCCACCTCTCCAAAGCCTTCACAACCTTCAATGACCAAAACTGCCGCAATGTTATCAAATGTGGCCCAACCAAAGACCTCTACAGCCTCAACAGGACTTCCTGACTCTTATGCTCAATGCCTTGGCAGACAAAGACGGGTATATCTTACAGCTTCTTTCCCACTCTATCTACTTGTGTTGCCATTTTCAGGGAGCAATGGACTTGCACCCTAAGATTCCTCTGAGGATAAAAGTTCCTGCCATTTACAGTACACTTTTTTTCTTGTATTTGACCTCCCAATGTACAACATCTCACACTTGTCCAGATTAGACTCCATTTGCTATTTCTCTGCTGTATTACAAACTAGTCTTTATTGTGTTGTACCCTTTGACATTCTTCTTCACGATCCATAACACTGCCAAAGTTCGTGTTGTCTGCAAACTTACTAATCAGCCCACCGACATTCTCATCTATATATAAAGCACACACAACAAAGGTCCAAGAATTGATCCTAGGCAATTCTTAAACTGCTACCTGCTCTGGAATTTAAAACAGGTTTGATTTCCTAGTTCTGAAGAATGGTCATTGATTTGAAATCTTAACTCATTTTGTCTCCCCCTACAGTTGCTGCCTGACCTATTGAGTGTTTTGAGGATATTATATAAACCGGTTAATTAAAACACTATAAGTAAGGCTGTTGAGGTAAATATACATTTGCAATCCCCTTGTAACTGGAGCACTCAAGCACATTAGGTTCAACAACATTGTCCCGTGAAATGGCTGTGTGGAGGTCCAGCAAAGAAGATACCAGCATCAACATCAAAGATTTCTGAACGTTTCCTCACCATTCATTTTAATAAGGGACAATTCTGTACTGACATAGTTTCAGACATCTAAATATGACTTATATGTAGACATTTACATATCACAAGTACATGCCCAGATATACAAATACAGAAATACAGAAAAATGCTTGATTATGAAATACCTGTTTATGAATGTCATTGTCCGATGTTGGCAATTATAGCTAAGTGTCCATTTTGAGCATTCATTGTCACTCCCAAAGAAACCATATTAAAAATGTGACTGCTATGCCTAATAAATGTCTTACGATTTCAATTACATTACACTCATGTGTTCTGAAGAGGTCCCTATGTCTTATGCATGTACCTGTTGGATGACTGTGCGTGAAAGTTACTGAAGTGTGCATGATTTCTAAACAGTTCTCTTATATCAGTCACATCCTTTCTTATATCAGAACATATTTTGGCCAAGTTGTTTCTCCTTGCTTTATCTTCTCAGTGTCTTATTATATATGCCATGAGGATGACGCAGTACAGTATGTCACTGAATTTCCAAGACTCCATATGACTAACCTGTTGAAATCCTTACTTATCTACTTTTCTACTGATAACTCTACTTTGCAATGCCAAAGAGGTTGAAATTGTCCGTCTAATTTCACTTTGATTCATTGGTGCATAGATCTCTTTGTATAGTGCATGCTAAAATAAGTCTGTCAAATCTGCCTATGGGCAGGAAGGAACTGCAAATGCTGCTTTACACTGAAGATACACACAAAATGCTGGAGTAAAGGGCCTGTCCCACTTGAGCGTCATTTGCGCATCATGCAGGTGGTGCGCGGAGATTTTGTGAATCCCAAAATCCTAGGGCGCCGCTCGCGACCACGCGTCACGCCTACGCCACCACGCCTCACTACATGGCACGTTGTGTGTCGTGACGCGTAAATGATGTCGCGTAAATTACGCTCAAGTGGGACAGGCCCTTAACTCAGCGGGACAGGCATCATCTCTGTAGAGAAGGAGTGGGTGACGTTTCAGGTCATTGTGGTGGAATGTTTAAAATTTATTTCGGGCGTGTTAGTATGTGATCATATGTAAAATCTTCCGCTATCTTTTAAGCATTGTCTGAGCAATAGAACCTGTATATTTGTAAACTAACAAAATTAGATTTTTCTTTGGGCCTCTCAATCTGATTTAAAGCTGACTAATATTGTACGTTATACGTTCTACTGCAGCTTGTTATTGGACAGTGAATAACTGTCCAGTTCCTCTTTCTCTTCAGCCCCATCTGCAGAAAGAGGAAAGATCCTTATTAATAATCGTTCACATCAGCTTTGTGGCAACATAACTGATATATAATAAATGATAAACATGCTGTGAATTAAGCATTTGTAAAATTTCACTTTCAAATTATTCAATTGGCCAATTAATAACAAGAAGGACCCTTACCAAAGTCAGCTATCCCATCCATATCTTTAATCCTCTGCACTTCCATGAATTCGGGGCAAAGTGAATGTGGATCGTTCTTCTATACTTCCGATGATGCACCTTGCTATTTCTATTCACCCTAGCTTGCTTTTCTGTTCTGTTGGTTAAATGCAGTTTTTATTCTTCTTGGCATTTGTTGTTATTCACCTTCTGTATGTTCCACATTCTCTTCAGGTTAACAGGCAGTTTGACACAAATTATTTCAGTCTTCTTCATTCTTGACTTGGCCCCTTATGGTTTGATATGAATAGTGGTCATCATTGGCTTCATTAGTTCAGTTTAGTTTATTGTCAGCTGTACTGAGGTACAGTGAAAAGCTTTTGTTGCGTGCTAACCAGTCAGCAGAAAGACAATACATGATTACAATCGATCCATTTACAGTGAATAGATACATGAAAAGGGAATAACGTTTAGTGCAAGGTAAAGCCAGCAAAGGATAGTTTGAGGGTCATCAAGGAGATAGATAGTAGTTCAGCACACCTCTCCGGTTGTGGTCGGATGATTCTAGAGCTTTGGCCCTTAATCTTACCAAATCATCACAGACTAAAGTACTTTCTACCTAGTGATTTGAAGGAATCAGGGGGCCAATTTTCCTGCTTGTAAAGGCACTAAGCCGTAATGAAACCGACTGCCCACTTGTACAGTAATCACGTATATGTTAGACAAGCTACAGGTTATCCGAGATATATTTCAGCATTCATGCTCTAAAATGTTTTCGGAGCCCACCGGTCAGGAATTCTCACTCATGGTTCTTTACTATCTGTGTTTAATAAAAATCACATTAAATTTTCAATTAAAATCTTAATTGAACACAGCCCCTCAAATCACAATTTATTTTCCTGAAATCCTCAGCTGAAAAGTGTTAGGTGACTGGTCAAAAATTAAAGTCTAATTAAACATCACTTTCTTGAGATTAGTACATGTATTGAGCCCTCATTATGTCAATTTTCAGACTTGCCACTGACATTATTTAAGGTGCCACCTCTTTCTGTCTCATATGAATAGAATTTGCATACCAGTAATCCCATTAATTAGCCAGGTAGGCTCTGGCTACTAATAATAGACAAGGGTGAAGGTATCATGCATTGCGGTTGCTCATTTATAACACTCACTGCTACCCTGCCATGTGCAAATTGTTCTGATTTAAAAAAGAACATGATTATAATGAAAGAATCCCGAGCTGAACCTGCTCTATAAACCATTAGTCATTCCCTGGCATGCGTTGTTAGCAGGGATTAACCTGTTTAGTTTAGTTATGCAGTGTGCACACCAGGCTTTGCTTTTCATTTCTAGCCTTCCCACTGGGACAGGAGGTTAGCAGACTTCAGATGCTTTTTCTTGGCTGTCCCACTGTATGAATTTCAGAGTAAGTGAACAACTAGGCCAGCGTCCCTTTTGAATCTGAATGTCACACTCAAGGGGAAAATCTTACCCTGCAGCAAGCAGCATCTTTGACTGATTGACAAGGCAAAGAGGTCTGGGGAAATTAAGGAGCCTGCAAATTATGCGTACATTCAGTTGAAAGATGCTGCAAACCACAGCTCCAAATTGCAGTAACAGATTCACTTTCTCCTTTTAAAGACTTTGTTACCTGTGTCTTGCAGATGTTAAATTATTAGAAATTCAAATTCATTTAACACCTACAAGCTCAAATGAAACCGCTTCTGTTTTCAGATTCTCGATATCCAGCAGGTGCGCTTTAGCTTGCGCTTTGATGTAGCACTTCTCTCCTCCAGCGAAGTGAATTCCTGTGATTCCCTGCACAATAGAAATTACCTGCAGTTAATGATCTATATGCACGTCAGCAGCTCTGCACAATACTAGGAAGAATGATATGAAAGAAGCGGAACAAAAATGCTACATCTACAAATGTGTTGTCAGATTTTCAAGGAATAAGCAGCCATGGGTAAGTAGCACTACTTAGACCTCAGAATTAGAGCTTGGTGTGCAAGCCCCACTCCGGAGACCTGCACACCTAAGATGCACTGGGGACATGAGTTAAATTAGGATCCAGCCTGTCCTATCGCGTGGATGTAAACATTTCCATGGTACTATTTGGGGAAAAGGGAGATCTGCCTTGCCTTGTGACCAGTATCTCCCAGATCTAATACCACATTAACTGATTATTAGGGGAACATCACATATTGGGATATTTCTGTGTCCTGATTTCCCACACCAGAGCATTTTCTTTTTTAGCTCTATTCTATTTGGCTATTTAAATTCACCATTAACTGCATTAACATATTTTTTTATAAGTATTACACCCCAAATATTCAGGACGTGAAGGTATTTTACGTAGAATAACAAGAATACAATTGGTGAAGTCATGTTGCGTGAATTTTTAGTTTTTTCCCCCAAGGTCATCAGAGTGCACTGTGGATGGCTTGATTGTGTTGATGTATAGTCTTTTCTTTGACTGGATAACATACAAACAAACGCTTTTCACTGTACTTCAGGCGTGTAACAATAATAAACTAAACTACACTAAACTAAACTAAACTAAATTGAACTAAACTAAACTAAACTTAGACACAAAATGCTGGAGTAACTCAGGGGGTCAGGCAGCATCTCTGGAGAGAAGGAATGGGTGACGTTTCGGGCCAAGACCATTCTTCAGACTTTAGACTGAAGAAGGGTCTCGACCTTAAACGTCACCCATTCCTTCTCTCCAGTGATGCTGCTTGACCCGCTAAGTTACTCAAGTATTTTGTGTCTACCTTCGATTTAAACCAGCGTCTGAAGTTTTTTCCTCAACGAAACTCTGCCTGCCCATGGCTAAATAGTATGGATCTCAAACAGGCAACTGGCACTCTTACCCAAAGAGGACTCAAATGTTTTTGGAACAATGCAACATGGAATTCAATGATGGTTGCGGGATTCTAATACAACTTCCAAGAAGCAAAAAGCAAAGCTAGTTCTGCCCAAGGGCAGCAGGTGAAAAGCAACCTTTCTTGCAGTTCTTAAACCAACCTTTCCTGCAGTTCTCAACCACCACTGAAACTGAAATGCAACTTGATTTTTGGAGTCAGGAGGGACAGGCATGTTTTACTTTGCTCCATTCAAATTCTTTCATCAACTACTGGCTACTGAATGCCTCTCCACTATACGTGTCCCTCTCCTAGGTCAGATATTCCTCCTTAAAGTTTGACCTCCGGCTGAATATGTAGCAATCAAATTCAATGCACACTTAGATATAAAAATAATTTCAGATGACGATGGGTTATAGTAATTCTTTATGAAGCAATATATATTTAATAAACAACTAGAAACAACTTAGAAACATATACTACCTTGAAGGTGATAAAATCATGCCAACATATCCAACAAAAGCATTGTTAAACAAAAAATAATGTTGAGACAGCTATAAAATAAAAACAGAAACACAGACAAAAGGCAGATATTCCATAGATAGGTTAAAGAAGTAGGTTTTAGAGGGTGCTTTAAAAGAGGAAAATAGGAACAGTGGGGGGAAAAAAAGGGAGATAATTCAAAGGGAGAGAATGAGAATGAGGCCCATCCGTAGCAGCAACTACAGAGGATCAAGGTCCCAAACAAGGGTGAACAAAAGGAGGAAGACTGACTGAACATTTTGGCCTTCCATCACAGTGGTCACTGTGGTGAATGTTTATATTAAGTTCTCTCGATCTTTCAATTGTGTTGAGTTATTTTAATTGTATGGCTGCATGGTAACTCAAATATCCCTGTACCTTAATTGGTGCATGTGACAATAAATGTGAATTTGAATTTGCATTTGAATTTGAATTTGAATTTTCAAGAGTTGTGCTTTTGGAGGGTAAAGCAAAGGTGGCAATAGCTGAACAATTACATTTTGGAATGGTGTCAAACAGTATCAGAGGAGTGGAGATATTGTGGATGGCTACAAAGCTAGTGAAATTACAGAGAAATGAAAGGACAGACCACAAGCGTGTTCACAAACCATGATGATAATTTTAAAGAGCAATGAGGTTTAACCAAGCACAGGAGTTATGGGTTAATGTGACATTGACCTAACGACACAGGCTAGCAGTTCTCGATGAAGCAGGACAGCTGGGAGAGTCGTCTCCAGGTAACAAACGCAAGCTCTGAAGGTCCAGCAGTGGATGAGTAGAAGTCGGCGTGGAACAGGCAACGTTAAGGAGATGGAATTAGTGAGTCTTTGTGATAAAATAAATATGGTTGACTGGAACCCAAATCAGGCTTAAATGCAGCCAACAATCTGGGTGAGAAATCAAGCAGTTTTGAAAATAACCAAAAATAATGACTCTGGACTTCCCTACATTTAAATTCTTCTTGTCCATTATTGGAGGATGGGCACACAGCCCAACCAGTTGAATAGGTCTCAAGTGGTGTGCTAAAGCCAGGTGTCTTTATCAGTCACATGGAAAATAGTAAGATTAAATGAGAACTTACCAGTTTGAAGTTTGATCTTTATTTTATGAGGAGTTACGATGAGGGATTACGTGAAGAAGCCCCGCCAGTGCGCATGCTCGTTAATCTTCAAAGCAGCAGCGTGAAATCACAGTAACGACAGTTGAAGTTATATAGTAAGACTCAGAAGACTAGAACTACCAGATGATCTTTACGGTTATGAGGGTCTGGAGGGGAGGACACATAATCCCTCATCGTAACTCCGCAAACTTCAAACTGGTAAGTTCTCATTTAATCTTACTATTTTACTTTGGAGTCACGTGAGTGACTACATGAAGATTTCAAAGCTCTGGGATTTCATGCCGTAGATACATTTCCATACGACACACTGCCTTGGTTGACACAGGATAACCAAATAATGTATCAAACATTGTTAAAATTATGAAATGAACATCTTAAACAATAAAAGAACAGTAATAATCTCTCTTTCACAGGGGAAATTACAAAGGAGAACTTTTTACAAAATTACAAAACAGAACCCAAAACAGCATGCCCAAATCTTTGCATTCCGAGGACAGGTTTATCATAACCCTAAAAGGTTAATTAACTGGACTATCCTGCGGTGAGGATTTGGTCCAATGGTACATCCTGTGCCTTTGCTGCGTATGTTGACGCCGCCCTGGTGGAGTGATTTAAACACATCAGTGTCTACTCCAGCATAATGCAAACCTGTTTCGGTCATCTAGAATAGCTTGTACTGACAACTTTGTATGAGGTTTTATGTGGCTGATGACCATCGCTGTTTCAGAGCCTCTGAGACTCTTGATGACCTTGATATATTAGCTCAGATGCGTAATTACATATAGTCTTAGATCAATGGGTATATTTTAAGCTTATTTTGGTTCCAGCCATCCCTGGCCTGCTCTGTTTGATTAAATCATATGGATAAAACACAATATCATTTACAGATGAATGCATGCTGATCAGTCATAACTTTTGCAATATTTGGACCCAGAGTGTTGCCACTAGCACCATGAGCATGACCACTTTGAGTGTTAACTTCCGGAAAGGCAGAGATGTAATTGGAGCCCATTGCCAAAGCAGTGTGAGAACTATGCTCACATCCCAGATTTCTGAATATCTACGTCTGGGAGGGTTTTGTTAAATACCTCCTATGAATCGGGCCACCAATAGATGAGATCCGACAGAGTGTTGTCCGGACCCTTGCCCTAAGTAGGAGGACAAAGCATTTCAAGTATTATAATGGCACTATAGCTTAGCTGCTCATAAAAATGCAATGTAGCCAGGAACTCCAATCAATCCCAAATGCCTGCAACTTATGATAAGATATATTTGACTGTAAACAGGACATTTCCCATTTTTTAATATGAGATACATATCGTTTTTTAGTACTATCCCTCCAGGCCATCGTAATCACATTGAAGGTCCTACTTGATAGTCCGAGTCCCTGGAACAGTCTGGTCAGAAGATATAAATCAATAGATTAATACGCTCATGTAAAGGGGACTGTCCTCCTGTCCCAGTGTGAACCAATAAGTTGCTGTAATTGGGATAATCATAAATGCTGTGTCATCAGTCTCAGAACCAATGGGACCATGCTGTGTGGACCAATTTAGGAACTGCCAAATGCCTAAGCATAGTCATGCTCTATTTTGGTGAGACATTGATTAAATGAGGCAGAAATGTGGAAAGCGTAAGAACATACGTCCCCAACATAGTGAGAATGTATCCTCCGCTACTGCCCCTAGATTTGGTTCCCATGCCGAATTCAGGTACTGGTAATTTAACCCAGATGCAACAGATCTATGTCTGGCAATCCATATCGTCTAACAATCATTTTGAAACTTTTGGATTCATCATCCATTTTTTGTTTGTCATAAAATTTACATGACCTGGTGTCTGCAACTAGATGGATGTAGTTCCAAGAAACCGATTCGAGATCCCCGGATACAGTCCAATATTCACTTACCCCTTCCTAATCTGAAAGGGTATGGTTTTTGAGGTGGCATCTTGGTCTCAGTTTATGTCTCATCGTCCAGGTCTTCCCCTGGATATTAGAGGATCTGCGCAAGGCTGTGAACCGTGGGTTGAGCGTAGGCTGGATAGTTATTCGTAAATATTAAACTAACAAATGGGCATTACACAGCAGGGTCCATATCCTGCTGTGTTTAGATAGTGGCCTTGCCATTTGTCCAAATGCCATTGTTCCTGCTCCAACCAGTTTTTTAGGACTTCTACAACCTTAATTCATGCATCCTCATGATGCTTTAGAGCGATGCACAGTAACAGGTGTTTGATATGTGAAGTTTCTTCCATTATGAAGTCCTGGAACTGGTGAGTGGCCATTAATTTGTTGGCCAGATTGTCATCCCTGGCTTCACCAGTTCCCGCCGGTATGGTAAATTGCTGTGCTGGGTCCCCATGTCCTGGCACTCCCGGCTGATGCTCACGGGAGGTCACCACTTCAGATTTATACTGCCCTCGCTCTCCCGGCACCTGCTTATGGGAGGTCATCCGTAGGCCAGCGCAGTGACAAGTTCGGTGTCAGCAACCCATTGACCCGAACTGCTCAGACCTTGAGCAGCCCTGTCCTATGTGCTGCTGGTGTGGCTCTCCCATAGGCCGGTGTTTTTACACATGAAGCAGCCCTATCCCAGGCGCTGCTGGCGTGGCTCTCCTGTAGGTCAGCGCTGTGACAGATTCGGCGTCAGTAGTACACTGACCCGTCCTGCTCTCCCCCTCCAGCAGGGAGACCTTGTCCCAGGCATTGCTGGTGCCGCCTCTCGTAGAGGCCGGCGCTTTTTCACATGAAGCAGCCCTATCCTAGGCGCTGCTGGACGTGGCTCTCCCGTAGGCCAGCGTTTTCACACATCAAGCAGCCCTGTCCCAGGCGCTGCTGGCGCATCTCTCCCGTAGGCCGGCGCTTTGACACAGGAAGCAGCCCTGTCCCAGGCGGTGCTGGCGCGGCCTGTCCCATAGGCCCGCGCTATTACAGTGTAGTCTTACTAATTTGGTAGTGTGGACTTGTGAAGGGTGAAAAAATACCCTTATTATTGGAGAGGAACCCTTGCAGCCCGCCTCACCCGAGTCCCAATAGGGCTGCACGTGTTCTCTCCCCCTCCAATTTTACTCCATGCCTGGGGACCAACGTGTCTGTGAGTCGCTGACCGCACTGTCAGCGACTCTGGCGTTACTTCAACGGCATCCCAGCAGGCTGGAAGCCACTAACTGCTTTGTCAGCGGCTGTTATCACGAAACCCGATCTTTACTGGCTATCCGCTTCAGTGGTCGGACCAGGGTTCCCCCACAGCCTATAGCCGGCTTACGCATCGGACTCAGCATAAATCTGTGAAGAGAGGCTCCTGCTCGAACAAACAACCCTGGTAAGTAAAAAACACTTACCTTCTAGGTTGAAACGTACCGCCGGCAGGAGTGTTGCCCTGCCAGTCCGGTGCTTGCCAATGCGTCTGATGTAATGACGAGCATGCGCACTGGCGGGGCTTCTTCACGTAGTCACTCACGTGACTCCGAAGTAAAATAGCACCATGTTTTGGGATGATGTGGCTGAGGGGCAGCATGGAAATGGGGAAGAGGAGAAGGTCAAGATTCCCAATGGTTACTGAAGGCAATGGTGTGGATGTAAATAGTAGCCCTTGCTCATGATTCACTGACCATCGCGCAACAGGTAAGAAGAGATGCAGGTGGGTGCTAGAAGACAGTGGGCAGGTGTCAGAGGAAGGTGATATGTCCATGGCAGTAGCACAGTTGAGAAAGGCAAATAGGGATAAATTGCGCAGGATATCATTGGTGATAATGATCAAAGCATTGAGGTAAGATGAAAAATGGAATGTAGGGATTCAAGTCAAGCGTTTTGGATAAGGGTGAGCATGTATTTGGGCGGTTGTAACATATTTTAGGAAATTGGAGATGAAAGACGAAGGAGCTAGGAAGGAAAGTTGAACAGTTAATGGGAATACAATAAGGTGGAGGAACAGGGGAGCAGGCAGAGTGTATGAAGGGGATGCAGACCCCAATCAAAAACGTGAATCTGGGACAAGGATTAGCGAAAATTAAATGTTTGATTCAGATTCAGATTCAGATTCAGATTCAAACTTTATTGTCATTGTGCAGTGTACAAGTACAGAGACAACAAAATGCAGTTAGCATCGCACCCAGACGTGCGAACACAGAATAATGGAACAGTAAAATATATATATGCATATACAGTAGCAGTAGTGCGATTTCCGGGGGGAGAACAGTCACTGGGGGAAGGAGTGTCCGCGGGGGGGTTCAGAGGGCTAGGGTGAGGACGGGGAGTGGCAGTGTTTGTGGACTTGATAGCTTGAATCCCACTGACAAAAAATTCCATGAGCTCTTTGCACATATTTGATTTGACATTGGAGGAGAAGGAGGGAAGAATTGTTAATAGCAATTTACGGAGAGGAACGAAAGAAGAAGTTATTTTTGCATTCTGAAATGATATTTATTTTGCGAATTACTATGGTAGACAAGGGCATGGATTGATATGTTTGTGTAAGCAGAGCTGAATCTATTTGTGAGCGAGTTAACTAGTTGCCAACATATCCATTCATGTCTGCAGTCATAAAAGGTACTCTGAAACCTTTTCTTACAATTTCACTCACTGTTTAACTTACAGTTTGAAAATCATGAACTTCCACTGCCTCTTCATTGCCACTTCCAGTTCTGAAGGTCTCAAGGTTGTTCTTTGTATCAATTTCCAGCGATCCATCCTTTACTTTTCCATTTATGCTCATGCTGTAATGCATGTTGTACACCTGTAACCAGAACCAGTGGTGTTACTACAACCAATGCTAATAGCAGACCATTTACATTTAGTGTCCTGGGTAAGACTGACATATATAGAAATAGGTCCTTTGGCCCATCAAGTGCACGCTGACCATGAACCATCCATTTACACTAATCCTACAATGATCCATTTAATTGTATTCACCTCACATTCTCATCCACTCCTCCCAGATTCCACCACCCACCTACATACGAGGGACAATTAACTGTGGCCAATAAACCTCCCAACCTGCACGCCTTTGGGATGTGGGTGGAAATCAGAATACCCGGTGGAAACCAAGTGTTGAGAGGAAGAAAATCACAATTTTGCACAAACAAAACATGAGGTCAGGATAGGGTGTCCGGTGGCAGTGGCTTTAACAGCTGTGCCAAAGTGCCACCCTCTTTATAGTTATTTATGAGAAAATAGACTTTTCGAGCAAATCTATATAAGCCCAACATTGTCAAGTAATTTAAAATGCGTTGAATGAGAAGACTAGCTACTTACAGTAACTACCATATTAATACAGAAAAATTAATGCCATACAGTCACTGTACTGCATAAGGTGTCATTTCTCAGACAGATAGGTTAGATACACTTGAACATTTGTCCCACTTGTTAAGCTGCCAGCTCGATAGCTTCAGGTTTAATGCATCAGCATTGATGACAGAATAAACATGACTGTCATTAATTTATTTGTATGTGTGCTATGTTAACTAACTGCTTTGATTCATTGCAGTACGTCTAGAACCATAATTTGTGCAAAAGGCTGCAGAACTGTGCAATTCTTCAGGTCATGCCGTAGATACTGTTATGGCGGCTTCCTTCCATTTCACTAAACTAAGCATCTCAGTGAATGACCATTTGAAGAATGCGTGTGTAGTATTATCAACTGGGAATAATCAAACATTTACTTATGAGCTCAGAAACTCTGAATTGGTTAAGGAAAATATCACACACACTAAATGAGTTAGTGACACGTTTCAATATTGAAGCAAAACCACTGCATTTGGCTTGTTGCTCAAGTGGAAATATTAGTATTGTACAACAATTCAAATTCAATATTCATTGACAATAAAATTGCCATATTTTTGTGTCTATCTTCCATGTACTATTTCAACTTCTTTTCACTTTTTTTATGATTGTATTGAATCAACTAAGATTTTATGAACTCTTTCTCTTTCAATTTCATCCCAGGGTATTTTAACACTCAGTAAATGCACTATCATTTTTTCCCTATATTTCCCCACCCCACCTTCATCCCCCACCATTGATTCACTCTCATTAGCTTGTCTATAGGGCTTGTCCCACTTGGCCGTCATTTGCGCCTCATTTACGCGTCATATGTAAAATAGGACGACGCATCATTTTGCGCAACGTCGCGCGCAAATCACGCGTCATCGTGCCGTCTGGTGCGCGTGACGTCATGAGAATACCCTGCGGCGCGTGGTGACACATGGATATGCATGGTGACGTAACCATGCGTCACCACATGATACATGCATCAGCGTGCGTACCCAATGCATCAGCGTGCGTATGCGATACCACATGTAGGTGGCGCGCAAGGATTCTGTGCAGCACAAAATCCTGGAGCACCGCGCGAGACCATGCACAATTCCACACTCCTCCACGCCTCTCCATGCGCCCATTCCGCGCTACCCACATGCTACCCGTGCGTCACAACGCGACAACCACATTTTTGGAGGTCGCGTAAATGGCGCGCAAATGACGGCCAAGTGGGACAGGGTCTTAACTAATTTTTTGTCTGTGGCCTCCTCCAGATTTTGTATTATCTGTCATTCTAACCACCCAGCTTCTGAATGCAGGTTATTCGCATAGTTTAGAACAGTAATAGCCTCAGCAATGCCCTGATGACATCCTTCTTGGAAACCAAAACCCCTCTTCAATCAAACAGAATAGTACTCATGGTTACCGTCCCTTCAGCAAGTTATTTGACTCTACTCTGAATCCACAAAGCTTTGAGACTCATTAATTGTGTAGAATTTCATCAAAGGCCTTTTGAAAGTGTACGCTCGTTTTCCAAAGTCCACATGGATTCATCACTTTAGGGAATTAATCAGAGAAAATCTACATTGACCAATGGTAAGGGATTTACTTTTGAACAGTGGATAAGACCATACGGCACAGGCATGGAATTAGGACATTTGGCCCATCTCTGCCATTTGATCATGGCTGATCCATCAATCTCATTCTCCTCCTCCTTCCTGGGTACACTTCTGATCATCAGCTTCATTACTTTGCATGGCATAAAAGGTGAACAGTTCTATAATTACCTGTGTTATTTTGACATATGTTGTAAATATGCGGAGTTTCATAAGGCGATTTTCAAACTTACAGTAGTTTCAAAATCCATTGTCCTGGTGACAAATGGTGATATGGATCCATGTAGTCTTCATTTGTTGCATTCACAATCTGGAATCCACCTGACATGGTCTTAGGACCCTTCTGATGTACATCAGTACATGTCATGGCCCAATATAACCCAGGGATGGACTGGAATTAGCAATATATCCCAGAGGTGAGATATCCAGGGGCCATTATGGGCCCATTCTAAAGTTCATACCCAGAGCCTGAATCCACGTACACATCCATCTCTAAACCTGCGTCCTAAACAGCGCCTCTACTTCCTGAGAGGATTACGGAGAGTCGGTCTGTCAAGGAGGACTCTCTCTAACCTCTACAGGTCCACAGTAGAGAGCTTGCTGACCGGTTGCATCGTGGCTTGGTTCGGCAACTTGAGTGCCCTGGAGAGGAAAAGACTACAAAAAGTAGTAAACACTGCCCAGTCCATCACCGGCTCTGACCTTCCTTCCATCGAGGGGATTTACCGCAGTCGCTGCCTCAAAAAGGCTGGCAGCATCATCAAGGACCCACACCATCCTGGCCACACACTCATCTCCCTGCTACCTTCGGTTAGAAGGTACAGGAACCTGAGGACTGCAACGACCCAGTTCAGGAATAGCTACTTCCCCACAGCCATCAGGCTATTAAACTTGGCTTGGACAAAACTCTGAACATTAATACCCCTCCATCTGTTATTTGCACTTTATCAATTTATTCATTCATGTGTGTATTTAAGTATATAATTGTAGTCAATGCCTACTATGTTCTGTTGTGCTATGCAAAGAAAGAATTTCATTGTTCTGTCAGGGACACATGACAATAAACTCTTTTGACTTTTGATTTGACTTGACTTGGTGAGAAAGTGTCTTTGACTATATAGCTGAAACGATAGACAGATACTAGTCTGTTTCTGTATAACTGAAGTAAAGTACTGGTCATGTGTAGAAAAGAACTGCAGATGCTGGTTTAAATCGAACGTGGACACAAAATGCTGGAGTAACTCAGCGGGACAGGCAGTATCTCTGGAAAGAGGAAATGAGTGACATTTCGGGTCGAGACCCTTTTTCAGACTGGTACTGGTTCAGAAAGTACTGGTCTGGCGTGTTGAAAAGGAACATTGGAGATGGGGTGAGTGGACCATCACGAGGGCAAGGAATGAGATGAACAGCCAGCAGTGGGCAGATAGTGGAGTGGTAATGAATGGAGCAGTGAAGAGGCTGTGAATAAACCGAGGGAGCGGCAAGGCAAGCTGCAAGGGAAATGGTGAGGGAGGCCAAGGAGGCAGCAGATGGAGGTACGAGGAGTTCGAGAATGGAACAGTGAGGAGGCAAAGATGGTGTATGGGGCATGGAGAACTGTGGCATTGTTGTCTTTAGACACATGATTCAAATTATCAATGTCTACGATATGCAATAAAAATAAAACCTATTTTTCGCGAGTGGCTCTCACTAATGGATTGGATTGTATATATGGCCATCCACACCAAAAAGCTGAGTGTGCAATAGCTCTCTCCAGACAATTATGTATTCCAAAATCTTCTACTTGTGATCTTCAGGCAATCTGATTAGTACTGAATGTATCAGGATAGTTATTTGTTTTGAGCACAATGAACCAGACAAGAATGTTCATCTCAGATAGATACAAAAAGCTGGAGTAACTCAGCGGGTTAGACAGCATCTCAGGAAACAAGGAATAGGTGACGTTTCAGGTCTAGACCCTTCTTCAGACTCAAAATGTCACCCATTCCTTCTATCCAGAGATGTTTCCTGTCCCGCTGAGTTACTCCAGCGTTTTGTGTCTACGGTGTAAACCAGCATCTGCAGTTTTTCTGCAGTAACATAAGAACCAGCATCTGCAGTAACACAAGAATTTTCATCTCATCTGTATTAAATCCTGAGGGACTAAATTGGTTACTGCTGAAAAATAAGGAAGGGGATCACAATGTGCTATTAACCCACAACTCTTCCACCTTGCACAAATGCAACAAATTAATGCTGAATCCTCACAATAACATTCAGTGGCAAACCAGTACTAGTCAGGCTGCTGTTTGCCTTTGTAACTCAATAGAGAGCCCAATTTCACCAGGAGTTTTGTCCAGTTCAAATATGTCTGCATCTCCTAATGTCAGGGTGCAATGTGACTCCAGCAAGTTGGAGAAATGATCATGCAGGTGACATGCCAGAGGGTATATGACAGAGACAGGAGTCAGAACAACCCATTATTTTTAGAGTGTGCTTTGAAAGCCTTAGTCATGAGCTCATAAGTGATAGGAGCAGAATTAGGCCATTCAGCCCATCATCTACTTCGCCATTCAATCATGGCTGATCCATTTCACCCTCCCAACCCCATTCTCCTGCCTTCTACCCATAACCCCTGACACCCGTTCTAATCAAGAATCTTTCTATCTCTGCCTTAAAAATATCTACTGACTTGGCCTCCACTGCCTTCTGTGATTCACCACTTTCTGACTAAAGAAATTCCTCCTCATCTCCTTCCTAAAGGAACTATGAAGTATTGGTATTGATTTGTTCTTACCATGTGCACCAAGATACAGTGAACAGCTTTTGTTTGCGTGCTATTCAATCAATCAAAGCAGATAACACTGTACATGAATACAATCATGTTAGGTTGAACTGGCAAAATACCCACCACACTCTTGCACTAATCCAAAGCTCACTCCAATATCTCACCACTCCTACTCATGGCCAACCATTCAACTAAGGATAGACACAGAATGCTGGAGTAACTCAGCGGGCCAGGCAGCATCTCTGGAGAGAAGGAATGGGCGATGTTTCACGTTGAGACCCTTCTTCAGACTAATCTTTTAAAGTTTTTTGCTTTACGTCGTGGTGGATCTGGAATTCGTTGAGGTGGAGGCGAAAGGGTACATAAGTGAGGCCTCTGCTGAGGACAGACCGTTCTGTATTGGAAAGGAGGAGTTCGGGGTGGATGAGGGGGGGGAGGGCAGGTGAGTAGACGTAGGCCGAGGCGAGGTCTGGTGGGTGTTCAGAGAGGATGGGAGCATTAGGACAGGTGTACGGGTGGGGAGTAGCTGGGACCACCTGGTTAAAAGAGGGGGAAGGGGAAGACCCAGTGTGACCACCATTGAGGTTCACTGTAGGAGTGGGGGAGCGGTAGTATTCAACTACAGTAAGCGTAGCATCCAATCACTTTGCAAAATATTCCCTTATGCCTCCCTCCCTCTTGCAGGATGAGGTGGACCTGGCTGGGGTCAGCAACAGCTACAGTGGCTTGCAAAAGTATTCATACCCCTTGAACTTTTCCACATTTTGTCACGTTACAACCACAAACGTAAATGTATTTTATTAGGATTTTATGTGATAGACCAACACAAAGTGGTGCATAATTGTGAAGTGGAAGGAAAATGATACATGGTTTTCAAATCTTTTTACAAATAAAAAACTGAAAAGTGTGGTGTGCAAAAGTATTCAGCCCCCTTTACTCTCTTACCCCTAAATAAAATCCAGTTCAACCAATTGCCTTCAGAAGTCACCTAATTCGTAAATAGAGTCCACTTGTGTGTAATCTAATCTCAGTATAAATACAGCTGTTCTGTGAAGGCCTCGGAGGTTTGTTAGAGAATATTAGTGAACAAACAATGTTCCTTGGGCATCATGAAGCCCAAGGAACACACCAGACAGGTCAGGGATAAAGTTGTGGAGAAGTTTAAAGCAGGGTTAGGTTATAAAAAAATATCCCAAGCTTTGAACATCTCACGGAGCACTGTTCAATCCATCATCCGAAAATGGAAAGAGTATGGCACAACTTAAGGATAAGGGGAAATCCTTTAAGACCGAGATGAGAAAGACTTTTTTCACACAGAGAGTGGTGAGTCTCTGGAACTCTCTGCCACAGAGGGTAGTTGAGGCCAGTTCATTGGCTATATTTAAGAGTGAGTTGGATGTGGCCCTTGTGGCTAAGGGGATCAGAGGGTATGGAGAGAAGGCAGGTACGGGATACTGAGTTGGATGATCAGCCATGATCATATTGAATGGCGGTGCAGGCTCGAAGGGCTGAATGGCCTACTCCTGCACCTAATTTCTATGTTTCTATGTTTCTAACTGCAAACCTACCAAGACATGGCCGTCCACCTAAACTGACAGGCCGGGCAAGGAGAGCATTGATCAGAGAAGCAGCCAAGAGGCCCATGGTAACTCTGGAGGAGCTGCAGAGATCCACAGCTCAGGAGGGAGATTCTGTCCACAGGACAACTATTAGTCGTGCACTCCACAAATCGGGCCTTTATGGAAGAGTGGCAAGAAGACAGCCATTGTTGAAACAAAGCCATAAGAAGTCCCATTTGCAGTTTGCCACAAGCCATGTGGGGGACACAGCAAACATGTGGAGGAAGGTGCTCTGGTCTGATGAGACCAAAATTAAAGTTTTTGGCATAAATGCAAAACGCTATGTGTAGTGGAAAGCTAACACTGCACATCACCCTGAACACACCATCCCCACTGTGAAACATGGTGGTGGCAGCATCATGCTGTGGGGATGCTTTTCTTCAGCAGGGACAGGGAAGCTGGTCAGAGTTGACGGGAAGATGGATGGAGCCAAATACAGGGCAATCTTGGAAGAAAACCTGTTAGAGTCTGCAAAAGACTTGAGACTGGGGCGGTGGTTCACCTTCCAGCAGGACAACAACCCTAAACATACAGCCAGAGCTACAATGGAATGGTTTAGATCAAAGCATATTCATGTGTTAGAATGGCCCAGTCAAAGTCCAGACCAAAATCCAATTGAGAATCTCTGGCAAGACTTAAAAATTGCTGTTCACAGATGCTCTCCATCCAATCCGATTGAGCTTGAGCTATTTTGTAAAGAAGAATGGGCAAAAATTTCAGTCTCTAGATGTGCAAAGCTGGTAGAGAAATACCCCAAAAGACTTACAGCTGTAATTGCAGCGAAAGGTGGTTCTACAAAGTATTGACTCAGGGGGGCTGAATACTTTTGCACGCCACACTTTTCAGTTTTTTATTTGTAATAAAATTTGGAAACCATGTATCATTTTCCTTCCACTTCACAATTATGCACCACTTTGTGTTGGTCTATCACATAAAATCCCAATAAAATACATTTACGTTTGTGGTTGTAACGTGACAAAATGTGGAAAAGTTCAAGGGGTATGAATACTTTTGCAAGCCACTGTACCTTGGTGGAGATGCGAAGGAATGGAAAATATTACCTTGATATTGCCAGGACTTGAGGGACTGAATTGTAGGGACAGGTTGGGCAGGCCAGAGCTGTATTCCTTGGCGTGTAGGAGGATGAGAGGTGATCTTATAGAGGTGCATAAGATCATGAGCAGAATAGATAGGGTGAATGCAGAGTATTTTACGCGGAGTAGGGAAATCAAGAACCAGAGGACATAGGTTTAAGATGAGAGGAGTAAGATTTAATATGAATCAGAGGGGCAACTTCCTCACACAGAGGGTGGTGGGTGTATGGAATGAGCTGCCAGAGGAGGTAGTTGAGGCAGAAACTATAACAACATTTAAAAGACATTTGGACAGGTGCATGGATAGGGGAGGTTTAAAGGAATATGGGCCAGATACAGGCAGGTGAGTCTAGTGTACATAGGGGACCTTGTTTGGCATGGTAAAAAGCTGGGCTAAAGAGCCTGTTTCAGTGCTATATGACGCTGTGACTCAAGTTCAAGTTCACATTTATTGCCAAATGCACCAATTAAGGTACCGTGGAATTTGACTTACCATGCAGCCATACAAACAAAAGAGCACAGTACACAATAGAATATGACCCAGATGAAGGGAATGCCCATCTGATTCGGCAGTCTGTGCCTGAAACCATTGATGATGACATTATTCTCGTAACTAATCCCTTTTCTCATCTCACTTTCACAAAATTTCTTCAGATTTCCTTGCCATACCTAGCCTAAATATGCACCTCTTAGTGACAGTCATCCTTTCATTATTTCATTCAGCTTGGAATTGCAAAGTTGCTGGCGGAATCGGAAGAGCAAGATGAGAGTCACCACGCACCAGAGCCATCCATTCAGTACGGACACATTTCAAATAGTATTCAAGAGGGGAGAGTGTGACAGCAGGAACCACACCATAAACTTGCAGCTCCACCAGAAGGGCGGCATGGTGGCGCCTCACAGCACCAGAGACCCAGGTTCGATCCTGACTATAGGGTGCTGTGTGTACGAAGTTTGCACGTTCTCCCTGTGACCCTGCGTGGGTTTTCTCCGGGATTTCCAGTTTCCTCCCACGCTCCAACGACGTACGGGTTTGCAGTCTAATTGACTTGGTAAAATTGTAAATTGTCCTAGCATGCGTTGGATAGTATTAGTGTGTGGGGATTGCTGGTTGGCATGGACTCAGTGGGCCATAGGGCCTGTCTCCGCGCTGTATCTCTAAATTAAAACTAAACTAAAATTGGCCCTCGAGTGGAAGGAAGATATGACAAAGAGGACTGTGTGTGTCTCTGATCAACACTGGGATAATTTACTATTGGAGGGGGATATCTGGCACCTTAGAGAAATATGGATGTATAGATGACCTTAAGACCACCTTGGAGCAACTCTATTGTATGATCCAGGTGCAGCCAAGCACATTAATACATGAGCAAGTATGCACCTCCTCATATAGATAGCTCTTGCAATCAGTGCCTGGACTGTTTACAAACTGCTTATACATTGTAGACAATAAAATTACAATCAATTGACATCAATCATGCTTTGCAAGGTGGTTGTTACTGCATGCAACAAATGGACTCCAAGTACAGCAAATTCCAGCAACATATGAAACAAATAAAGAATTCTGGATCATGATTATCAATCTCATTTTAGATAAGCTTCCATCACACAGCACATACCCCGTTGTGTTATGTTTTAGAATGTTATCGTTTGTAGTGTTAACAAAGATATCAAACCAGATTTTATGGGCATCATTCTCAACGTGTGCATTTATTGCCCACATGATCATCATGAGACAGTGACTGTGGGCATGTTGGCAAGGGACCAGAAGATAGACACAAAAAGCTGGAGTATCTCAGCGGGACAGGCAGCAGCATCTCTGGAGAAAAGGAATAGGCAACGTTTGGGTCGAGACCCTTCATATATCTGAAGAAGGGTCTCGACCCGAAACGTCACCCATTCCTTCTCTCCAGAGATGCTGCCTGTCCCATTGAGTTACTCCAGCATATTGTGCCTTCAGTTTAAACCTGCATCTGCACTTCCTTCCTTAACATTTTGGTAAGGGACCAGCCAGCAGGTAAGTTTGACATCCCTTCTGTAAAGAACATTAATGAAACAGTTGGGTTTCCTCCAACAACCAATGGCTTATTTTCTGATTTTATCTTTTCATTTTAATAATTCTTCGAAACTAATTTCATCTCTTCAAAATGCTTCAGTAAAATTTGAATGCACATGGCAAGAAACTAAATGGATCTAAAATTACAAGTTTAGGATATACTACACGGAATGGACTGTAGGGTAGAGGGATGCCAGTTTTGTACAATGTTCCCCACAGCAAAATTATGTCATGCATTGGGACAATATTTCACAATGCAGGTTGCAGAAGCTTAAAAGATACAAATACCTATAATCTACAACCCCCCCCCCCATCCCGGGGCTATTGGAAGAAGCCATTTGGCTGTGGATTGTTGGGGGGGGGGGAGGTCAAGATGATAGAGAAGATTGGGAAACCTACAGTATGGGATGAAGAGGGTTAGTGAAATAAGGCGCAACAGTGAGGGTGAGAGTGCTCGTAACATGTGACTAGTTAACGCAGAAAGATTTACACCCGACAGTAATCACTGTGAAATTTTGTCGAAGTAAGTGCTTCTTCAAACACAGGGGAAAGGGAAGTATAAAGAACAAATAAACTGGAAGGATAAAATTTGAACCGCCCGCTGCTGAGGACAAAGACTTGGAGTTGATTTTCAGCTAGGCGACGTACTGACTGAGCAGTGGCTATCAACAAGGAACCTTTCTTCATTTTCCTTGATCGGCGTCCCCTTTGATCTGTTTTCGCACCTTACCCTTCCATATCTCTGTCTCCCTCACCCCTGACTCCTAGTCTGAAGAAGGTCCTCGACCTGAAACGCTACCCATTCCTTCTCTCCAGAGATGCTGCCTGTCCCGCTGAGTTACTCCAGCAAGTTGTGTCGAACGTCTCAATACTTTGGTGGCGGGAACTGTCCCCGAGTGGCCGATGGGCGGTCGTTTTATTAATGTTTCTATTGACAGCTGCTTTACTCTCCAACAGAAAAAATGACGGAGACATATGGAAAATGAACCTCTTTCTTTCAGGCAGAAATCCAAAAGCCTTCGTTTCCAGTTCATTGGGAGTTCTAGACCCTGTCACCCATATAGGGATAATAGAAAATAATAGAAAATAGAAAATAATAGAAAATAGAAAATAATAGAAAATAGCTGCGTTAAAGAACTCGCAACCATTCAGTCTGCACGCAGTGAAAATTCCAGCTTGGCAGATTTCATCTGGCGGACCAACATAGCAGTCCCTCTGATCAGTGGAATTCCACAGTATAAGGACGACCTTGTCCGAAACTGGAAACCTGGATTCCTCTCTCGGAAAATCCGCCGCCTTGGCTCCAAAGAAGCTTTTTAGCAGCTGGTGAAAAATCCCACATTTACTTTCAATGACCATACGTCGGGTGCAGGGGGTTGTAGGATGGGATGGCATGGGTGGATTTTAGGGTTAGAGGGCGGAAGGGTTTATCATTTAACCCCAATATATCGGGGATTGGAGAAGAGACAATCTGGAAAGTTGGTTTAGGTAAAGTTACTCCAGAACTACACCTCACAGTTAATGAACAGGAGCGATCACTGCGTAGGAACTGCAGATGCTGGTTTAAACCGAAGATAGACACAAAGTGCTGGAGTAACTCTGCGGGACAGGCAGCATATTGTCTTCCCATCATTGCCGTCTGGACATCGATTCGATTCAATGTGTTTCTTTATTATAAAAGTTGGCTAACCTCTTGGCTAATATACCTGGCTGGAATGCATGGCTAAAAGTTAGTCGACATTCTTCACTGGTGTTAATCCCCCTGACGCTGATATTAATTAAACCTGGCTGGGATTATTGTCAAAGCTTTCATCCCATTAACTTCGGGAAAGGGGCTGTTGGAAGAGTATAACTGGGACCCAGCGCTGTGTAAAGAGTGAGAGGGGAAGGCAAAGTAGTGGCTCAGCTAGCAGTAATGTGAGTGAGAAATGCCATACACCAGCCGGCCCCGGTGCAGCCAAGAGACCATGGTGGTTTCACACACTGCCTGGTCGCTGGCATTGCACCCAGCTCTCCGTCTCGGTCTCCTTCGCCTCTGTCAATTGGAAGCACCGCCTGTGTCACAAAGCAATGGTTCTGCTTACATTTTTGTCACTGATCTTCCAGAAGTAAAAAGCACCAATCGCTCCCAGGACGAGCAGGACGGAGCCGGTGATGAGTACCGTGGCTCCGATCTTCAGTAGGCGCCCGCTGCTAGCCGGCTTGACAGCCACGGCGTAAGCCTTGAACAGAGAGAGAGAGAGAGAGAGGAATCAACTTCAATTGCGTGATTTCAACCCAGGTACCCGGAGCAAACAAAAAGCCGGCGCCGCCACCCAGCTCCCGTGCAGTGAGGGCGCAAACCTCACTCTGGAAAAACGGGGTTGAATGTAGTTTGGCCGTAAGAGACATGCAGCGTTTCGCATAACTTATCTTGCACAACTCAATAAACCTGCCGGATGAAACGACGTGTGTGTTATGCCGGACCCAGAAAATCACTGCTACTTCTGATCTTCAGAATTATCACTTCATTCCCGCACATTGAAGTCTATTTCAAGACTTTTGCGGGACTGTTAGAAACACACACCTTCTTGCAATATAAAACTAGAATGCAATCTATGTCCTATCAGTATCAAAACTCTTACGATTTACACTTTCTGACACTTTATCTACTCTTTGAAAGTTTGTTTAGAAATGGGTCTCCACGTTATCTAACGGTCCCAGGCATTGAGGCGCTGAAGAGTTTGCTTTTGCTCCCTTTCCTAATGTACTTACAGGCGGCAGGCATTGCTCCACGTCAGCTGGTCCAGCCAGGGCTATGGGCACTTTTTCTGAAGTTTCTGCCATGGTGTCTGTGCTGCACTGACCTTCAGCTTTGTGTGAAAGCCCAGTCTCTGCCGCTGTGGGCAGCGACGTGACCCGAATAACTAATCATCTTTGCCCCCCCCCCCCCCCCACTGCCTCCTCGATTCACACGCACACGCACACACCTCTCACATTCCCTTTCACCTCACCCCCTTCTGCAAACCCTCACTGGTTTAAGAATTTGATGAGTCGACTTTATTCTGACTTTAAGTACTTTAAGAAAGTTTAAATAATACGTTTGACAAATCAGCAAATCTAATACCACGCTTTTGTATTTTATAGCCTGACATCCAATGTGTAATTAATGTAACATAAAAAAAAATGTAAATTTGATGCTAGAAAATGTTGAATTAAGAATGTAATTTTTTTTGCTGACAATGTCTCATTGAGTAAAGATGCATCAGTAGCTAATGGCAGTTAATCCATCAGAACAGAGGAAGTGCCCAGATCAATTTCCCTCCTGGGATAAATTGATCTGTTCTATCGTATAGTATCATTATTGCATATCTATATTTTCTCTTCTTGGCCATTTCAGTAGAACAAGAAGAAGAATGGTTCAAGATGTCTTGTAATATCTAATGCCCAGGGTACTGCTACTGTTACCTTTGGAGATATGGGTAAGATTTAAGAAAGAACTGCAGATGCTGGAAACATCGAATGTAGACAAAAATGCTGGAGAAACTCAGCGGGTGAGGCAGCATCAGACTAATGAAGGGCCTCGACCAGAAACGTCACATATTCCTTCGCTCCATAGATGCTGTCTCACCTGCTGAGTTTCTCCAGCATTTTTGTCTACATTGGAGATATGGGGATCATCATTGAAATGTTATATCCTGATTTGAGCTCTGGAGAAAATTATCTTCAGTCCATCCAATACTGTATATTAGTATGGCCCAAGAAATAAAACTAACCTGGACTCCTATTTCTTCAAAACTGTAATGACAGTGAATTATGAAAAGGCTTCTATGAATGAATAATTTGCTCATTTGAGTACCAGCATTTACACTTAATATGTGCATCACTTAAAAATAGGGCTTTGACTGATTTGTGCCTGTTAGCCTCTTGAATATCAGTATCCTGCATTAATCTCCCCTGGTTTTCATGAAATTGCTTCATTTGTATATTAAGCCTTGTTAAACTTGCCACAGGAAGTTAAGTTCAGTAGGTAAAGACGTACCGGTTTGTAGGTTAATTGGCTTGGTAAATTGTCGCTAGTGTGTGTAGAATAGCGTTAATGTGTGGGGATCGCTGGTCGGCGCGGTCCCGGTGGGCCGAAGGGCCTGTTTCAGCGCTGTATCCCTAGACTAAACTAAACTACACCTTGTCTCACCTGTTTAAGATCCACAATATGTTGTTCTGCATATTTCTAGAATTACAGAATGGAAATGGTGCAACACCCTTGAGAGAAAGAGAAAAATGTACAAAGAATACGTAAAATAAAATGTATGTTTTTACATCATCAACAACAATAAAATCTGAAGAATTCAAACCCCACACTGCAAGCATTGATGTTGAGTCCCAGAGAGGTTAACTGGCAGTTTAATAACACTTATCATGTTGTTGAAAGGTACTTAGACTTGAAAAGACTTGATTTACCGTCAGGAGAATGTCTTTCATATTTATAATGCAAGTATAGGGATCTCCTTGTCCATCAGTGGATTTGAAAGAGAAGACAGCAAGGAATTGATGTGTTCACTAAGCTAATGACAGATTAATGAATCCCAAAATAAACCTTTTCATTTCCTCATTTAATCATGCACCAATTAACATAATCAAAATGAATTTTGAAAGCAGAATGCAATGTTCACATGCTACCCTTTGTAAATTAACATAAACAAGCAATGACTAATTCCTTCAGGTGGAGAATTGTCAAGTTTTCATAATTTTCCTGTTCCCTGTAGTCCATACCCCATGTGCAGCATCTTTCTAATGCTCTTTCCAAGTTCCACAAATGCACCACAGAAGGCATCATTTTGTGATGTATCACAACATGGCTTGGCAACAGCCAGGGACAATACCACAAGAAGTGACAAAGTTGTGGATGTAGTGCTATCCATCACACAAACCAACCCCCTGCCATTGATTCCATCTACATGCTTGGTGCTGCCTCAGGAAAATATAATCAAGGACCAATCATACCCAGATCATTCCCTCTCCCATCAGGCAGAAGATGCGAAAGCTTTAAAGTAAACACAACCAGATTCAGGAACAGCTTCTTCCCTGCCCCTATCAGACTACTGAATGGTCCTATCTCATTACACCTCTTGAACATTTTCGTGTCTGCAATTGTTTCTGTAGACGTAACACTATAACGCTGTGAAATTATATTCTGCACTCCAGTATCTTTCTCTTTTGGGCCTGTCCCACTTGGGCTGTTTTCTAGGCTTCTACAGGTGACTAGGCTGTCGTCACATGGTCGCCGGGGTGTCGCCTGTATGGCTGCGAGTGGTCTCTGCAGTAGCCCAAACAGTCGCAGTGTCTTTCTGGTCACCGCTGGATTTTCAACATGTTCAAAAGTTTTCGACGACAGTGGCTTGACGCCAATGAGTGTAGCTTGTCTTCTCCTGACGTAGGCGTTGTTGTAGGTTGTCGCCAGGTGACGTAGGTTGTCGCCGCTGCTGACTTCAGTGAATTCCATTGGCGACTACCTACGTCAACCGGCGACAGGTAACGGTGATTAAATTGTCTTCAGTTGTCGCCAACAGGGTCGTAGTTTGTCATAGCTTGTCGCGGGTGGACGTAGGTTGACCGGTTGTTGTCGGTTGTCGCCTGTGGTGGTCGTAGGTTGTTGTACGTGTGGTCGTAGGTGGATGTCCTAATGGGTTGTCGGTTGTTGGTAGCTTGCCGTAGCTTGACGCCGACTAGGTGGTAGGTTGTTGTAGCTTGTCGTAGACATTGTCGTAGAGGGGGTCCAGTTGCCGGTTTTTCGGTGACCTGCTATGACTGTGACAGTCGCCGACAGTCGCCTAAAAAATCGCCTGTGGGACAGGCCCTTTTGTCAAACCTGTTGTACTTGCATATGGCTGGATTGTATTCATATACAGTACAATTTGATTGGATCGCATACATACAAAGTTATTTACTGCAACAGGAGCTGAGTGTTTAATTGTCATATTACTGGTAATGGAGCAAAACAATTCTGACTCACTGCAGTTAGTGGGAGAGTCTAAGACCAGAGGGCATAGCCTCAGAATAAAAGGACGTACGTAGAAGATGAGGAGGAATTTCTTTAGTCAGAGCGAGGTGAATGTGTGGAATTCATTGCCACAGGATGTCTGTGGAGGCCAAGTCATTGGGTATTTTTAAAGAGGGGATTGATAGGTTCTTGATTAGTAGGGGTGTCAAAGGTTATGGGGAGAAGGCAGGAGAATGGGGTTGAGAGAGAAAAATAGATTTGCTATGATTGAATGGTGGAGTTGATTCGATGAGTCAATGGCCTATTTCTGCTCCAATGACTTATGAACTACAAACTTAAAAGACTCATAAATGTAATAACACGCCGATTGCATATAATAAACAAAAATACAATAAATTAATAGCCATAATACTGGGTAACCATAACAGTGCAAAAAAAACCCAAGTCTGCAATGCAACAAAAGATTCAGTCCCGAGATTGTAGTTGCCATGGTCAGTGTTGTGCAGTGTCCAAGAACCTGATGGTTGCTGGGGAAAAGCTCTTCTTGAACCTAGGGGTCACAGTTCACACCTTCCTGTACCTTCTTGCCAATGATAGCAGTGAGTTAAGACCATGGCCATGACTATGATGTGGGTCTTTGATGATATTGGCTGCTCTTTTGAGGCGTGACCTCCTACAGATCCCTTTGCTGGTGGCGAGGCCAATACCTGGACTGAGCAATATCTACCATGCTCTGTAATCTACTTCCTAACTGGACGTTCGAGTTGTCAAACCAGGCTGCGATGCAACCAGTTAGTATACTCCCTACCACACCCCTGTAGAAGTCCAATAGAATATTCAACGACATACTGACTTTCCTTCACTCTTGTAAGGACGTTGAGGCATTAATGAACAATCTTTGATTATTTACATCCAGCTGGGACAAGGAGAGACATATATGTCCAAGAACCTGAAGCAGTTTACTCTCTCCATCACCGACCCTTCGGTGAAAAATAGTTCATGGATCCCCAGTTTTCCCCTTCTAATGTCCGAATCAGCTTCTTTGCCTTGCTAACATTGAGACCAACGTTTGTTGTTCTGCAACAAGATTGTTGTTCTGCCACCATTCAGATTTACCCGTTATTCATCCATCCACAGTTGTATCGTCTGTGAGTTTAAAGATGGCATTAGAGCTATGTTGGACCACACAGTCATGAATACGGAGAGAGTAGAGTAGGGGACTGAGCACATGGCCTTGACATTATCCTGTATTGATGGCTATTGAGGAGCAAGTTTTAATGCCAATTCATACTCATTGTGGTCTGTCACTGAGGAAGTCAAGATCTAATTACATAAGGTTGATGGTAAGTTTGAAAGGGATGATAGTGCTGAACACCAAGCTGTAATTGATGAACACCAGCCTAAATAACGTAAAACACAAAGTGGTGGAGTAACTCAGCGGCATCTCTGGAGGGCATCCTCAACAGACTCAATAATTGTCTCAACCCAAAATGTTGCCTATCTATGTCCTCCAAAGATGCTTGCTACCTGACCCATTGAGTTACTCTAGCATTTAGTGTGGTGTGCAAAATTCCAGCATCTGCAATGCCTTGTTATCAGCCTGACATACATATTCTTATTGCCCAAGTGGTCCAGTGAGAGCCAGCAAGATCGCATCCCTTGTTGATCTGTTGCAGCAGTAAGTGAATTGTAGTTGGTCCAGGTTCTTACTAAGGCAGGAGCTGATGTGCGCCATAGCCACCTTCTCAAAGCATTTCATTATCATGATCGTTGTTGAGGTATGTCATCCCACTATACTTGGAATCTGGTACCATTGTTGCCCTTTTAAAGCAAATGAAAACCACAGACCTTAGCAATGAGAGGTTGAAGATGTCCCTAAAAACACCAGCCAGTTGGCCTGTACAGGATTTACGAACAGAGCCATGTACACCATTGGGACCGGATTTTCTGCAGCATCGCTGTCTTTTAGTTTGTTTTAAAGATACAGGCCCACCAAGTCCACGCCGACCAATGATCCCTATGCTCTAGCACTATTCTGCACACACTAGGGACAATTTACATTTTACCAAGCCAATGAACCTACAAACATGTTCGTCTTTGGAGTGTGGGTGGGAACCCGAGATTTTACTTCGGAGTCACGTGAGTGACTACGTGAAGAACCCGCCAGCCCGCATGCGCATCATATCGTCTATCGCATTGCACAACAACAGGCTGGGGATGCGCTGCTCCACCAGCAGTAACTTTCAAACCTGAAGGTAAGTTTTTTCAACTTATTTCCAGGTCTGTTTCTCCTTGCAGGAAGCTCTTACAGAGTTCCGGCTGGAAACGATCCGGGGTTGAAATCCCAGCTCCACCCGGCTCGGGAAAACCCGACCAGGACATCGCGGGGAATCCCACCTACAGGGACCGCTGGGGAATCCCGGCTATGAATATTGCGGGGATACCCGGCTCGGGGGGGGAAACCCTACCACAGACATCGCGGGGAATCCCGTCTTCAGGGACCGCGAGGAAATCCCGGCTGTGGAAATCGCGGAGATCGGAATCCACGGGGAACCCGGGACAGCAGGAAGATTCAAGCCGAGGGGTGAACCCGACTTGGGGAAACCCGGCCGCGGGGACCGCGGGAATACAAGCCGCGGGGTGAACCCGGCTCGGGGAAACCCGGCCGCGGGGACCGTGTGGAAGACACGGCTACGGACCGCAGAAGTGCGGATAGCCGGCGGCGTTCTTTCAAACTCCGGCAGCCCAGACAGGGGTTCAACGGAGTCTGAAAGGCCTGGACTAGGACGAGTCAGGACAGGAGGGTTCCCCTCCGACATGGGTATGTCCGCAGACGTTTTTTACCTAGGTGGAGCATGGATAGCGTCCGCAGGCCGCTCATCCCACTGAGCTGCTCCATCCTGATGTGGTCCATGGAAGGCCATATCAGCGCAGGACCCCTAGGGGCCTGCGGCAGCACCTCTTTCTGGGATGCATACCAATCTCCCTCTCTGTGAAGTGGAGTGCGAGGAGTCAGTGCGTAGCTGACTCCAAACTCGGAAGTATGTCCAGGGAACATACTGGAGTACAGGCGTGAGGTTCCAGAAATTTCTGGCATGGCATCAAGACCTTCGCTAATGAAGAAACCTGGAAGGGCCAGAGTTCCCTCGTGAAGCAGCAGCTACCTCACATCACATCATTACAGGAACAGGTGCCGGCTGTGAGATACCATGCACCTGGAAAATTGTTCCTGAAAGGACCAGCAGTGAACAGCGCTATGTGGGGGTACATTGTACACTTCAAATTGAACTGCTTCCAGAAGAACGCCATCGGACCTGCCTTAAATCCAAATTTGCAGGCTCAAGCAAGGCCAGCAATGTCCAGCTGCTGAATCCTCTCTTCAGGGAACCTGTCCAAACAGGTAAGACCCAGATGAAGAATCAAAGCTGTCCGGCTTATCAAGGTACCACGGCAACAACACACCCCACGCCTCTATCGACAGCAAGCGTTTCACTGAAGCTGGTGGCTCTTCAAAGCTGGGCACAGGTCTTTCAGGCCCAAACCGGTCCTCAGCGAAAAATATGGGATCAATGCACCCCAGCAATCCTACTCTCCAAATCTGGGATGGAAATAGAACCCGCATCAGGGGCCTTTGGGCTTACCACAAGACCATAGAAACATAGAAACATAGAAATTAGGTGCAGGAGTAGGCCATTCAGCCCTTCGAGCCTGCACCGCCATTCAATATGATCATGGCTGATCATCCAACTCAGTATCCCGTACCTGCCTTCTCTCCATACCCTCTGATCCCCTTAGCCACAAGGGCCACATCCAATGACCACCAATAACCATGAAGGTTGGTGGGTCTGATTCTTTCCGAAATATGAGGTATGTGGACCAATTACAAGTTGGTAAAATTTACACTTGTTTTGTGCCTATGATCTATTTATAGACTAAAAGATAACATGAGATCAGTTTTATACTGCATAGTATACAAGCGAGACAGACGCAGGAATTGGCCAGAGTTCTCGGAATATGGCCGGAGTTGCCTTTCAAGACAGGCCCGCAGTTGTGGCCTGCTCATTGTCATAATGGGAGATACTGGTTCAACTCACATGTACAGTATAGACATTTCTGAATAAGAAACTTAATTACTGTCTAACAACTGAGGATCAGTTTCCACTCACAGGGCTCACCGGAGGTATTTGAAATTTAGCTGGATGGGGCAATGATACAGTTAAAAGCGTTGCAAAATGGGATAACTTCAGCTCCCAGGTTATTTACCAAATTACTAAATCCAGTGCTTCGGCTGCTCTGAGCTAAAAAAGCTATTGTTATGACCTATCTGGATGATATTCTAAACGCTGTATTGTGCTAAATTAGCGGTATCAGCCACAAAAACTATATTTCGGAAATTGGGTTCTCATCCATCCAGTTAAATTTAAGTTGATACCAACTGAAATTATTGAATATTGGGATTTACCTTTAACTCAATTAAATTGTCTGGGACTACGCCTTGAGGCAAGAGAATGGCACTAATTGAAGCCTGTAACAACCTAGTTGTTATCAAGCAGCCTTCTATTCAAGTGTAATTGGCAATATATTGGCTTTCAGCTGTGCTATTTGGGCCTTTGCATTATCAGAGATATACAGCATGCAAAGTAATAAGCTCTCAAGTACCATGTTGGTCATTGCTACCAGACCTATGCTATTCCCAGCTGAAACTATCAAAGTCACCATGGTGGACAAACAGTATTCAGCATTGCTCCACTAACCTTCATCAGTAAATCTTCAGTTAATTACAAACTGATGCTATTGCTCAAAGATGGAAAATTACTAATACCATCTCTAGTTACAGATGCGGATGGGTTTGCATGAGTTACCAATTGTTCAGTTATGTGGTATCAACTATCTATAGACACTAGATGCATTCTGTGGATTAAAGGTTTTGTGCGAATATGCATAATCTGCATGCACTTGGTTGATACACTCTGGTGCTGGTATATGTTAATCACATGGGTGCCATCAAGTCAAAGTATCCGCTGATAGTTTACCTAACCTCATTTGGCATTGGTGTATCATCATGTAAAATCAATGACAACACAGAATGGATGTTGGATCACAAGTATTTAATGACATTGTGGGCTTGATGGAACACTAAAAGATCGAGATGTTTGCATCCAGGCTCATTCACCAGTTGCAAAAAATATGTGGCATATCAGTGGCGATGGGTGCATTCTCGCTACACTGGGGAGGAATGTTCTTTTATGTCTTCATTTTGCCTCATCAGATGGGTTTTGCAAAATTCAGCAAGTTCCCGCTTCAGGCATTTTCTTAGTGCCCGACTGGCCTATACAGCCATGGTTCCCGCTGATGTTGGGAATGATAATAGAACCTTATATGGTTATTTCTAGACACAAAATTTGCTGGTTTAGCCGTGACTCGGGAAACCATCCTCTGCATGATAATCAATTCATTGACTTGCAGACTGGGAAGACCGTTCCTGCGGCTTGGTTTGTTAAATCAAACCATGGACGTGCTCACTGCAGATTGCAGGGATAGCACTAAATAAGCAGTATTTTCCTCATAAGGAGATGGGAAGTATTTTGTTTTATACTAATATTACATATAATTCGGCATGGATGACTGACGTCTTGAAGTTCAGTTCTATATTGATTTTGACAATCATTAATTTAAAGTGCCATTTACTGTGCCTAACGTGCCTTCTCATCATATTGGCTGCGGGGAGCAGAATCCACTCTGTTGGGTCTCACCTTCTGATATCTCAATTATGAAGGGTATCTTCAACTCGAAACCTCCCAGGCCCAGGTACGCAGAGATGTGGGATGTTAACATTGGGCTACATCCCTGTCCTTGGTCAAACTCACTTAAAAAGTGGTTTTGCTCATGGCGCTGAGTTCAGTGCAACGGGTCCAGTCTTTGCATAAGCTGTGACTGGACAGGATGATTATATCTGCAGGCAAAATAACATTTATGTTTATGACTTAGTCAAGCAGAATACACCAGGGACATCAGGTCTCAAACTAGATTTGTTGGCATATCCCATGGACCTTCGGTTGTGTGTGGCCACACATTTACAGTATGTTAAGTTCACTAGAGCCTTACAGGCTCTGAACTAGCAATGTTTGTTAGTCACATAAAGCCATAAGAAGGTATCACTACAGACCATCTCCAGGTGATTAAAACGGGTTCTGGCTTACAGGAGTGAACACTGACATTTTCAAGTCTCACTCCACCTAGGCTGCAACAACATCAGCAGCAGGGTTATGGACGTTTCACGGGCCCACATCCTAGCGGCTGCAGTATGGTCAAATGAACGATCTTTCCAAAACATTTTAGAACTAACCCATTGCCAGACCAGGAGTATTTGCCAACTCTATTTTAGGTTCTGTTTATAGTTTCCTCCCGGGTGAGGGTAGTTACTATTATCATTATTTGTTCATTAAAAGCATCAACATGTCTATATCTATGTCATATCTGAATGCATGATTAATGTTCACTCATCATTGGTCAACTGATGCAGTGTGTGACGCATGGATTTGTTTCCACGGCATGAAATCACAGAGCTTTGAAATCTTCACGTAGTCACTCACGTGACTCCGAAATAAAATAGTTAGATTAAACGAGAAATTACCAGTTTGAAGTTTGATCTTTATTTTATGAGGAGTTACGTTGAGGGATTACGTGCCCTCCATTCCTAACCCTCTATAATAATGGTCAGCCGGTATTCTATTTTCTCTAATCTTACTATATTCAGTTCAACTACTGTTATCTGTGATTTCACACCGCTGCTTTGAAGATTGATGTGCATGCAGGCTGGCGGGGTCTTCACGTAATCCCTCGACGTAACTCCTCATAAAATAAAGATCAAACTTCAAACTGGTAAGTTCTCATTTAATCTTACTATTTTGGAGAAAACCTACGCAGGTCAAGGTGTGAACATACAAACTCCGTGCAGAGAGCACCTGTAGTCAGGATCTCACCCGGGTCTCTGGCGATGTAAGGCAACAACTCTACCGCTGCACCACCATGCCAATTGAATTACCACTTGGTTTTGCCTGTTCAGGAAGGATGGTAGGCAAGCCCTGCCACAACTGCCGGATGTCCATCTGATCATCCAATTGTAACCACAAGTGTCTCTTCGCTTTACTGACAGTCCTAATCTAAGTCGTACCCGGACTTCCTATATGGCCCAGTATCTCCAGGCTTGATTGCCTGAGATCTGTACCTCAGTAGATTATAAGCCTTTTGGTTCATCCAAAGCTTCTGGCTTGACAACACTTGGATTTATCTAAGTACATGTGACAATAATAAACCAATACCAATACATGAGTGGAACACATCATAAATAATTGCTTTTCTCAGTCAGAGCAGAGTGATTGCCACATATAATTAATGATAGTGAAATCTGGATAAATCACTGGCCAAATCATTGGATGGATTTAAGAGAGAGTTAGATAGAGATTTAGGGGCTAGTGGAATCAAATGATACGGGGAGAAGGCAGGCACAGGTTATTGATTGGAGACAATCAGTCATGATCAGCCATGATCAGAAATCAGGGATAGTATAAAAACTAAAGATGAAGCACAGAAATTAGCCAGAAAAAGCAGCCTACCAGAGGACTGGGAGAAATTCAGAGTCCAGCAGAGGAGGACAAAGTGCTTAATTAGGAAAGGGAAAATAGATTTTGAAAGAAAACTGGCACGTAATATAAAAATGGACTGCAAAAGTTTTTATAGATATGTGAAGGGAAAAAGGTTAGTTAAAACAAATGTAGGTCCCTTGCAGTCAGAAACTGGTGAATTGATCATGGGGAACAAGGACATGGCAGACCAATTGAATAATTACTTTGGTTCTGTCTTCACAAAGGAAGACATAAATAATCTGCCGGAAATAGCAGGGGACCGGGGGTCAAATGAGATGGAGGAACTGAGTGAAATCCAGGTTAGCCGGGAAGTGGTATTAGGTAAATTGAATGGATTAAAGGCTGATAAATCCCCAGGGCCAGATAGGCTGCATCGCAGAGTACTTAAGTAAGTAGCCCCAGAAATAGTGGATGCATTAGTAATAAATTTTCAAAACTCTAGATTCTGGAGTAGTTCCTGAGGATTGGAGGGTAGCTAATGTAACCCCACTTTTTAAAAAGGGAGGGAGAGAGAAAACGGGGAATTACAGACCAATTAGTCTAACATCGATAGTGGGGAAAATGCTAGAGTCAGTTATTAAAGATGGGATAGCAGCACATTTGGAAAGCAGTGAAATCATTTTACAGTCAGCATGGATTTATGAAAGGTAAATCATGTCTGACGAATCTTATTGAATTTTTTGAGGATATATCTAGTAGAGTGGATAAGGGAGAACCTGAGGATGTGTTATATCTGGACTTTCAGAAGGCTTTCGACAAGGTCCCACATAAGAGATTAGCATACAAACATAAAGCACACGGTATTGTGGGTTCAGTATTGATGTGGATAGAGAACTGGCTGGCAAACAGGAAGCAAAGGGTAGGAGTAAACGGGTCCTTTTCACAATGGCAGGCAGTGACTAGTGAGGTACCGCAAGGCTCAGTGCTGGGACCCCAGCTATTTACAATATATATTAATGATCTGGATGAGGGAATTGAATGCAACATCTCCAAGTTTGCGGATGACACGAAGCTGGGGGGCAGTGTTAGGAGGCTGCAAGGTGACTTGGATAGGTTGGGTGAGTGGGCAAATGCATGGCAAATGCAGTATAATGTGGTAAATGTGAGGTTATCCACTTTGGCGGCAAAAACAGAAGGGTAGATTATTATCTGAATGGTGTCCAATTAGGAAAAGGGGAGATGCAATGAGACCTGGGTGTCATGGTACACCAGTCATTGAAATTCGGCATGCAGGTGCAGCAGGCAGTGAAGAAAGCGAATGGTATGTTAGCATTCATAGCAAAAGGATTTGAGTACAAGAGCAGGGAGGTTCTACTGCAGTTGTACAGGGTCTTGGTGAGGCCACACCTGGAGTATTGCATACAGTTTTGGTCTCCTAATCTGAGGGAAGACATTCTTGCCATAGAGGGAGTACAGAGAAGGTTCACCAGACTGATTCCTGGGATGGCAGGACTTCCATATGAAGAAAGATTGGATAGACTGGGCTTGTACTCGCTGGAATTTAGGTGAATGAGGGGGGATCTTATAGAGGCTTACAAATTTCTTAAGGGGTTGGACAGGCTAGATGCAGGAAGATTGTTCCCGATGTTGGGGAACTCCAGAACAAGGGGTCACAGTTTAAGGATAAGGGGGAAGTCTTTTAGGACCGAGATGAAAAAATCATTTGTCACACAGAGAGTGGTGAGTCTGTGGAATTCTCTGCCACAGAAGGTAGTTGAGGCCAGTTCATTGGCTATATTTAAGAGGGAGCTAGATGTGGCCCTTGTGGCTAAAGGGTTCAGGGGGTATGGAGCGAAGGCAGGTACAGGATACTGAGTTGGATGATCAACCATGATCATATTGAATGGCGGTGCAGGCTCGAAAGGCTGAATGGCTTACTCCTGCACCTATTTTCTATGATTCTATGATCACAACGAATGGCGGTGCTGGCTCGACGGGCCAAATGGCCTCTTCCTGCACCTATTTTCTATGTTTCTATAATGATATCATAGAAGTGAGTACTGTGATGGTCTAATTTCTATAACATAATCTACTTAATTTTAGCCTTCCAACTTGTTAAGTTACAATGAGAGCAGCCAATCATGTTTACATCGCTCCTGGCTCTGTGTACAGTGGTTGTGAACTCAAACCCTGTTGTGCAGGACACTACAAACCCAATTCGAGAATCTGTTTCAGTCTAGTACTGAGTGAATGTACATTGTCAGAGGAATCATCTATCTGCTTGGATTTTTTAACATGTAGTTTGCCTTTTTCAGTAATTTGGTGAGTCTGTTGCATTATTCCTCATCTTACAAGTCAATGGTGGTGCTAATGCTGGAACTTGGATTGCGAAATATAATAAATATATATCAAATCATATATCATATATCTCCACCTGTCCTCCCCCTCAGAGAAGAGGGGGAGGACAGGTGGAGGAGAGGGGAGAGGAAAGGTGGGGGAGAGGAAAGGTGGGGGAGGGGGACCTTTCTCTCTGCCCTCCCCATCTGCCCCCCCTTCCTCTCTGCCCCCCCCTTTCCTCTCTGCCCCTCCCTCCCTCTCTGTCCCCCTCTCTGCCCCCCGTCTCTGCCCCCCCTCCTCTCTGCCCCTCCCTCCCTCCCTGTCCCCCCTCCCTATCTGCCTACCCCCCTCTCTGGCCCCACTCCCTCTCTAGCGAGTGGGGGTAATATTGGGACCTACGGGTCAGTGGTGGAGCCACTGTGTTCGGGAACCAGCCCTCCCCCATGACGCCGTGCCTCCCCCTCAATCTCTACCCCCCTCCATCTCCCTCTCTAACCCCCTACCCATTCCTCTCCACCATCCCCCCCTTCTAGAGGAGCCTGCGCAGTTGGGGGTTACGCGTGAATGGATAGGGCAGGGGATGGGGTTAATGGAGCGAATGAATAATATTAATATAATATCATGGGGGGTTAGTGTGTGTGTGTGTGTGGGGGGTGGTTAGTGTGTGATGCCGAAGACCGCCCCCTCCCCCCCCACCCCGCAACCGTGCATTGAGGGGACAGGACCCAACGGGTCCCCCTTTGTCTAGTACATATATATATTTATCAATAATATATATTATGTAGCTGCATGATCATTTTATATCACAGAGAAAGATCACATTCTAGATCTAGTTTAGGTGACAAAATGGTGCATCTGGAACCAGGGCTTGATCCTAACCTTAAGTGCCGTCTTTTTGAAGTTTAATATTCTTCCTGAGACTGTTTTGGTTTCTGGAGGGTGCTCCGGTTTCTTTCCAAATCTCGAAGACATGCTAGTATATTACTTGGCTACTGCAACTTCTATTTGCGCCGTGATAAGTAAATTAGTGGTGACATTTCCTCCCTGCCACCCACGCTACATGTTTGGACTCATGGAATCCAATAGGGCAGCTTGAACCTAAAGGCTTTCCAGGTCTTCGTTCTGAGAATTAACCAGCTGAGCCTGAGCCATATTAAACCTAGCATAAGAATAGTGGCCTGATTCAGCTGAAGGGGAAATCCACTGTCCTAAGTCTGAAGAAGAATCCCAACTGCAAAGGTCACCCGCTATTCCCTCCTCAGAAAAAGACACAAAGTGCTGGAGTAATTCAGCGGGTCAGGCAGTATCTTCACAGCCTTTAATAAGATCCCACCATGAGTCACATCTTCCCATCCTCACCTATTTCCTTACCATCTGCAACTCCTTGGTTTATTCATCCCCTCCCCCCCTAACCACCCCCTCAACAGGTACTTTTCCCATGCAACCACAGGAGATGTAACACCTGTCCTTATACTTCCTCCCTCACATCCATCCAGGGACGCCAGCAGTAGTGTGACCCCCTTTGCTCCACATGGAAAACAACTCCTAGCATCCATGCAGCCAACTGAGACAAAAGCACACTGGATAGCCACCAAGTGATCACAGGAGTGGAAGGCAACCTCGTCTCCTTTACACAGCTACATCTCTTCACCAGATAAAAGCTGTACAGGGTCTGACCTCCCCAGAGGAGCATGGGTGAAGCTCAACAGACTTGGTACTGGAGTTGGGCGTTGCAATGCCAACATGTGGAGATGGGGGCACCACCAGAGCCCAGCCTGTGAATGCGGAGCAGAATAGCAGACAGCCAAGCATGTCATCTCTGGGTGCCTGCTCTATCACCCAGACAATGGAGCTCAGGGCCTGGCAGATATTGACACAGAGCCAACAACCTGGCTGCTCAGCACCCAGCTTGAGATCTAACTATTCCTTTGCTTTATGTTTCATTCACAAGAAGAAGCAGTCATTCCACGTGACAGTGATGTTCACATGCACCTCCTCTAACCTCATATACTGCATTCAGAGCTCCTGATGTGATCCCCTTTACATCAACAAGACCAAGTGTGGACTAGTCGACCATTTCGCCAATCACTTAAGCTCGGTGTGCCAGATCTCCCGGTCACTAACCGTTTTAACTCTTCTTCCCATTCCCATGCTGGCCTTTCTGCCATAGGTCTCCTCCATTGCCAGAGCGAAGCTTCACTCAAAATGGAGGAACAGCATCTCATATTCTACTTAAGGAGCTTACATCCTATTGGCATACACATCCAATTCTGTATTTTAGGTAACAAACCTACGAATAACAACCCCCCCATCTCCCCCTCTTTTTTCCCCATCCTCTTTCTACCCGTGTCCCACCTGGACTCATACCCCTGCCACCTAATTTCCTTTGTCCTACCCCCCCTACCTCTCTTACTAGCTACTCTCACCTCCCCCCCCCCCCACCACAATTTGCCTGAAGAAGGGTCCTGACTGAAAACGCCACCTATCCATGTTCTCCAGAGATGCTCTGACCTGCTAATCGATTTATATATTTCGCGAACAAGAGCTGCCAGCACTGATTCCTGTGGAACTCCACTAGTCACAGATCTCCAGCCAGAATAACACCCTTCCACCACTGAGGAAGTCTGAAGAAGGGTCTCGACCCAAACATCATACATTCTTTCTCTCCAGAGATGCTGCCTCACCTGCTGAGTTAGTTCAGTATTTTGTGTCTACCTCCGATTTAAACCAACATCTGCTGTTCTTTCCTACACCTTTCTACCTCAACTCTCTGCTTCCTAGGGGTAAGCCAATTCTGAATTCAAACTACAAATCATGATGGGTTCCATGCATCTTAATCTTCTTCTTCAGCCTACCAGGAGATACCTTATCAAATGCGCCATGACGCCTATTGGGCCTCCTAAATTCCTGCAAGAAACAAGGTTTTAGCCACATTCTCACATTTTAAATTAAACGTTACATTTATAATGTAAATAGACCCTCTCCAGCAAAAAAGCAACCATATGACAATATATCTAAGGCTTTTAAGCACAAATATAAATGACGCGTGTAGGAAGGATTTGCAGATGTTAGTTTAAATCGAAGATAGACGCAAAATGCTGGAGTAAATCAGCGAGACAGGCAGCATCTCTGGAGAGAAGGAATGGGTGACGTTTTGGGTCGTGACCCTTCTTCAGACATATAAATGACAGTTTGGTTGGGACATTTTTGGGGATTTCGCTTTATTTGTCTTAGGTTAACTGTCAATGTCACATTCATTCAAATGTTCTCCAGAGATGTTCTGACCTGCTAAATTACCGCAGCACTTTTGTGTCTTTTGTGAACCAGCATCTGTATTTCCTTGTGTCTCCCTTCCCTCTTCAGATCCTTCCTGACCCCTTGTGCTCCTCGAGTTCTTTGATTTTTCTCAAGAAACTGGCATCTCACCAACCCTCTACACTGCCTGCCAAATCAAGTTATGTATGTCCTTAATGGTCATTCAGAAACCCTTAACGATCTTTAGAAATAGATATTTCAAATACTACTTGCATCATAAGGGGAACAGAACAGTCAATGAAATACAGTGTATATTTAATGCATTGAACACCCTCGGAAGGTCCAACACAAAAAAAAAACACTTCTTCACCCAGAATACTGATATCAAAAGCGATGTGTAAGTCATGTCCTTGATTAATCTTCCAGGGCGTTCCATTAGCAAAACCTGACAGTTTCAGCTCCAAGCCACTTTATAGTCATAGAATCATGAAGCATGTAAACAGTCCATTCCACCAAACCCATCCATGCCAAGATGAATCAGAACTGCATCAGCCCTAACCACACCACAATATGTGGCCAGCCGTCTGAAGCATTCAAAAGTGTTTTTCCACACAGCAGCATGTAAACAAACATCTTTAAAGAATGATCCCCCCACCAATAGAAAATCGAATTTCCCTTTTGCACCCAATTAATTTGGCAACAATGCAATCACCTGTTTGTGATCGCTTGTCAAACACAATGAGCCGCTAAATTGTCAAAACTGGTGCAACATAGAAACATAGAAAATAGGTGCAGGAGTAGGCCATTCGGCCATTCGAGCCTGCACTGCCATTCAATATGATCATGGCTGATCATCCAACTCAGGCAAATCACATTGATGTGCCGATTACAAAAACTAGCCCGGATGTCTGCCATCTTTTTATCAGTGGGATGCTTATTTTCCTGTACAATACTGTGACTACAAGGACAAACTGCTAAAACCCCCAATATATTACACACAACAATGTGCTTCATCATCCATTAGTTCTGATATACATACACTGTGTTTGCTGGCACACAGTCTTCATGAACACAGTCTTAGCAGAGATGGTCAACATTCTAAACACTTGGCATTATGTCCAAGCTTTAATTGCACTTGTGTAATTTAATCAAATGACCGACAACACAGCCTCCTTGTTTTCAGGAGTATGGCCCACCTTTCCCTAAGTCAATTTCTGCCAGGAATGTGGCAAATACCTTTCCATGAAGACTACTAAAAATTAAAGAATAAGTGGAAAACTATTCTCCCTGCTTTTGTCTATATTTAGGTAAATAAACCAACTTACCATAGTGCCAACTTGCAATACTTCATACTTTTGTAAGTTGACTTTAATCTGCCATTTCTCCCAATTTATTTGGACCCTGTTGTAACCTGGAATAGCCTTCCTCCCTGTTGTAATCTGAAATAGCCTTTTTCATTCTCCACCTGACTATCAATGTTGGTGCCATTTGTAAACTTGCTAACCATGTTAACAACATTGCTAATGTAGATAATGAACAGTGGACCCAGCCCTGATCCCTGCAACACAGCACTCTTCAGAGGCCTCCAATCTGAATAATTACTCTCCACTCTCACCCTCTGACTCCTACCATCAAACCAATTTTGTATCCATTGGCTGGTTCTCCCCACATGATTAATCTTCTGTACCTGCCTACCACGTGGGACATGCCAAAAGTCTTTGTAAAGTCCATGTAGCCAAAATCTACCCCCCCCCCCCCCACCTCCATTCCAATCACTCCACGTGTTCATCTGTTCAAAAAACCCGATCAAATTCATAACTTCACACACACAAAGCCATGCTACCTCTCTTTAATCAGTCATTCACGCTCTAAATGTGGGTCGACCCTGTCAGGATCCCCTCCTGTTACTCCCGCCATTGATTTTAGGTTCACTGGTCAATTGTTTCCTAACTTGTCCTTGAATTTCCTAAATAAAGGCACAACATTAGCCACCCTTTAGTCCTCCTTTAGTCCACAACATTAGCCACCCTTTAGCATCACACCCGAGGCTAATGATGACACAATTATCTCTACCGAGGCTCCAGCAATTTCTTCCCAAGTTTCCTGCAATGCCGTAGGATACAGCTGGTGTGGCCGATACTACCAGTACCTCCTCTTTTGTAATGTAGACATGCTTCAGGACATCACCATTCCCTTCTCTGACTTCTCTTGTTTCCATTATCTTCTCCACGGTAAATGATGAGAAATATCCATTTAAGATGTTGTTCATCCCTTGGGGCTCTGCACATACATGACCACATTGATGCCTAGGTGTTCCATTCTCTCCCTCATTACCCTTTTGCTCTTAATATACATTAAAATCTCATTGGGTTCTCTATCTTATCTGACAAAGCCATCTCATATTGTCCTTTTGCCAGCCTATGTTTAATCAAACATAAATAGTTGAGGCATTGAAGGTTATGGTCCGAATGTGGGCAAATGGGATTAGTGTATAAAGGTATAGTGTATTAGTGTATACAGCATAAAGGTCACGATGGGGTGAAAGACTTCACAACTACTGTGACTAGAACCATGGGCAGAAATAGAAGTTGGTCACTATTGAATCCAATAAGAAAATCGTATTTACCTAGAGAGTGTTTAGAATATGTAATATACTTCCACGAGGAATATTTGAGGCATCCATTATAAATATCACAGTTACAAAGTGATACAGGATAGACACAAGCCTTTTAGCCCAACCAGACCATGCTAATCATAAACTAAACCATAAACCATTGCATCAACTTTAAATTACTCTCCATTTTTATTCTCCCCACATTCTCATCAACCCCTCCCAGATTCCTATATACTAGGAATAATTTACCTATCAACCTGCACATCTTTGAGTTGCGGAAGATTACAGGAACACTTGGGGAAAAGTCACATTTAAGGAAGAACATGTAAATTCTTTACAGGTACAGCACCCTAGATCAGGATTGAACCTGTGTCTCCAGCACCCTGAAACAGTGGCTCTACTGGTTGCAGCACAACAATATTCCAGAAAAAAATTGATAAGGGTTAAATGGGATTGAGTGAAGAGTGGTAGACTTTGTGTGGGCATAAACTGTGAAACTGATTCTTGGGCCAAATACTGTATCGAGTTCATATGCTGTACATATTTTGTGGTACTTTGTAATTCATTTCTTTATAGTTTGTAGGCTGTGATTGGCAACACTGGCTGCTGCATTTATTCCCATGATGATTAGACTTCAAAGACATGTATTATGTCTGAAGTACTCTGAGATGTCCCTGAGAGATGCAATAAGGTGTTAATATAAATGCAAATTCTTCCAATATTGCTCAGTCTCTGCAAATCATAGAGATTGATGGCTTGCCCGGTGGTCAATAAACCTTCATTCCTTCAATTCAAAGCTTTCTATTGCAACTGGTAATAAGGAAAGGTTTATCATTAGGTGTTGTTTGCTTATGTCATATTCAAAGCTCCAATCCTATCTGATTGGATCTATTTTGCCTGATTGGTTTATCTTGATTCCATTAATTTTTGGGAATAAATAATAACCTGTTCTATTCTGATTTTTTAACCAAATAATTATCTCTAGTTGTACAAATGCAATGTTGTCTCGACGGCAGAATGGAACTCCATGCCCCCATTGTGACCTATTCAAGGCTGCTGGTGAAATAAAATAGAAAGATTAAACGAGAACTTACCGCTTGAAGTTTGATCTTTATTTTATGAGAAGTTGAGTGAGAGACTATGTGAAGAACCCACCAGTCCGCATGTGCATCAATCTTCAGAGTCACTGTATGAAACCACAGTCCACTTGAACCAGATTCAAGCTGTAGAAAGATTAATGACCCTTCTTACCAAATGAAATTTATGAGATTCAGGGTTGGGAGTGGAGGGCACGTAGTCTCTCACTCCAACTTCTCATAAAATAAAGATCAAACTTCAAATGGTAAGTTTTCATTGAATCTTTCTATTTTATTTTGAAGTTTCGTCACAAGACTACATGAAGCCTTTGAAGCTGTGGTTTTATGCAGTAAACCAATCTGTATGTGAACACACTACACAGATAAACCATGAATGGTGGCAAAGTCATAGGCCATTAACATATGATGCTAACTTTACATACATGTACATCGCTCTTAACCGCAGTCCCATTTGTCTTGGAGTTACAGACAAAACAGCTCATGTAGCATTGTGCAGAACTCTATCTGCAATTGTCCAGACCTGTTAAGTGGTTTATTATAAAACTTCCAAAAGGTACGTTCGTCTGACCATCCTACTGTTTGAAGAATGTGATCAAGAGGAATATCCATTCTATTGGCTGCCGACGTGGCTTAGCCCTGGTAGATTATGACTAGAAATTATCTGTATTCACTCGCCATTTCAACAGCTTACACTCTATCCGTCTTGAAATAGTCGGCGCCGACACTCCCTTGTGAGACTTTTTATAATTATGATGAAAACTTTTCCTTCATCTCGTAGGTTCTTAGTAACCTCAAAGTACTTTTTCACATAATAAACACCCACAATCTTCGATCTTGTGGTTATGCTGCCAGCTCCATCTTGTACCCAACTGTGCCTGGTCTGCTCTGCTTTCTGAGTTCTTCCACCTAAATACTACCTTCTTGTCAGATATGACTGAGCTTTCCAGACGGAGTTTGCGTAAAGACTGAGCTCTTCGTGCTAAGGTAAGTGCCATAAGCACTCACTTATGAGTGAGCTGCTCCAATGTTTGAGATGCAGTTGGTGCCAATTTGCGTGAAAAATATAATACTGATTTCACATTCCACACTACTTTGTATCTGGGCTTTACATATTAATGACACCTTTCATAAACGTTGTCACCAATGGGTGAGAGCCCATCGTTTGTTGTCCCACTCCAAGCACTGGATGCAAAGGTAAGGCACTGCGAGCAGTGTGAATTGCGCTATAACTTAGTGGCTTCTCATAAAACCAAATTGAAAGAAACCCCCAAACCTCTGCTACTTCCGCTTCAAAGTAGCTCACATGTGTATCGTCACAAAAACCTCTTCCCTTGTTTTGTGTAGGTTGCACACTGCTATCTTGTGCCATCTCGCAAAGCTGCAGTGATCATGTCAACTGTCCTGCTGGATAGTCCTTTAAGCTCAAAGGGTCTCTTTAAATCCTGCAAATTAATAATTAATTACGATCATGCAGTGGATGTGGTGCACGAGTGACAAGTTGAACCAACAACTGTTCATGTCTGTGAGCAAACATAGGAGCTTCTTTCAGCAAACCATTTTACAATGGAAACCATGGTTGAGTAGACTGATTTAGCACTACTATAATTCCTTTTGCCCTGTCTTGAATTATCTTTTGGAGGCATCTTCCGATAAGGCAGAATGAGGAATTTCTTGACCTGGTGTCTGCTTCAATTTTGTACCTACGTGGCAGGTGTGCAGCTGACACCCATGTTCTCCTCTTCTACACCGTGCCCAAATGGACTTTGCTGGAGCATCACATGCCTGAGACTTACAGCTACCCATATGGTTAAGATATACTTCTGCTGTTGTGTTGTCCAAAATTTAGCCTGATTTGCATATCATGGTCATTCCCACAATACATTCTCAATGCATGGAATGCTACTACCATTTCCAAATAGTTGATGCCATATTTATGGCCATGTCTCAACTCATCCTCATTCCACCTACCGCCACAACTAGCATAGGTGTCAGCTACACCCCAGCCCTTACTTTGTAGTGTTATTGTGGGCTTACTAGGTATAAGGAAACCTGTACACTCGTGTGTGTGTTCAATCCCCCACTAGAATTTGCATATCGACTCTGTCATCAGCCTCATACATCTATCAAATGTCTCTTATTCAATTTTAGGGCAAGAACCTTCTCACGATCCAGACTTCTGTAATGCATGGCCCCATATTGTGTAGCTGGGAAGGCAGCTACCAGCTTGCCTATTCACCCTCGCAACCAGCCATGTAATAGACATCTCACTCTTAAGTAAGCTTGTGCATGCATCTACAATATTCTGTTTCTTATCTGTAGGTAGGGTCACAAACATATCTGAAGAGTTCATGACAAGCCTAGATATGCAATAGCTTTTGTCGGCTCAAACCTGGACGTTCCTGGATGAATAACAAATCCTAGATCTTCTAGGAGTGTCTAGGTTGCTAAAACAGCTACCTCTGTGTCATATATTGTCTTTTCTACAATGAGCGTGTCAACTATTTCCTGTGACTCTCATGTATTGGTACCGGAAAGAATGCATCTTCGAGATCGATTGAGACCATAAAACAATCATCAGTTTTGTTGAATGAAAATATCCATTCTAAAATGGTTATATTCCAAGCCCATGTTCAGACTAGCCAAATCAAGAATGATTTGGTATACTCCATCTTCCTTAAACCTTGTGAAGATATTGGAAATATATTCATCCTGTTCATGGACAATCTCCTCAATCATACCCTTCAGTGTAATTTTACTACCTCTACTTGGCTAGCTATGTATTCCTCTTTAGACCGTTCGCATGGAAAATGTGGTTTTTCTTGCCAAGGAGGAAACCATCAATCTTATAGCCATTTATGGCTTGTAAAATGAAAGGGCCAGTGGTTATCTTTTCCCACTTACTTTTGAACAGCCTTAATACACCTCCGACTTGAATATCCTCAGTACATTTCATTCAGCTGAATACATGGGATTTGGTGGTTGATCGATACCATCTGCTGACACCAATTTTTGTTCTGTCCCTTCCTCTTGCAGGCTCTGACATTATGGCCTGCCCCTAGCAGACTGAGACTGAGTGTGTGGCATGCACTGCCTTCATAGTGAGCGCTGTGAACCTATGCCTAAAAAAGGCTTCTGGCTCTGTCTTAACTGTGTATGCCTGGTGCTCCAACCAGCCTCAGTATAGCGGTTTCAGCCACTAACTTGGTAGGGTGGTATCCTTACACAGCAGTGCTAAGGTGTCTTGCTGCAATTCAGACAGTTGTGTTCTATCCTCCGACTTCGCAAACACAGAATCCCTCTTGTGAGAGATGTCTGAACTCACTTGAATTTTAGGTCTTTTGACTTCATTTAGCCTTTCAGAATGTCCCCAGATGGTGACATTAACCTTCGGTACATCACCAGTCTGGCAGTATCAGGACTAACATACTTTCCAGTATTGTCCTGCATGTTCTTCTCATTCAACTGGTGTGAAGTCAAGTATCTAATGCTATTTGCCAGTTCAGCCTCTACTGGTTCACCTTTCCCCGAGGGGATGGCAAATTTTGTTTCCGAGTGCCAGCAGCTCATTTTTAGTCATGAGTTGAAAGGTATTATCCACTTGTTGATGGAATCCTCAAACCTCCCAGACTCTAAGCGGGAAATATCCTCAAACATCTGAATAGAACTGCCTGTATCAGTCACATGAGAGAGGTGCACATCCCCATCAGCAGCCTCTCACTCAGTTATCCCTAGTCTTGTGAGTCGATTGATAACATCAACTTTAGAAGTTGAAGCATTGCTTCCCTGGCCAGTATTGTCCTTTTAGACAGCTAGTTTCGACTTGGTCTTCCCCGAGCCCGGAGTTGACAAGCTGTTCCCTTTAGGAGTTTTTGCGGAGGTTGCAGTGCAGGCCGCCCTGCCAGCATCTCCGAGCCCGGGGTCACCAAGCTGCTCTTTTTCGGAGCTTTTGTGGAGGTCGCGGTGCAGGCCGCACCTGCCAGCATCTCCGAGCCCAGGCTCGTCAAGCTGCTCCCTTTCGGAGCTTTAGTGAAGGCTGCTGTGCTAGCTGTGCAACCTCACTCGTTGCCATCATTCCCCGCTGAATTTTCAGCGCCACATTTCTTCGTTTCTTGGTTTGTCCATTTTTGGAAATCAAACCAGCGTTGAAACAAGAACACGTTTCCTGTGAAAAAACCTTACCTTCACTGTTAAAGCTTTGACGGAAGCATTTCCAAAAGCATCAGTATCTCGCGCCATGCGAAGACGTATTGATGCACATGCGGACTGGCAGGTTCTTCACGTGGTCTCGTGACGAGACCTCAAAATAAAATTAAGTAAGATGGAGACCACAGAGCATTGAGTAATCATTGTATTCATCAAAGCAACCAACGATAAATACCATATGTTCATGTCTGATAGGGTGGTGTGAAGGTAATTGTGTAATTTAATGGCCTTACAAATTCAATGACAAATTATCCATTAATGTAAATAGGTGACTCTTGCTGAAGATGTTGGTTCTTTCAACACAATTACACAGGTCTTCTCATAGAGAATTATAGAGTCATACATTGTGGAAACAGGCTCTTCGGCCCAACTTGCCAACACTGACTAACATGTGTTTAAGAAGGAACTGCATATGCTGGAAAATTGAAGGTACACAAAATAGATGTCAGCTGATCTACATCGGTGAGACCAAGCGTAGGCTTGGCGATTGTTTCGCCGAAAACCTCCGCTCGGTCTGCATTAACCAACCTGACCTCCCGGTGGCTCAGCACTTCAACTCCCCCTCCCATTCCGTATCCAACCTCTCTGTCCTGGGCCTCCTCCACGGCCAGAGTGAGCAACACCAGAAATTGGAGGAACAGCACCTTATATTCCGCTTGGGGAGTCTGCATCCTGGTGGCATGAATATCGATTTCTCACAATTCTGTTAACCCTTGCTGTCTCCTCCTCTATCTTCCTCTCCCTCAACCCTTGGGCTCCTCCTCCTTCTTTTTCCTTTCTTCTCCCTGCCTCCCCCCACCCCCTATCAGTCAGAAGAAGGGTTTCGGCCCGAAACATTGCCTATTTCCTTCGCTCCATAGATGCTGCTGCACCCACTGACTAATGTCCCATCTACACTAGTCCCACCAGCCTGCGATTGGCCCATATCCCTCTAAATCTCATCACTCTGTCTCGCATTTCCTTTCACCGCTTCATATTGGTTATCTTCCCTTTAATTCTCAGTCCCAATGCATGGTCTTGACCTGAAAGCATCGACCATTCTTGAGCTTCCACTGATGCCGCTTGATCCACTGAGTTCCAGCAGTTTTTTGTATTGTGCAACAATTTCCAAATTCTAAAAATGCAAAAGATTTCCGATGTACCTCAGTACACGTTTCAATAAACTAAACTGAAACTGAAACTATCCATGTACCTGTCAAACTGTTTCTTCAATGGTGTGATTCGTTCACTATTCTCTGTGGCTGTGTAAACTAACATGAGTAATTTCTGAATTTTGAAGGAAGACAGAAGTGCTTGACTGTTTTGTTAGTCTCAGTTGCACAACAAAGTGTGCAATATGTGATCATTGGACCGTGTTTCTGAAACTCAATCCCATTGACTTCAATCTTAAGAAAATGATACCAGCAGGTTGGAAGCTTTTGAAAAAATACAGAGAAGTAGGTGATTTTTTTGGTGCAATACAATCAATGAAGGTCTTGTTTCCTCCACGGTTGAATTTTTCTGAGGCTTTCAGAACTCAAATCAGATAGAGATGATTTAATTGATGAAAATAAGCAATAGATAGTTACCTCCAACAACTTTGGAATGGTTAACACCATTACATCTGGTGGGATTCCCCAATCACCTTGCCCCAGGCTATGATTACCCCTCATCTTAATCCCTAGTTCACCCCTAGTCCAGACAATAGACAATAGGTGCAGGAGTAGGCCATTTGGCCCATCGAGCCAGTACTGCCATTCAATGTGATCATGGCTGATCAACCTTCTACTCCACTCTGGCACAGACTCCCACTGATTATTCTTGACCAAGACCTGATCTCTCTTGGCCCTGATATCCCACTTGCCAATGGCTCAGACACCCTGATAGACCCTGACTCTGGCTGCCTAATTACCCCTGGTTCTGATCTCCTGCTTGCCGACTGCTGCATCATCACTGACCCAGATCCCCATCATCCCAAACTCTAATAACCTTTTGCCCTGGGCTCATTTTCACTCCTGACTTCAACCTCCATCTTCTACCCTGCCACCCCTTCGGGCCAATGGGGTCAAGGATAACCAATACCAATGCCTAGGTCCTAGGTCTTAAATGGTCCATTGTCAAGTCAAACAAAGTCAAAGTCAAACAAACTTTATTGTCATTTAGAAATACATCGATATATGCAATTCCAAACGAAATTCCATTGCATTTGGCTCCCCGCGCAACACGATAGTTAACAGAAGGATAAAATGGATAAAAATGGATAAAAGGATAAATAGACAATGGTGGCAGGCCATTACATGGCATTCAGGAGTCTGATGGCTTGTGGGAAGAAGCTGTTGCAGAACCTTGATGTTCTGCTCCTTATGCTACCATATCTTTTGCCCGAGGGCAGCAGAGTGAACAGTCTGTGATGGAGATGTGTGGGGTCTTTTATAATACTGCTGGCCTTAGACACGCAACGTTTGGTCGCAATATCCCCGATTGAGGGGAGAGAAGTCCCGATGATTTTTTCCGCTGTCCTCACCACTCTCTGCACGGACTTCCAGTTGGAGGCTTTACAGTCCCCAAACCAGACAGAGATACAGCTGGTCAAAATACTCTCTATGGTGCCCCTGTAGAAAGTGGTGAGGACGGGATGGGGGAGGTGAGCTCTTCTCATCCGGCGCAGAAAGTGCAACCACTGCTGCGCTCTCTTAACTGTTGATGAGATGTTATTTGACCAGGTCAGACTGTTAGTGATCTGCACCCCCAGGAACTTAATGCTACTGACCACATCCACATCGCTGTCATTGAAGTGAAGTGGTGTGGGACTGTGCTGGTTTTTCGCTGTGCCAACAGTGTACCCCAACCCCACTCAGCCCTATGATTACCCCAACCCTGAAACTCAACCATCTCAAAAAGGGTATTTTCCTCTGCACTTTGTCTTGGGCTCCTTTTTTTCTCCTCAATAAGGAACTTTAATTTAAATAATCACAGTTACAAAGTTCTGGAAAGATGAAAACTGCCAAGCAGTTTGCAAACATCAATCAATAAATTATCAATTTACAGCATTTTCATAATTACCTGCAATGTACTCGATTACCCCCACCCCATCCTTCCACCCTTCCCCCTCCCACCCCCTCCCCTCCACGCCCCCCTCCCCCCCCACCCCACTCGCTCTCCAATTCCCCTATGGCGACCAGCACTCATGGAAAGCCTCCTGAGTCTCTGTGGATACCACATGTTCCCACTCCAGGGAGACCCGGGCACGGACATAGGCCTGGAACAGGGGCAGGCAGTCAATTTGGTCAGAATTGTCAACTGCCCGCTGTCTGGACCCATGAATGGCCATCTCAAGTTGTCGTACAACTTTAGGCTGTGCACGCATTACACAAGAAGAAGAATGGCCATCTTGGCCAGGTCTTTGGTCTCAGATATTTGCAGCAGTGCCCATGACCAAAACAGTTGTAGGCCTGTTCCTCTCTCTATTGATGGTGCCACACCTGTTGAGTATTTAAAGCATTTAATATGAGGGAGAGAGAGAGAAATGTGGTTGCGAGACTCAAGGATGACCAACCAGTAGAAAGGTAGGGGAATAGCCTGGACTAGTTGGATGCATTCTGAGCAGTACAGCATTGCACAGGGAGACTAGAACAGTTGTTAAGGGCCTGTTTGGAAATGAAACATGAATAGTAAGATTAAATGAGAACTTACCAGTTTGAAGTATGATCTTTATTTTATGAGGAGTTACGATGAGCGATTACGTGAAGAACCCCACAAGTCGGTGTGAAATCACAGAAAAACAACAATTGAAGTATTATAATAAGATTATAACTCTAGAACTACCAGATGAGCTTCGTGATATGAGGGTTGGGAGGGTTGGGCACGTAAACGCTCCTCATAAAATAAAGATCAAACTTCAAACTGGTAAGTTCTCGTTTAATCATACTATTTTACTTCGGAGTCACGTGAGTGATTCCGTGAAGACTTTAAAGGTCTGTGATTTCACGCCGATCCAAATCCAGGCGTTTCACACCGCAAGCAGTTGACTCAGGAGGAGTGAATTAGTAACAACATTGATTCATGATACTGATTTTACTTCAGATTCATGTGAATGACTACGTGAAGAAGCCCCGCCAGGCGCATGCGCATCATTACGTCTGACGCATGGCGCATCGACGGGCTGGAGAGTGCAGCTCCACCAGCGGTAAGTAGTAAACCGGCAGGTAAGTGATTTAAAAACTTTTCTGTGGGTACTTAAACTCCGTGTGTCTGGCTCGGGAGCCAGCAGGAGTTGTTAGCAATGGAGCGAGTTGGGAAAAAATCTGTCCGTAGAAGGAGCTTAACACGCGGGCCCGCGGTTAGTGCTCACAGATCGTGTAGGGAGATATCGGCTGCGGTAACGCCGGCTCCGACACCGACTGCTGATCTACCGGCAGCTCAACTACCTCTGTTAACTCCAGTGCTTCAGGGCACTGAGGCCACTCCATCAGGGAGGAAGGCCAAAAGGAAATCTCTCAGGCCCGTCTTATCCGACGAGTCTGATGAGGAAGACTCCCCTCCTTCTAACAAAAAGGTCTGGGGACGGCTCGATCAAATGGAGAAAATGTTGCAAACTATGATGAGCCACAAAATATTCCAATCGGGGTCAAATGCCCCTAGGATTCCCCAAACAGCCTCACGTAGAGGCCCATATGGCAAAGAGGACTTTACCACCTACGAATATCAGTGGGAATTACCCTCGCCAGCATCTTGTTTAGGGCTGGTAGAGACCTCCCTGGAGCAAGACTTGGGAGAGCCGGGGAAGGAGGAGTCTGACCCTGAAGTTGGTGTCACTGCTTTTGGGCACACACCAAGGCACATGAGCCATGCTCCAGGTGTCCCGGATTAAGCAAGAAATTTTGCCATTCCGGAAGCTACTGGTGAAGCCATGGAGGAAAATCTGGCTGTTAACATCAACTACATGGCCTCCCACCAGCTACAGGATTCCATTATGGAACACTTGTTAATTGTGCGTCGCTCAAGGTGCCCACTGTGAACTCTGCCATCTGGGCACAAATGAGTGCAACAAAACGTGGACAAGAGATTCAGTTCCAGGCGAGTCCTCAAATTGGTGGGGGCAGGAATCACGGCTTTCGGCAAAATGGTCCGAGAGGCACCGATGTCCGGGACATAGCAGGATATGTTGGCCCTGCTGTGCAATGCATACTTTGAAATAAACTGCATCCGGAATATTGCTATTAAGCCGACACTAAACCCACGATTTGCAGCTCTGTGCAGGTCATCCAACATTCAAGCGCCAGATTATCTATTTGGTGAGGACCTGCTCAAACAGGTCAAAGACCTGGAAGAAGAGGCCAAAACGATTGGCCTCATGAAGATTTATGTCCCTTCGGCCAGGATGTCACCTCGCAGGTCTTTTTCGACACGACGGGGGTCAGATCCTGGCGCAGGGCCAAGCAGAGTGGTACCAGTGGGACAGGGTTATTACCCACCTGTGTACGCCAACTACAACCCTAGCATGGCAAGAAGAACAAAAACTTCATGATTGACTATGGAGGTATGGGTGATTCATTCAGTCCAGGATAAATCCTCTGGGGAACAACCTCCGATTGGGGGTAGGTTACAGTTATTTTATGATGAATGGTGCTGCATAACATCTGATCTGTTTATACTGGACACTGTCTCAGGGTCTTGAATAGAGTTTATGTCAGGAATTGGGGTTTTGTTCCAAAAAGGGACGGCAAAAGGGAGGACGACATACCATCCTCAACAATTTGTGTCCAATATATTCCCCAGACAGAAAAAAAATGTGGGTGTAGAGTCATTCTGGATCTAACCCAGTTAAATTCATATGTCCAGTATAGGCATTTTAAAATGGACACCTTCAATACTGCTAAACAGCTGTTATCAGAAGGTTGTTATATGGCAACCATAGATCTGAAAGATGCATATTATTCAGTACCAATTCTTCATCAGTACCGAAGATACTTGAAATTTAGTTGGATGGAACAGCTGTGGCAATTCAAAGCATTGCCCAATGGGTTAACCTCAGCTCCTAGGTCGTTCACAAAATTGTTAAAACCAGTTCTGGTGCCACTTTGTGCCCAGAATCACATTGTGATGGCTTATCTAGATAATATTTTAATTATAAGCAACACTCAGGAAACAGCTGAGGAGTTGGTTTCAGCAACCAAACACCTGTTTGAGAGAGTTTTAAAGAAGGAACTGCAGATGCTGGAGAATCGAGGGTACACAAAAAGCTGGAGAAACTCAGCGGGTGCAGCAGCATCTAAGGAGCGAAGGAGATAGGCGACGTTTCGGGTCGAGACCCTTCTTCAGACTGGTCAGGGATCAGGGAAACGAGAGATATAGACGGTGATGTGGAGAGATAAGGAACAATGAGTGAAAGATATGCAAAAAAGTATCGGTGATAAAGGGAACAAGCCATTGTAAGCTGTTTGTGGTGTGAAAATGAGAAGCTAGTGCGACTGGGGTGGGGGAGGGAGATAGAGATAGAGGGAATGCCAGGGCCCGAGGGCTGAGGGAGAGGTGGGAAGGGGGAGGAGACAGAAAGGGTTAACAGAATTGAGAAAATTCAATATTCAAGCCCAAAGGATGCAGACTCCCCAAGCGGAATATGAGGTGCTGTTCCTCCAGCTTGCGGTGTTGCTCACTCTGGCCGTGGAGGAGGCCCAGGACCGAGAGGTCGGATGTGGAATGGGAGGGGGAGTTGAAGTGCTGAGCCACCGGGAGGTCGGGTTGGTTATTGCGGACCGAGCGGAGGGTGTTCGGCGAAGCGATCGCCAAGCCTCCGCTTGGTCTCACCGATATAGATCATCTGGCATCTGGAGCAGCGGATGCAGTAGATGAGGTTGGAGGAGGTGCAGGTGAACCTCTGTCGGACCTAGAAGGACTGCTTGGGTCCCTGAAAGGAGTGGAGGGGGGAGGTGAAGGGACAAGTGTTGCATTTCTTGCGGTTGCAAGGGAAAGTGCCCGGGGAAGGGGTAGAGTGGGAGGGGAGGGAAGAATTGACAAGGGAGTTGCGGAGGGAGCGGTCTTTGCGGAAGGCAGACGGGGGGGAGATGGGAAGATGTGGCGGGTGGAGGGGTCACGTTGGAGGTGGCGAAACTGGCGGAGGACTATATGTTGTATTTGCCGGCTGGTGGGGTGAAAGGTGAGGACCAGGGGGACTCTGCCCTGTTTGCGAGTGGGGGAATGGGGAGCGAGGGCAGTGTTGCGGGGTATGGAGGAGACCCTGTTGCGAGCCTCATCAATAGTGGGGGAGGGGAATCCCCGTTCTCTGAAGAATGAGGCTATTTGTGATGACCTGGTGTGGAAACACCTCATCCTGGGAGCAGATGCGGCGTAGACGGAGGAATTGGGAATAGGGGATGGAGTCCTTACAGGAAGCAGGGTGGGAGGAAGAGTAGTCCATGTAGCTGTGGGAGTCAGTAGGTTTGTAGTGGATGTCGGTCAGGAGCGTATCACCTGCAATAGAGATGGTGAGGTCAAGGAATGGTAGGGAAGTGTCGGAAATGGTCCAAGTGTATTTGAGTGCCGGATGGAAGTATGTGTTGAAATGAATTAAGTCAGTCAGTTGTGTGTGGGTGCAGGAGGTGACACAAAAGCAGTCATCGATGTAACGGAGGTAGAGGTCAGGGATGGGGCCCTGGTACGCCGAGAACAAGGATTGTTCGACGTACCCAACAAAGAGGCAAGCGTAGCTGGGGCCCATGCGTGTGCCCATAGCGACGCCTTGTGTTTCGAGGAAATGGGAGGAATCAAAAGAGAAGTTATTGAGGGTGAGGACCAACTCTGCTAGGCGGAGGAGGGTGTCAGTGGACGGGTATGGGTTGCTCCTCTGGTCGAGGAAGAACCGGAGGGCTTTGAGACCGTCCTGGTGGGGGATGGAGGTGTAGAGTGACTGGACGTCCATGGTAAAGTCCTGTTTGAGAGATTAAGTTTTCTTGTCCATACACCAAAATCCAAGCTAGAGCCTTCCCAAAAAATTGATTATTTGGGGTTTGTCATTGATTCAGTTGATATGTCAGTGACTTTGCCTATGGCCAAGGCTGTTGAAATCACTGAGGTCTGAACCAGTCTCGCTGAAAAGCAACAACCCTCCATCCTGCAAGTAGCCAGTGTTATTGGTACATTGTTGGCGGCTTTCCCAGCAGTGGAGTATGGACCCCTGCACTATCAAAGTTTGCAATGAGCTAGAGAACAAGCACTTAAAGAACATGCAGGTCATTTTGATAGACCTATGCAGTTGCCAGCCAAAGCCATCGCCGAATTACAATGGTGGATAATCAATGTTGCACAAAGTACCAAAAACATTTTGGTTCAACAACTTGCAGTGGTTTTACAAACAGATGTTAGTGCTTTGGGATGGGGAGCCATGGACAGCGAGCCTAGCTGTGGTGGTAGATGGAGTGTGCAAGAGGATTTAATCCTGCAAAGGCATGGTATAAAGTACTTAGAATTGCTGGGTGCATTCTATGGATTAAAAGCTTATTGTTCAGCAATGAATAATTTACATGTTCAGCTCCAGATTGACAATACCACGGCTGTTGCCTATATCAATCACATAGGAGGAATAAGGTCTGTATCATGTGATAATCTGTCTAACCTCATTTGGGACTGGTGTATTTCTAGGAATATCTGGGTCTCAGCTATCTACCTATGTGTATGATTTAATCAAACAAAGCAGGCCAGGAATGGCCAGAATCAACGTAAGCTTTAAAGCATACCCCGTTGACCAAACGCTATGTGTAGTCAAGCACCTGAGTCAATATATCGAGGTAACTAAGAGTCTCAGAGGCTCTGAGACAACAATGCTCATCAGCCACAAAAAAAAAACTCACCAGGGCGGCATCAACATCTGCAGCAAAGGCACAGGACGTGCCTCTAGACCAAATCTTCGGGGCCGCAGGATGGTCAAGGGAGGCGACCTTCTCAAAATTCTATGATAAACCTGTCCTGGCAGTGCAAGGTTTTGGGCATGCTGTTTTGGGTTCGGTTTGATTTTCTTTTCTTTCTAAATTTCATTTGTAATTTCCCCTTGGGACAGAGGGGTTATTACTGTTTTGTTTATTATTATTACAAATGTTTATTGGATAATTCGAAGCAATGTTCAATACATTATTTATTCACTACTGTGTCAACTGAAGCAGTGTGTCGTATTGAATGGATCTACGGCATGAAATCACAGAGCTTTGAAATCTTCACGTAGTCACTCACGTGACTCCGAAGTAAAATAGTAAAATTAAATGAGAACTTACCAGTTTGAAGTTTGATCTTTATTTTATGAGGAGTTACGATGAGGGATTACGTGCCCTCGGCTCCCGGCCCTCATAATCGCAAAGATCATCTGGTAGTTCTCGTCTTCTGAGTCTTACTATATCACTTTGACCAGAGTTTCTGTGCTTTCATGCCGCTGCTTTGAAGTATGACGCGCATGTGCCTGGCGGGGCTTCTTCACGTAATCTCTCATCGTAACTCCTCATAAAATAAAGATCAAACTTCAAACTGGTAAGTTCTCATTTAATCTTACTATTAACATGTTAATGTTTTAATTCACACATAACAAAATATATACAATAGTGATTCCTCACTCCCAGGGAGAAGCTATGAACGAAAAGTTAACACAGAGTGGGCGAACCCCCCGGATTCAACAAGCGGCTTGTTGTAGAACCTCTGAAAAGTCAATTCGTTTGACCATCCTGCGGCCGCAAGGATATGGTCTAGAGGGATATCCATTGCCCTCGCCAGCGAAGTTGATACCGCCCTAATGGAGTGAGATTAAAAATTTTCAGTATTAACTCCTGCACACCCCAGGACTTGCTTCAGCCATCGTGAGATGGTTTTAGATGACAATTGCCTATGTGGCTTTTCGCGGCTTCTAAATAATGCTACCTCGGAGCCTCTGAGTTTCTTTGTGACGTCAATATAGCGTTTCAAGTGCGCCACTACACACAGCCGTGAATTTGTGGGATAAGCTGACAATACAAGCTTATATCCCGACACCCCTGGTCTGCTCTGTTTGAGTAAGTCATAGATGTGAAATGTAACGTCATTCTGTGATGACACTATCCTGTCCAGACGCAGTTTGTGGAGAGTCTGAACCCTTTGAGCTGATGTAAGCGCCATGAGCATAACCAATTTGAGGGTGATCCTTGGTAAGGACAATGATGTGACTGTTCCCCATTGACGGAGCACCGTGAGTACCATGCTCACATCTCAGATTTGAGAGCACCTAGGCCTAGGAGGATTTGAAGTAAACACTCCCTTCATGAATCGTTATATTAACAGGTGGGACCCTAATGGTTGGAGTCCTGATCCCCGGCACAGGTACGCTGACAGGGCACTCCTGGCACTGTTGATGGCACTATAACCTAACCCTTCATTGCTGTGTAAGTGGGATAGGAATTCTAGCACATCTGGGATGGAGGCTGTGTGGTAAGTGATGTTCCCCTGTAAGCAAATTTCCTCCAATTTCCTGATATGGGAGATGTACTGCCTTTTTGTGCTATCCCTCCAGGATGACGTGATGATATCCACAGTCTGATCGGATATTCCCAGACCCAGGTATGGCCTTCTTAAAATCTGCAAATCAACAAATTTACACGATCATTCAATGGGTATGGATCCCCTGTCACAGGATGCACCAGTAATTTTTTTCATTTTGGTACCACCATAATAGGGTGCGTGCTTATGTCCGAAATGAGCGGGAGCCATGGCTGTGTAGGCCAGTCAGGTACCACCAAAACCCCTGTGGTGGTGTCCTGCTTGATCTTAGTCAGGCACCGGCTGATGAGGCAGAAGGGGGGAAAAGCATATAAAAACATTCCGCCACAGTCCAGTGAGATTGCAGTCACTGCAACTGCCCCTGGGTCTGGTTCCCATGAAACATACTTCGGTACCTGGTGATTAAGTCTGGATGCAAACAAATCGATATCTGGCATCCCATACTGAAGGCCAATTTTATCAAATACATCCTGATTCAACATCCACTCAGTGTTGTCGTTGAATTTACGTGACATGGTGTCTGCCACCATATTGAGTCTGCCTGGCAAGTCGACAGCTGAAATCCAAATATTATTTTTTATGCACCAGTGCCAAATGATGTCAGCCAATTCATCACATGATTTCAACTTGATTCCACCCATGTGATTGACATACGCCAGTGCCGTGGTGTTGTTAATCTGCAGTTGGACATGCAAGTGATGCTTAGTGGTACAATAAGCTTTGAGCCCATAGAATGCTCCTAAAAGTTCTAAATAATTTATTCCATGTTATTGGAGAATCAGTGCCTCATGCTTATCCCATCTGCCTCCACAGCTAGACCTGGTGTCAGTAGCACCCCAACCTAGGACACTGACATCAGTCTGTAAAATAAGTGCTTCGGTCAAAATTGTGCCGTAACAATTTGATATGTTTCTAATCCACCACTGTACCTCTACAATGGCTTCAGATGGTAAGTGCATGGGCTGTTTGTAATGACTTGCATGTATTCTCAGTGCCTGTACCTTTGCCCTCTGTAAGTGTTGGTAGTGCAAAGGTCCATATTGGGCTGCTGGAAAGGCAGCTACCAATTTAACAATTAAGCTCGCAACCTGTTTAGTTGAGGGTGATTGCTCCCTCTAGAGCTTTATACAGCCTTCAATTAAATCTATTCTCTTGCCCTGGGGCAGAGTCACAGACATGTGATTGGAATTAACTGTGAATCCCAGATAGTCAATTAGGTTAACCGGCACCAATTTTGATTTAACTGGGTGGACAATGAATCCTAGCCTCTGCACCATGAGTTGAACAGCTGAAACTGATAACTCAGCTTCGTCAAAGGTGTTTCCAATGTTTAGAATGCCATTCAAATAAGCCATGATGATATGGCCTTGTGACCGTAATAACCCAAGTACTGATTTTAGCAGCTTTGTAAATAAGCGAGGGGCTGAGGTCAATCCATTAGGTAGAGCTCAAAATTGCCACAATTGTCCCATCCAGTTAAATTTCAAATATCTGCGATAGTCTTTATGAACAGAAACTGAATAATACGCATCTTGGAGATCTATACATGCCATATAACACCCTCTGGAAAGCAGTAGCTTGGCAGTAGCAAACGTTTCCATTTTAAAATGCTGATACTGCACAAACGGAGTAAGTCCTGTTAGGTCCAATATAATCCTACACCCACCATCCTTCTTTGGTCTAGGGAACACATTAGACACGAATTTATGAGTCTGATAAATTGTTTATCCTTGAGGCATTATTTTGCTATTTCAGTTTGGATCATCAAATTCTCTGTTTGTGAGAAGATGAGTGCCCGTTTTGGTTTGTGCTGGGTGGGTGGACACAGGTTGGGAATAAATTCAATTTTAAACCCTTGAATACTCTGCAGTATAAACACATTCAATGATATTTTATACCATTCTCCCTCCAACTGGTAGGCAATTTTCTCTCAAGAAAATTTCGACAAGAACCAGACCCACCGACCTCCATGGTTACTGGTAGAGCTCTTTGCGTGGTTCTGTGTGGTAAAGGCATGTTTCCCCTTGCTCCTGCTGGGGAGCGCCAGTTGCGGACATTAAACGGTCAGCTTGGTCCTTGCCCAGCCCCGGTCTCAGCAAACCACTTGTAGGGATACTCACATCGGAGGGTTCTGCTGATCACTGACACCTTGATGACCCGACGGTTTTGGCCTCGTCATCCAGCTCCTTTACTCTTTTGGCCAGGTCTTCCCCAAATAATAGATTTGGCGGCTGGACGTTGCCAAGCTTGCATAGAAACATAGAAACATAGAACATAGGTGCAGGAGTAGGCCATTCGGCCCTTCGAGCCTGCACCACCATTCAATATGGTCATGGCTGATCATCCAACTCAGTATCCCTTACCTGCCTTCTCTCCATACCCCCTGATCCCTTTAGCCACAAGGGCCACATCTAACTCCCTCTTAAATATATCCAATGAACTGGCCTCAACTACCTTCTGTGGCAGATAATTCCAGAGATTCACCACTCTCTGTGTGAAAAATGTTTTTCTCATCTCAGTCCTAAAGGATTTCCCCCTTTTCCTTAAACTGTGACCCATTGTCCTGGACTTCCCCAACATCGGGAACAATCTTCTTGCATCTAGCCTGTCCAACCCCTTAAGAATTTTGTAAGTTTCTATAAGATCCCCCCTCAATCTTCTAAATTATAGCGAGTACAAGCCAAGTGAATCCAGTCTTTCTTCATATGAAAGTCCTGACATCCCAGGAATCAGTCTGGTGAACCTTCTCTGTACTCCCTCTATGGCAAGAATGTCTGTCCTCGGATTTGGAAACCAAAACTGTACGCAATACTCCAGGTGTGGTCTCACCAAGACCCTGTACAACTGCAATAGAACCTCCCTGCTCCTATACTCAAATCCCTTTGCTATGAATGCTAACATACCATTCTCTTTCTTCACTGCCTGCTGCACCTGCATGCCTACTTTCAATGACTGGTGTACCAAGGCACCCAGGTCTCGTTGCATCTCCCCTTTTCCTAATCGGCCACCATTCAGATAATAGTCCACCTTCCTGTTTTTGCCACCAATGTGGATAACCTCACATTTATCCACATTATACTGCATCTGCCATGCATTTCAAAAGCCTAGTCTTTTCAATCGTTCCTCATATGACAGTCCCGCCATCCCAATACGCTGCACTGCCCCAATCACAAGGATGTCGGAGAGTATGGCACAACTGCAAACCTACCAAGACATGGCCGTGCACCTAAACTGACAGGCCGGGCAAGGAGAGCATTGATCAGAGAAGCAGCCAAGAGACCCATGGTAACACTGGGGAAGTTGCAGAGATCCACAGCTCAGGTGGGAGAATCTGTCCCCAGGACAACTATTTGTCATGCACTCCCACAAATCGAGCCTTTATGGAAGAGTGGCAAGAAGAAAGCCATTGTTGAAACAAAGCCATAAGAAGTCTTGTTTGCAGTTTGCCACAAGCCATGAGGGGGACCCAGCAAACATGTGGAGGAAGGTGCTCTGGTCTGATGAGACTAAAATTGAAGTTTTTGACCTAAATGCAAAACGCTATGTGTGGCAGAAAACTAACACTGCACATCACCCTGAACACACCATCCCCACTGTGTAACATGGTGGTGGCAGCATCATGCTGTGGGGATGCTTTCCTTCAGCAGGGACAGGGAAGCTGGTCAGAGTTCTTGGGAAGATGGATGGAGCCAAATACTGGGCAATCTTGGAAGAAAACCTGTTAGAGTCTGCAAAAGACTTGAGACTGGGGCGGAGGTTCACCTTCCAGCAGGACAACGACCCAAAACATACAGCCAGAGCTACAATGGAATGGTTTAGATCAAAGCATATTCATGTGTTAGAATGGCCCAGTCAGTCCAGACCTAAATCCAATTGAGAATCTCTGGCAAGACTTGAAAATTGCTGTTCACAGACGCTCTCCATCCAATCTGACTGAGCTGGAGCTATTTTGCAAAGAACAATGGGCAAAAATGTCAGTCTCTAGATGTGCAAAATTGGTAGCGAGATACCCCAAAAGACTTGAAGCTGTAATTGCAGTGAAAGGTGGTTCTACAAAGTATTGACTCAGGGGGGCTGAATACTTTTGCACGCCACACTTTTCAGTTTTTTATTTGTAATAAAATTTGGAAACCATGTATAATTTTCCTTCCACTTCACAATTATGCACCACTTTGTGTTGGTCTATCACATAAAACCCCAATAAAATACATTTACGTTTGTGGTTGTAACGTGACAAAATGTGGAAAAGTTCAAGGGGTATGAATACTTTTGCAAGCCACTGTATGTATGCCCGAAACCCATGAATTATTGAGAAAGATCTCACTATTTTGGATCAAATTGGATCAAATTAAAAAATTAAATGTTTATGCGATTAATATAATTTAAGGGATGAGAATATTCTTTATACGATACGATACGATAAAACCTTATTCATCCTCGGAGGGAAATTGATCTGCCAACAGTCACAACATGCAAGGTGCACAAAATTTGAAATTAAAATTGAAAACAAAAAGAAAAGGACAAACGACTGTTAATGGCTGTCGTGTGCACAGCGCCTTCACTGGAACAAATGAACAAACAAACCATCAAAAGAACACAGACTTATCCCCTGGGCAGAGGATTTTAAACTAGAGTTCCCCCCCTCCACATCCCCACACTGGGTCCTCTCTGTTCTCCCACCGTCCTTCATGGCGGTCCCCCCATGCCGGGTCCCCATAGTCTTCCCCTACCCCCCCCCTCCAATGTTCATCAACCACGAGACCCCACTGCCACCGAGGCTCTCGATGCTGCCGAGGCCCCACTGCCGCCAAAGCTCCCTTTGTTAATTCAGCGATTCTTAAATTGTGATGACTTTTGCACTGCCCTCTCCTTAGTCTGTACTAGCCTAATTACTTCAAAGCTTCCTTCCAACAGGAATTCAGCCAATGACGCAAAGACACGGAGATGTGGCAGGAACATCGAGTGAGAGGGAGGCAACACAGACGACCCACATCACCCACTGAGCCTCTCACAATTCATCCACTGCCACCTGGTAGTGATGGAGAGGAGTTGCTCTTCTTTGTCCACCTTCTCAAGTACCTCAAACACAGTGGTGCAGCGGTAGAGTTTATGCCTTACGGTGCCAGAGACCCGGGTTTGATCCTGACCACGGATGCTGTCTGTACAGTGTTTGTGCACTTTCCCTGTGGGTTTTATCCTGTTTTCTCTCACATTCCAAAGAAGTGCAGGTTCATAAGTTAATTGGCTTCTGTAAGTTGTATGTAGGGTGTAGGACAGAACTGTTTCCATGCTGTGTATGTAAACTAAATATTAATATCTATTGTTTGAAAAAGGACAGGGGAGTTCTCCTGTATGGCCTAGCCAGCCAGTATCCTTCAGTGAAAGTCATTAAAGCAGAGAATGGAGACACAAGCAACTGCAGGTGCCGGAATCTTGAGCAAAACACAAAATGCAGGATGAATGTCGGGCAGCATTTGTAGGGACTGGAGGCGATGCTTGTGTAACGACTGCTCAGATGAAGCAGAGCTATCTACTAGAAATCACTTCAAGCCTTGGAGACGCAAGGAACTGCTTCAGCCTAAATTCATATGGGCTGAGGTGGGGAGTGGTGGGCGACTAGAAATATTATTGCTGACACGTGTGAAAGAAGGCAAAGCTTTGCCTGGGAGCTAACACATAAAAGCCAGTGCAAAAAAATCCAGATACAAATAATGCCGTTTTATGTGTATGAATTCCATGTAAATTTGCACTAATGCCTGTGATTTCCTCAAATATTCCAATCTGCCTTTCAACCCATTAGGGTTTCTTGACTCTCACCAACTCATTACAGAATATCTCCCTTTCATTATCAAACATAAAACACCGTAACTGTCTATTTTGGATTTTGTTATCAGTGCACAGCCCTGCCTGATGAAATGTAAATGAGCTATTGAGTAGGTGGATTCTGCCTCAGTACTCTATAATGCAACATATCTACAGACTGCAGAAGTATAATAATAAAGTGCTTTTAACTTTTTAATGGACTGCACTGGTGAAACCATGAAACATGGCCATGGGTTACTAGATTTTATCTCTTTTCACATTTGTTTTCTGCAAATTGCTTTAGCTTGCTCTCATCCATTCTTGCTGAGCTTCTGCCACCTTCAATTAAATCACAAGAGTTGACATTTCCTTTTGAAGTTGGAGTTGTACAGTAAATACTTCAGCATCTAGTTTTGGCAGTTATTGAGGGAAAGGCGAATAAACGGATTTAAGGCACACAAGACATATGATATATTTGGAAAAAGACGATTTCCCACTTCTATTCCTGTGTTCCTTTGTCATTATTTCCCTCTAAAATGCCAATCTAACCAATCTAAAATGACATTGGGCTCGGCATGCATGTTGACGACATCTAGTTCTCTACAAACTCTCTCCACCATGCAGGAAATGGCAGCTAATGAAGTCCCGACCCAAAACGTCATCCTTTCTTTCCATCCAGAGATGTCCTGCTGAGTTACTCCAACATTTTGTGTCTATCTTCGCAGCTCATTTGAAAATCCATTTGCCTTACCTTAACTGAAACAAACTCCATACATTGATCATTTTCATGCCCGGAAGAATTCCTTGGACTGGTTCTGAAATTGTGTGCCATTCAACTGGTCACAGACTTCACCGTTTCCTTCAACCTCTTATTTCAATAGTCTTCTGTCCACACCTGCCTCAAGGAAACCTTCATTATTGAAGGCATTGTGAAATGACCTATCACAAAGTCTACTGCTCAGTTGCTCTGCCATTGACCATAATGAAATGAAGAGGCCGTGGGTCAGGCAGCATCTCAGAAGAACATATATAGGTGACGTTTCGGGTCGGGACTCATCTTCAGACCCTGAAGGTGCTGCCTCTCTCGCACCTCTCTCCCCCTCTCTCTCTCCTCTCTCCCCCTCTCTCTCTCCTGTCTACCCCTCCCTCTTTAGACACGCCTGTGAGTTGGGGGCTATGCGTCAGTGGATAGGGTTATGGGGTAAAAGGAGCAAATTAATAATATTAATATTATTAATATAATATCAAGGGGGGTAGTTAGTGTGTGTGGGGGTGGTTAGTGTATATATACTGTATGGGTGTGTAAATATATATGTGTCTGTGTGCGCGTGCGCACACACACACACACACACACACACACACACACACACACACACACACACACACACACACGCACACACACTCTGTGACCGTGTACCAGCGCCAACTCCATCTTTAGCTTTGCCAATAATACCACTTTTAGAGGCTGGATCAACAACCATGATGAGATGGAGTATTGGAAAGTGATCAGGAAACTTGTGTCATGGTATCAGTTCTATAACCAAGCCCATAACATAATTAAAATGAAGTGCTTCCCATATTTCGCTTGGGCAGCTTACAATCCAGTGGTTTGAATATTGATTTCTCAAACTGTAACTCCGGTATACCCTCTCTCTCTATCCCTCCCCCACCCAAGCTACCAGCTTCTCATTCTCACCTAGCAAACAGTTAACAATAGCCTGTTTCCTTTATCATCATTATTTCTTTGCTTGAACATGCATATTGCTGAATACAGCTCAGTCCATTACAGGCTTGTCACTTCCTTTCCGTAGAATCTATCTTTATGATGCATTATATGAGGAAGGCTAGATGTATCTTCATGGAAGCCTACTACCCTGACCATTTCATTTTCTCTCTTCTATCTTCTGAGAGAAGATACAGGATCTTGAAAACCCAAAGGTCCAGACTGAAAAACAGTTTTCCCCCACTTCTATCAGAATCTTAATCCAAGCATTGCCATTGCCACATACTCTTATTCTTAACTCTATCTTATTTGGTTATTGAATTATTGCAATTTAGTATTGGTTTGCACTACTTTATTTTGCACAACAATCTTTGCACCATTCTGCATTTTATCACTAATTTTATTGTTTTGCTGTATTTATCATCACTGCATGTATACTGTTTACTCTTGGAGCTTCGTAGGAATAAGGAATGGTGTTGCTTCCTGGTGTACTGTATATGACAATAAACCTATCTGAATCTGAATTACATATTTGTCCTGGTTCATCATCTTGAAGATTCTCATACTTATGTCTCTCTCCTCCTGATCTCCCTCAGTCTTGCACTTCTTCAATTCTGCCCTCTTATGCAATCCTGCAACGTCTCATCATTGGTAACTAAGCCCTCAGCTACCTAGGCAATTGGAGTTCTCACCATAAATCCTTCTGCATTTCACCTTTATCCACTCCTTTAAAACATAACTATTTAAATTGTTCCCTATCTGAGCAGGAGAGGTTGATGTGTTGCATTAACAATGATCCATTGTTGAAAGGGCAATTATCCTCTGAAGTACAAACCCTATCTTTTGGCAGTAACTGGAATTTAAGTTCAAGATGTCAAGTTAATATGTTCTTTAAAATAATGGGGAGGTTGAGAGTAAGCTGCCCTCCGCATGACATGGATGATAGACTAATGGAAACAGTTCAACAACCTGCAGGAATGCACAATTCAGCATGGGTTTCTAGTTTGATGCACAGATCAAAAACAATGGGTGCTTTAAATGCTTTGCTATTTTTGGAACAAATTCCATTTTTCTCCTTTCTGTAAAGTACTTTGACATTTCTTTCCTTATGAAAACCAAGGCATAGCCATCTTTATGTTAGTGTTACTTCCATTTCAATGGGTTTAATTATTAACATGCCTATTTGACATTTAATTATATTACCAGAAAGCTTAAATTTGTTATCATTTACATTGTTGCATAACTTATTTATGGTATGTGCATGCGTGCAATGTTACCTATGTAAACAAGCGCTCCCAAAATTGGACAGATGAGGACAATTATTGATGGAAAAGAAATGCACAGCACTGTAAAAAATTGAATAAATTCTATCAAGACCAGTAAAAGTTGCAACCAGAGGAGATAAAATAAAGTCAAGGTAGAAAATAAAGCTTGAGGAAGAAAAGGAGGCTGAAAATGGCTCTGACAGGCCAGTTCTGGTAGTGGATACTGGACAGGGGAGAGCTGGGACAATATTGCTGGAAGCTGTGGAGAAGAGATCTCCTGAGGAATTGTGGTCCATTGGGTTAAATAATTCAATTCAGGCTCAGCACCTAATGTTCATCCATTTCATCAATCCCATTCTGAACCCATGACTCGGTATTTTCAATTCACTTTCCATGAAACTGGTAATAAATGTCAACTTAAACTAGAAACAAAGACAAGTAATTAATGGAACATATTTTAGAGCCAGCAGTGCTTTCTGAGCAGCCGCCTTCTGGAATCTTCTATTCTCCTCAACTTCATCCTACAGAAAGTCCCATGATATGGTATTTAAAGGAATGACAGCATTAAAGGAGCATTTATTGTCTATGGACCAAAATGCACTTTCAGCCAGTGAATCAGCCTATTATATGACATCCATATTTGAAAATGTTGCCACAAGTTCCTTGTTATTAGTTTAGTTTAGTTTAGAGATACCTAGATACTTGGAAAAGGTCCTTCCACCCACCAAGTCTGCACCAACCAGCGATCCTCGCATATTAACACTATCCTACACACTCTAGGGACAATTTTTACATTTACCAAGACACTTTACCTACAAACCTGTATGTCTTTGGAGTGTGGGAGGAAACCCACAGATCTCGGAGAAAACCCACACGTTCACGGGGAGAACATACAAACTCTGTACAGACAGCACCCGTAGTCGGGATTGAATCTGGGTCTCCGGCACAGCAAGCACTATAAGGCAGCAACTCTACCACTGCGCCATCATGCCACCCATCAAAATGTCAAACATTATTGTCACATTGAATTTTTACTTAATATTACATAATATTGATTTTTTAACATAAAAATGACCTGTTGGAAATGGGTTGGATCTTTGAGTAAGAACCTCTTCATGGCAATAATAACAACATTCAAAAGACATTTCGACAGTACACAGATAGGAAAAGCTTAGAGGGATATTGGTCAAATGTGGGCACTTGGGCCTAGCTTAGATAGGCAACCTGGTAGGCATGGACGAGTTGGGGCAAAACATCTGCTTCCATATTGTGGATAATATGGGCGCAAGGGGAAAGGTAGAGGCATCATAGAAAATGGGATGGATTGGGAAAATAGCAATGGGGTGTAATGGACCAGTGGTCGCCAGAAGGTAATTACCCTGACTGCAGGGGAGATCTAATGATGCCTGAGATTGCAGGTGGCATTAAGACCCTACCATCAGCAGCTGCCTTCTCCTCCACAGTTTAGGAGTAAATAATACTTACCTGTTCACAAAAATCTTGACCTTTACAGAGGCCTGCCAGCATCAGTGTTTCTCTGATAAAAATCTCACAGGAGGATTTTTTGAACATTAAGACTGATATCCTGGGGAGCTGGGAACACATTTGAGCCTTGTATAATTCACCAATTAAATCATGATGTACTCTTCGTTTTATTGAGTTAATTATGAAGGCAGTCATTATCTTTAGATCAAAGTTCCATCATTAAATAATTGAAATGAACCACTAATGTTGATTAAGTTATCACACATGGGAAATACGACTGGGAAATGAAACATGTGTTGAGGTAACAAGTGTCCAGAAATACCCATTTCAATTTCCCAATGGGCAGCACTTAAATGGATGCAAATACCTCAAATAAGGTAAATATAATATCTAGGCATGATTTACATGTCTAAAAGAAGCAGTTTCTTGTCAAATTTTATCCTTTAAAATAAGAAAGAACATCTAAATGCTAAAGAGGGGATGCAGAGCAATAAGCTTGTTAGTTAAATGTACTCCATCGAACATTCAAATTAGGACAATATAGAAGGACAAGTTAATGTAAAAGGTGCACTTTCTAACCAATGAAGGGCTCTTCTGACTTTAAAGAGGGATATAATATATGACCTGTTCAAGATTGTGTGGGAAGGAACTGCGGATGCTGGTTTGAACTGCAGATGGACACAAAATGCTGAGTAACTCAGCGGGACAGGCAGCATCTCTGGAGAGAAGGAATGGGTGACGTTTTGGGTCGAGACCCTTCTCCAGAGTCAACCTGTTCAAGATTGCTAGTTTTGCATTATCAAAGGTGGAAAATAATCCCAGGGCAACCAAAAGGTATAAATACAAACAGGGACTCCCATTTTCTATGAATCCAACATCTGTGTTTATTACAGCCACAGAAACCAGGTAACAATTTCAGCTGAACTGAGAAGCATTCGTTTCCTGTGCTGGTAGGAACTATTACTCTGGAGTTCTCGAGTCCAAGTTAAATGAATTGAACGCATTCAGGATCGTTCACTTGAGATGTATTTATTATTAAAGCTGAAAGCAAATTGCCTTTCTCAGCAATGAGCTTGAGAAAATTGGATAATTAGTTTTATTCAGTGGAAAGGACAGATTACCTTTTAGATCAGGATACTGGGTTGACTTAATTCATTTACAGAGGAAGCACTTTTTAAGACGCAGCAACAACTATCCCGAAATAAGTGAGCAAGCCTTCTGACACCCACACCATCACACAAATAAATTTGTTGTCAATATAAATAAGCAAATCTTTCCAGAGGTAAACGTTTTAACAGTGCTTGTTTACAGCGTAAATTTTACAGTGATTGGCTTTATAATATTGAATGGTGCCAGAATAAATGAAGCAATTTGTATCAACCATTAATAAAGGTGAAATAGGATCCTCAGAATGGATTAAATGGAATTTGATGCAGGCTCATTGACTAATATTTAACTTCACAGTATGCTGTGAAGTGACTGTGGGGCACTGTGCTGGGTTCAGATTGCTGAGAAGTGTTTAGGTATCCAGTGCAAATTCTATCACATTAAAGGTCATTTGGCAGGTGAGGTGGCATTTATAAGTGGAAGTGCAGTCCAAAATATGTGAATTATTTGTGAACTGAAAATGTCTTTTAGATCTTATCCCATAACAATAATGAGTCAGAATGTCCTAGGACGGGGATACTGTGTGCTAAGAAAGAGGCTCGGGAATGTCAAATACCTCTGTGTCCTTCCCCTGTTGTTGCCTTGAATGTGCAACCTAGCAATATGGTGGGAATTGAGGCATTTGTAGTCTTCAAAGGAAAATGGATAAACAACAGCAACAGCAACAACATGCATTGCCTGTCCCACTTAGGCGACTCTTTAGGCGACTGCCAGGGACTAGTTTTAATTGAATTCACCTACAACACCTGGCGACAACCTACAACAGCACCTACTTCAATCTACGACAGCAAACAATTGTCGCCACTGTCGCTGAAAAAATTTCAACATGCTGCTCTAAAAGGTAATCTGTCCTTTCTACTGAATAAAACTAACATGTTGAAAAGTTTGTGGTGGTCGCCTATAGTCGCCCAAAAAAATGCCTAAGTGCAACATGCCCATAGTGTAGTACTTTTGATGTACTAAAATATCAGCAGCAGTATCCAAAAAAAAGAGCATGGACCTAGAAAACAATAGTAATTGATGAAACAAAGAGGTGCCTTGGACATAGATAGGGAGGGATTGGACCAGCGGAGATAGGATGGAGTCAAGGTGTGTGGAGTCAAAGCAGTCTGAAGAGGGTCTTGACCTGAAACATTACCCATTTCTTCTATCCAGAGATGCTGCCTGTCCCGCTGAGTTACTCCAGCATTTTGTGTCGATCTTCAGTATAAATCAGCTTCTGCAGTTCCTTCCTACACCGTAACAAACAAAATGTTGCTACAGTCATCAGGAGATAATGGGGCAGATGACTGAATGTTTAAATAGAAAGATTTTAAAGAGTGGCTGAAGGGAGGAAAAAGATACAGATGATTTAAAACAGAGGGCTTGGTATTTGAATCCACAGTTGCCAATACTGGAGTGGTCACGTTTTTAAATTTGATATGGGGATGATGAACAGGCCAAAAGTGAAGAACACCAGGTATGTGGTTGGGCTGGAAGGAATTTCAGAATTAGGAAGGGCAAGATCAGTGATGGTTTCGAAAACGGATCTCAATATTAAATGCTTAATTAGAAGTTATTCTGAGTTGGGGGCATAATGGTGACGGTGTAGGGATTTGATGCAAGTTAAGAGACAGGCAATTATGTTTCAGATAACAAAACCTTTGTAAATGGGAGAATAGTGGAGCACAAGCAAGAATCGGTTGGAATAATTATGTCCAGATGTAACAAAGGCAATTGGAAGGAATAGCTGACAAAACTTAAAATTGAATAATTTATAAAGCTTTGGATAAGAGCAAGTAAGTGAATTTGAAACAACTGCTCTTTCAAAGAGTTGGCAAATTTAAGGTGTTATCATTTGAATCTTTCTAAGCTGGAAATGTCTAAGATGAGATGTGATAGATATATTTTAACTTATTTATTAATTTTTCAGGATATTAACATCCTTGGCAAGGCTAACCTTTATTTCTCATTTTCCAATTGCCTTTAAAAATGTAATAGTAAGCTGCCTTTTTGCACCACTACAATTATAAGGTCATAAGTGATAGGAGTAGAATTAGGCAATTCGGCCGATCAAGTCTACTCCGCCCTTCAATCATGGCTGGTCTATCGCTCCCTTCTAACCCCATTCTCCTGCCTTCTCCCCATAACCTCTAACACCTGTACTATCAAAAATCTATCTCTGGGCAAAGTGATGTATAACTTACAGAAAGGAACATACAAGTGGTGGTATTTCAATGTATCTGTTACCCATTGTGAAGGTTGTATTGAGAATAACTGGCAAGGAACTGCAATGCATTTTGTACAGGGTGCACAGTGCTACCACTGTGTACTGGTAGTAGAAAGAACAAATATTAAACATGGGGTAAGGACTTATTTCTCTTTGGTAATAGTGGCGCAGCGGTAGAGTTGCTGCCTTACAGCACTTGCAGCGACGGAAACCCGGGTTCAATCCCGACTACGGTGCTGTCTGTACGGAGTTTGTACGTTCTTCCCGTGACCTGCGTGGGTTTTCTCTGAGATCTTCGGTTTCCTCCCACACTCCAAAGACATAAAGGTATGAAGGTAAATTGGTTTGGTAAATGTAAAAATTGTGTGCAGGATAGTGTTAATGTGTGGGGATCTCTGCTTGGCACTGGCCCAGTTGGCCGAAGGGCACTGTATCTCTAAATTAAACTAAACTAAACATTGAGTTTCTTCATCGTTAATGGAGCTGCACTCATCCAGGCAATTGAAGATAATTCCATTGCATTCCTTGAACTCCATTGAAGAGAATCCCATCACACTCCTGCAAACGGTGGAATTAGTTGGAGTTAGATTAGTTGGAATTAGATTGGCAAAATAATGTCACTTTATTTGGAACCTACGTTTTAATTCACAGAATCCCAATGAACAACATTAATAAAACAAACCCCAACTTCTTTCAACAAATGCATTGCCATTTAGGATAGGTTAGAATCCAGGACAAACTGAGATCATAATAATCTAAGCCTGCAATTCTTATTTACAATCAGAACTCGAACATAAACTGATAAATATTAGGTTTTATTAAGAAGAGTAAAACCCCTGTCGCACGGTGCAAGTCGACCCACGAGTGACCCCGAGTTTAAAACAAATTAAACTTGTGGTAATCACGTACAATTAACGTAGCGGGAACCTCGGAACTCGTGGGCGCAACTTAGCGACTCGTGGCGCTAACGGCAGGTACCCGGGAAACTTGTTAACTCTTGAAAATTTTTAAACATGTTTAAAGATTTCCACGGGTCAAATTTATTCTTGAAGTTAAAATTTGAAACATTTAAACTCGTTGTAAGAACGTAATGGCCCGTGAATTTACCGTAGTGACTCTTGAGTCTACCGTGGGTTTGACCTGAGTGCCAGAAGTGAAATGTTGAAGATTAGTCATCTCCGGAGAACTTGGATAGGTGACGTTTCGGGTCGGGACCCTTCTTCAAACTTTAGACCCTTCTTTCACCCGAAACGTCAACTGTCCATGTTCTCCACAGATACTGCCTGACACGTTGAGTTACTCCAGCTTCTATATTTTTTCGTAAACCAGCTTCTGTAGTTCCTTGTGTTCCAAAATGTAATGCTTTATAAATGTCCAGAGATGCTGCCTGTCCCGCGGAGTTACTCCAGCACTTTGCGTCTGTCTCCCTGGAGACCTCGTTTCCCACGCAATGTGACATCTACTGTGCATCCATTGCCAACTGTTGTTTTGGCAACAGCAACATAATCTCCTGGTTAGTACACTCAGTGTTGCTGAGGCCTAGTTTATGAAGAGACAAGAAACTGCAGATGCTGGAATCATGATCATAAAACACACACAAAGTGTTGGAGTAACTCACACAGTGCTGGAGTAACTCAGCGGGACAGGCAGCATCAGCGGAGGGAATGGACAGACGTTTATTCAGCTCAAAAAGAAGGGACCCAATCCGAAACGTTGCCTATCCATTCCCTCCACAGATGCTGCCTGACCCACTGGCTTACTTCGAAACTTTGTGAGTTTATGTCATAGGAGCAGAATTAGGCCATTCGGCCTTCGAGTTACTCCAACACTTTGTGTTTCGCACAACATGCCAGCAAGTGTGGTCCCCCATGTCTCCATTTGACAGCTGGAAGAACTCAGTGGGTCATAGAGTCTGAAAAAGGACCCTGACCCGAAACCTCGCCTGCCTGTTTCCTTCCACCAATTTCATGTAATCACTTTTCGATAAAACCCCACCGCCCCAGTTATTCCAAGTCCATTTAATTCCGCATGTCTCCATTTCATTCATTAAGTCGCCGGTACTGTCACATCATTCGTTTTCAGTCAATACAACGGAACAGTCTGAAGAAGGGCGACGATAGACACAAAAATCTGGAGTAACTCAACGGGACAGGCAGCATCTCTGGAGAGAAGGAATGGGTGATGTTTCGGGTCGAGACTCTTCGCCAGACTGGTAAGGAAAACGAAAGATATAGATGATGATGTGTTGTAGAGAGATAAAGAACAATGAATGCAAAAAAGTTACGATGATAAAGGAAACAGACCTTTGTTCGCTGTTCGTTGGGTGAAAACGAGCAGCTGGTGCGACTTGGGTGGAGGAGGGATAGACAGAGAGGGAATGCCGGGATTACTTGAAGGGAGAGAAATCAATTTCATACCACTGGGCCTTAAGCTGCCCAAGTGAAATATGAAATGCTGTTCCTCCAATTTGCTTTTAGCCTCACTCTGACTGGAGGAGACATCGGACAGAAAGGTCAGTGTGGGAATGGGAAGTGTTTGGCAATCGGGAGATCAGGTAGGTCCAGGTAGCAACCGGGAGAGTCGCGATCCGAAACGACCTGATGTCTGACCCTCTGAGTTACTCCAGCTTTTGGTGTCTATCGTCAAGGTAAACCAGCATCTGCAGTTCCTTCCTACACAACAGAACAGTACGAGGAGCGGTTAATGTTAGAGGCTGCTCACTATCCTCACTATGTTTACATCGTCCTCTCTAGCAATTAATAAATATAATTCGGTTACCGTATTATTGACTACAACCGCCCGTTTAAAATGGCTGCTCTTTAATTCTCAACCACTGGATATTTGCCTGGAAACATATTGTATGTTTTCGTTCAGTAACATAATTCAATTTTAATAGACTGAGGTGTTAAATCCGGCGCCACTTCACAACAAACTAAACGACCTATAATTTAAATAGAGCATTTAGGATCGATAATAAATTTCCCAAGACTATTTCACATATATAATTCCAGCACCACTTCACACTGAGCAGTCCTTGATGTTTAAAGGGGCTGGCATCTGCCCTGATCCGTTGTTCGGATAAAACACTGTTTGAAATAATTTGAAGTTTTGAAATTAATCCTCGGGAGAGGAACTTGGTAACTCGGGCAAGGAACTTGGAACATCGCAAAAATGAGAAGTAAACTGCAAAATTGGTCATACCCGTGGGAACGCGATTAAACTCTTAAACATAAACTTGGAATCTCTTACACAACCACGAGTCTGATTTTTTCTTTCACTCGGGGTCACCCGTGGGTCAGCTCGCACCGTGAGACAGGTCTTTTAAACCCCTGTCCCACGGTACGAGTTCATTCCAAGAGCTCCCCCGAGCTTGCCCTGATTCGAACTCGGAGATTTATGGTAATGGCCACTTGTCGGTACTCGGGGCTCTCGTGGACATTTTTCATAATGTTGAAAAATCTTCACGAGTCTTCCCGTGCTTACCTGCCGTTAGCGAGTCTTCCCGAGTACCTGCCATTAGCGCTAAGAGACGTCCCTGAGCTCCGACGTACCCGCTATGTTCATTCACCATGCTTACCACGAGTTTGATTTTTTTTAAACTAGGAAGAATTTGGAATGAACTCATACTGTGGGACAGGGCTATAAATGGACTCTTGTGAAACAAGTTCTTTGGAGGGAACATTTAACTTCAAATTAGTACCACACGATTAACAGGATTCCACTTTTTTGGCAGCAAATTAAATGCATGAAAATGTAATTCACCAAGAAATTAATGCAAAAAATATATAATGGCTACATAAAAGTAGTTGCTTCTTTCTTAGCAGGGAGAGGGCCTGGTAAAGAGAGAAAGAATAAATGTAATTAACCAGTTTTGAGTCTGGAGATAGATCTCCAATGGGCTGGAAAGTGCTTGGATATAGCCCCCTAAGATTAACTGTAGAACAATTTTCATTGATTCTTTGAAGGATTTGAGGTGTTCAAGCAATACCAGAACAAATTAAACTTTGAAATTAGACTGCCATAGTCTCTCAGAAATGGTTAATGTCGATTAATCCTTGCCTAACAGTATTGTACAAGACTGAGATATAGGGGAAAGAAAAATGAAGTGGAATTAAAAAGTCGTATTTAACCAGTGTGTAGAGATCAAATTAAAATCTACCTTGGCATAAGCTGGCTGTGATCAAATACAAGGTATTAAAAGCAACACATGAAGATAACCTGGCTGTAAGGAATCGTTTGAGCATGATTTTAAAGCTGGATTTGCTCTTGAGACATCAAAACATGTAGGTTCTATCTAAGGTGACAAGGAAGCAGTGTTTCAGAAGGAGGCAAACTCTCTAATAAGTCATGATGAAGCGGAATAATACATCTCTTAAATAGAAGCAAGGGGAATTGAAGAAAAAAAGATCTGAATGCAGCTGATGGTTTCAAACGGCAGTATGAAATGCTGTTTGTAATCATCAACTGTGCTATTGAAGTGACTATATGTCTACACAGCAAGGGAACAGGCCCATTACTCCACATCTACACTGACCATCAAATACCCCTCCGCACTAATACATAGAATAGTAAGATTAGACGAGAACTTACCAGTTTGAAGTTTGATCCTTATTTTATGAGGAGTTATGATGAGGGATTTCGTGAAGACCCCGCCAGCACGCATGCGTGACATTCTTCAAAGCAGCGGTGTGGAATCACAGATAACAACAATGACTGAAGATAGTAAGATTAAGAGACACTAATGTACCAGTTGACCTTATGATAGAGGGTTGAGAGCGGCGGGCACGGAATCCCTCATGATAACTCCTCCTAAAATAAGGATCAAACTTCAAACTCTCTTTTTTTTTTAAATTTTAATTTAATTTTTTTTTTAAATTAGAAACAATGCATATTGTCTAAGGTACAACAGTTCTTCAAATACAAATTAGACTTGTCACAAAAATTGTGCAGATGTTACGGAATAATTTATGTATGCTTCTGTTTTTTTTTGGAAAGTAAAGGAGTGGTAAAAAAGTAAAAGTATAGATCAATAATCAAGAGATGGTGATTAAATAATAATGACTATATAAGAAAATAAAAAAATAAAAAAAGAATAAAAAAATTTTTTTAAAAATTAAAAAAGTATAAAAATAAACAAATAAAAAAAAACAATTATTATATAATAAAAAAATAAGGAATACATCTTAACAATGAATGGAGCAATTTCACATAACAATATCTATAGAGACGTGAATACGAATCCCAGAATACATCTTTTCATCTAATCCTACACCAGGGTACTTATTGAGTTACAATGCTGAGCTCAGCTACCCCTTTAAATAATCAATGAATGGAGACCATATTTGTTCAAAACGTTTGTATTTGTCCATTAGGACAAACCTAATTCTCTCCAGATGCAACGTCTCCGACATTTCCACAGTCCACATTTTGATTGTGGGGGATAATTCTGGAATGTTCCCTTCCATAATTTTAATATAATTTTTTTTCCAATTATCAAACAGTAATCAAGAAAATTTATTTGACTTACTGTTAATATTAAGCTTGAATCAGGAACTAATATTATTAGCTTTAGATCGGGGTCCAATTTAGTTTTAAGAACTTCAGAAATGATTCTAAAAAAAATCAGCCCAATAACTATTAAGTTTTATACGTTACAAAACTATGCGTTAAGTTAGCTTCTAAATGCTGGCATTCGCAAATAGAAGAAATGTTAGGAAAAATTCTATTTAATTTCGTTTTTGAGTAGTGTAATCTATGTAATACTTTAAATTGTACCAAAGTATGTCTGGCATTTAATGAGCATCAGTGTATACGTTGTAAACTTTCTTCCCAAGTCTCATTTAATCTTACTATTTTACTTCGGAGTCACGTGAGTGACTTTGTGAAGATTTCAAAGCTCTGTGATTCCATGCCCTGGACCACGTCCATGCTCTCACACTGCCACAATTACTGATGGAGGAAGTATGTTAATTTATTTCAGACTTGAACAAGCGGAAAAAGAATAAATTATTTATTAAATACAAACAATAAACCGCAAACTCGGGGATAAATGTTTTATGGAACGGTACTTAATTCTGATTCCGCAAATGTTGCGGGAGCGGCCACCGGCTTGTTATAAAACCATTGAAAGGTTGTCTCACTGGCCCAGCCCGCGGTAGCGAAGACATGATTCATGGGAACCTCCATGGTCCTCGCCGCTGATGTGGAAGCAGCCCTGGTAGAATGAGATTTAAAAACATTAGTATCAATACCTGCTGCACCCAACACCACCCTGAGCCACCTGGAGATAGTCTGCACCGTCACCCAGTGATGAGGGTTCTTGTGGCTGATGAACAGACCCTGCTCCATCTTCCTGATGGTGTGTGTGACTTTGATATAGTACCGAAGATGGATGGCTATGCAGAGTGTAGCACAGTGGGGTATGCTCGGAATTCCAGTTGCAGCCCTGTAGATCCCGGTCTGTGCTGCTTAAGCAACTCCTCTATAAAGAAGGTTACTTTCTCAGGGGTCGAGACCATACTGTCCAATCTCAATTTCTGCAAAGTCTGGACCCGTCGTGCAGTGGTCAATGCCATCAACATCACCACTTTGTAGGTGAGTCTGTCCAGCGGTAACCCCATCATGGGTGACCAGCTCCTGAGCAGGGTCAACACCACCCCTACATCCCAGGTAATGTTGTATCTGGGTCGAGGAGGATTTGCATTGAGAATACCCCTCATAACTTTTGACAGCAGCTGGTGTGAACCCACTCCTATATTGAGGTAGGACGATAGTGCACTCCTGGCACTATTTATGGCACTGTAGCTGAGTCACTCATCAAAATGAAGGCCCGCGAGGAATTCCAGCAAGTTAGGGATCGTGGAAGAGTTGTAGGTTGTCTTCATCCGACTGCAATAGGCTTCCCATTTCCTAATGTGGGTTCGGTACTGCTTCCTAGTGGATTATTTGCATGACGCCGTTATGATGTCCATGGCCCTGGATGACAGTCCGAACTCCAGCAGTGGCCTCTTCAGAACCTGCAAACCAACAGGTTTAGATGACCATGGCACGGATGACACTCCCCAGTGATGGGGTTGGTGACCAAATTTTGGCATTTGGTAATTTGTGCCCATGGGACTTTTAGCATTTATTGAGGACCACTGGGTACCATGGTTGTGTAGGCCAGTCAGGTATTATCAGAATGCCTGTTGCAGAATCCAGTTGAATTTTCTGCAATACCCGACTGATGAGGCAGAATGGGGGAAATGCATAGAAAAACCATTTCCCCCAATGGAGCGAGAATGCATCCATTGCCACTGCCCCAGGATCTGGTTCCCAAGATACATATGTTGGTATCTGATGGTTCAAACTGGACGCAAAAAGGTCCAAATTTAGCTATAATTTTAGCAAATATTTGGGGGTTCAACATCCACTCGATATTGTCATTGAATACTCGTGACCTGGTGTCCGCCACTGTATTGAGCTTACCCGGAAGGTAAGTAGCTGATATCCAAATATTTCTTTCAATACACCAGAGCAAAATTGTATTTGCCAATTCATCACAAGATATTGACTTCATACCACCCATATGGTTTAAATATGCCACCAAATTGGTATTATCTATTTGAAGATGGACATGCGTATGATATAAGTTTGTGCAGTAAGCCCGCAGCCCGTGAAATGCTCCCAGCATTTCCAAATAGTTTATACCTTGTGACTGAAGAAGGGTAGATTCGTGTGAATCCCATCTGCCGCCACAACTAGAAGTGGTGTCGGTAGCTCCCCAGCCTTGGACGCATGTGTCGGTTTGTAACACGACTGATGGGTTGGATATAATGATGGGAAATTAAAACAATCACTAATATTGCTAACCCACCATTGTAGCTCAATTTATGCCTTAATCAGCAGCTGCATAGGTCTGTCAAAATGTCCAGCATTTGCTTTTAATGCTGAGATTTTTGTTCTTTGCAAGTTTTGATAATGTAATGGGCCAAATTGCGCAGCTGGAAATGTAGCTACAAGTTTCCCAATTACCTTAGCAGCGTGTCTGATAGTCGGTACCCTGGCACAAGCAAGGCTGTTACATGCCTCTATTATATCTATTGCTTTGCTGGCTGGGATAGTTACAATCATATGATTGGTGTTAATCATGAACCCCCCGATAGTCCATAACCACAGATGGGTTGAACTTAGATTTGTCTGGATGGATAACAAACCCTAGTTTCTAGAATAACGTTTTGATAGCTGTTACTGCTAGTTCAGCTAGTTCAGCTAGTTCAAGAGTTTTCCCCACAATTAAGATATCATCTAAATATGCCATGACTATGTGATTTTGTTGTCTAAGGGATGTCAATATTGGTTTAAAGATTTTTGTAAATAACCTAGGCGCTGTGGTAAGTCCATTGGGTAGGGCTTTGTATTGCCACAGTTGCCCCATCCAGACAAATTTTAAGAATTTCCGGTGATGTTCCTTTATAGGTACTGAATAGTATGCATCTTTTAAATCGATGCAGGCGATAAAGTACCCTCGGGAAATCAGCTGTTTAGCCGTTTCAAATGCCTCCATTTTGAAATGGGTATATTGTACAAAGGTATTCAAATGGTTTAGATCATTGATAATTCAACATCCACCATCTTTTTTGGTTTTGGTAAAGATGATAGACACAAACTTAAGAGGTTCATGTGTCGTTTTTTTCTATTACCCCCTTGGCATATAGCCTTAATATTTCTACATGTCCTTCCTCTTTCTCTTTTTGAGAGAGTGCAAATTTCCGGTCAGCTACATGTTGAGTTGGGGGAAGATGCCCATTTATGAATTCAATCTCATAACCCTGAATACTTTGTAAAATAAAGGTATCCGAAGTTATAGCACCCCATGCATCCCAGAATGCATGCAACCTCCCTCCTACTTGTGAGGTTATGTATGCAGCACTCTCAAGAGAACCAGACCCCCTTACATCCATGGTTACCGGCAGGGCTTGATGTTCTGGGCTTTTGGTGGACGTTGTGTTGCTGGGGTGGGGGTTTGGTGCATCTTCCATGCTGGCCTCTGTTGGTCCTGCCCTAAAAAAGGCTTCTGCTGATAGGGTGCGGCCGGTGGATATGTTCTCGGTGCCATGTCGGGTTGTCCCCGGGGCCTGGCATTTACGTATGGATGGTGCCTCCGATATGTCTGTGGCCTGGCTGATGACGGAGGTTTCATTAATCCAACTGCTTTGGCCTCCTCATCCAATTCCTTGACCTGTTTAGGCAGGTCCTCCCCAAGCAGAGGCTTTGCACAACCCTGCAAATTTTGGGTTAAGTGTGGGCCGGATGGAGCTTTTCCTGAAACAGTTGATCTCATATTGTGTATTACACAATAAAGCCAGAGCATCTTGTTGCTCCTCTGTCATTTCTGTCCCGTCCAGGGTTCTGGCAAATGCCGTAATGCCTGATGTCAACAGCTGGAGGATCTTCTGAATTTTCAGCTCCTGGGCCCTGATCCCGGGACTAATATTCCCCAGATGGGCGTGTTGACCGTTGGGACATTCAGTGATACACAATTACCTGGGGCTTTGTATTTTTCCATAGCCTCCTTCAACACCTGTTCCTGCAGCTGGTGGGTTGTGAGGTAATTTATGCTCGCCGCTAGTTTGGCCTGTAGTGGTTTCCCTGAATGCCCTGACTTGGCAAATATGGACACTACCTCCAGTAGTTCTTCCTCCGGGATTTCTGGTTCTGCTGGTTCCTGCGCCAACACCTCTTCAAAGTCAGCTAACCGCTGACTCCTGGTGCTGCCCACGGATGAGGGAGAAATATTCGGTGGACCCGCAGTATGGCTCCTAGATTGCAGAGATCCCCGTTCTTCATGTTCCAGGTCCTGCTCGAGCAGCTGATCCATCATACGCTCCATCCGGGTCATGCGACCATTGCCGCTATCTGCGGACGGCAAGTCGACTTGCCCAGGTTCTCCAGAACAACTGGGGCTTCTGCCAATGGACCGCACGTCGTCGAGGTGATGTCTAGGGTACATTGGCAGGTAGTCGCTGCCTGCCGCTCCTGCTGGGCTACACGACTCCCGCGCTGACATGCCGCTAGTCCACCGTTTTCCGGACTGTAGCGGTCCGCCTGTCTGGTATGACAGAAGCGGAGACAAGTCGGTGCCGGCCGCCGCAGCAGGGCTCCCCGATATCCGCGCGGGCTTACCGCCAGTCCCGGTTATACGGGTCTGAGACGGTGCATGGTCGCTGCCTGCCGCCTCAGCGGGGCCACACAACCAAAATGTCCCGGTGGTGAGCCAGTACCTCCCGCTCATGCGGGGCTCCTTGACTTCCCAGCAGGTCCATCACCGGTCCACGATCTGGCAGACTTCTCCGGTGGCATGTCGATGCCGGCCGCTGCAGTGGGGCTCGACCTGGATACGGCTTTCCTCCCTCTCGAGACCTGTAACACAGGGGAAACAGAACGTGCCGGTGACCGTGGCATGGTATTACGCACCTGTTCGCCGCTGGCCCTTTGCTGTTTGGGCGATAGTGGCAGGGAGTCAGGGCCTACCCTACCCTGCTCCTGCGCGGTGCTCCGACCAACATGCAGCTCCTTAGCCTGCTGTGGTGGAGAGTCGGGCCTTGTCAACTGCACAGGGCTCCCCAACTTCCGCGACTTTTTCCCGGCCCGCGAAGCGGGTGCTGCCGGTGTTGCGGGCAACTCCGAGGATAGCGGCCGCTGACTTCCCTCCGAAGTCCTGCGGCCCTTGGAGGCTTTCGCCTTTCCTTTCTTCGACTGCATCGTACCTGTAAGTAGATAACTTCCTCACAGGGACAACCAGCTCAATGTTGGTTAAAACTGACCTTGAAGCCTCTTTTGAAGGTGCCGTTGAGGAAGCACACTCCCCCTCCAGCTGTTCGACTGCAAATGCGAGCGACGATATGTCGCGCATGCGTGCTGGCGGGGTCTTCACGAAGTCACTCACGTGACTCCGAAGTAAAATATAGAACAGTGCAGCTTAGGAACAGGCCCTTTGGCCCACAATATTTGTGCTTAAAATAAAGTTCCAAGTTAAACTGATCTCATCTGCCTGTACCTGATCCACATCCCTCTATTCCCTGCACTTCCATCTTCCTATCTAAAAGTCTCTTTCACATCCCCATGAACACCCCCTTCCACCTCGATTCCCTTGCCATTCACCTTGACAAGGAACAACTTACACTAGCCGGTTAAACTGGCTACCACTGGGAGGAAACCAGACAATTCAGGGGAAACTGATGGGGTCAGTGAGGAACTGCAATGAAGTCCACACAGGCAGCACTGGAGGTCATGATTGAACTTAGGTCACTGAGGTTGCGAAGCACTGGCATTCTCTATCTGCACCACTGTGCCAAGTCAAATTACGTGCCAAGGGACAAGCTACCGAGGAAAGTTAACTACATCTATTTTGAATCAACAAACAATTAAGTTACTCAACCAATGAAGATATCTACTGAGAATAAAAACGATTTGAGTGAGGCCCATAAATTCGAATGAAGCTGGCAATTATCCAGCCATTTGCAGCAGCAAAAAGGATTGAGCAGTTGTAGGAAATCAACTTTATTGGAAAGAGAATTGCAGTGCAGTTGTACCTCAGCCCCCGATCTCAGTTTAGAAGAGACAATTTCTATTTGGAGCTGACAGTTCCTTCCTAATTTCTTTCTTGTGGTGAATTTGAACCCCTAATCAGAGTGAGCTCAGCTCAATCTCAGTCAATTACTTTGTAACCTTTGAGTCAATGGGAGAGAGACTTACCGACTCCATGTTGCTTTGTCAACCTTGTCAACCATGGCACTGGTGTTTTACTCCGTATGGAGTTTAAATGAAGCAATTTGAGGTAGTGTCCTTTGGGAAAAAGGGAGCCTTGTGTAGTTTCTCCCTGAAATTAGATCAAGACCTTAACACAGCCTTTTGTGACTGTTTGGCAATGGAGTAGAAAGTATTTCATGGCTAAAGAATACATTGTCACTGTAGCTTTAACCCTGAAAATGTAAAACACAAATTGATGAATAAAAGATAAGGATGAATCCACAGAAGAAGTTACCGAGGAAGTAAGCTACAGAAAAGACTGCTTAAGCAGTCCCTCGGGAACGTGGAGAAGCCATTTACACTGCAGTTTTGTAGATTGTAAGGTGGTTGATGGGGCCAATGTGAGAACCACTGGCTCTTCCACTGATTGTGAAGTTGTGCACTTCTTCCATTGCTTATAGTGGATTTCTCTGTGCTACTGATGCATGGCCTTGCGGTTTTCAGCGCCATCTTCGATGTTCCTTCTCCATCTTAAGCCAGTGCAAGTGGGGGCGTTATACTTCTTCAAGGGAGCTTTGAGGTACATTCTTCAAACTCTTTCTCTTATGCCTATAAATCTCCTCCTATAACCGATCCCAGAATAGAGTGCGTTGCGAGTGCGGTGTTGATCATGCTCAACGTAACCAGCTGAGAGTAACTGTGACCTCACTGTCTGAAGAAGGGACTCGAACCGAAACGTCACCTATTCCTTCGCACCATAGATGCCGCCTCACCGCTGAGTTTCTCCAGCATTTTTGTCTACCTTCTGCTTATCCTTCAGGCCAATCTGAAGTGTTTGTCAGAGCCAACACTGCTGATAGTTTCCCAGTGCCTTGGAGATGGCTTCCGTAGATAATCCAGGACCCACTAGCATAAAGAAGAACAGAAATCTCTGTTTGCTGTTAAGCCATGAGCTTTATCCCAAATCTGAGGTCGTAATTGTCAAATAGCCTTTTCCTCAGAGATAACTAGAAACATAGAAACAGAAAATAGGTGCAGGAATTGGCCATTCGGCACTTTGAGCCACCACCACCATTCAATATGATGATGGCTGATCATCCAAAATCAGTACCCCGTTCCTGCTTTCTCCCCATATCCCTTGATTCCGTTAGCCCTTCGAGCTATATCTAACTCTTGCTTGAATATATCCAGTGAATTGGCCTCCACAGAGAATTCCACAGATTCACAACTCTCTGGGTAAAAAAGTGTTTCCTCATCTCAGTCCGAAATGGCCTATTCCTTATTCTTAAACAGTGACCCCCTAGTTCTGGACTCCCCCAACATGGGGAACATATTTCCTGTATCTAGCCTGTCCGGTCCCTTAAGAATTATATATGTTTCGAGAAGGTCCTCTCTCATCCTTCTAGATTCCAGTGAATACATGCTCAGTCGATCCATTGTTTCATCATATGTCAGTCCCGCCATCCCGGGAATTAACCTGGTGAACCTATGCTGCACTTCCTCAATAGCAAGAATTTTCCTGAAATATGGAAGTGGTCAGGGCTTATGATGGAAGAGGACTTTGATCTTGCCAATGCTGAGTGCCATCTTAAATTAAGTGTGATTAACTACATTAGCCTCCTGCAGACACACTTCACATCCGGCTCACCGCCTCAGATCAGTTATGTCTGTATAGGTCCGCCAAGCTGGTTGGAATATGTAAGTGAAGATGAGGATTTGATTTTATTTTGAATTATTTAATTTAATTTCTGTCCATTAAATGAATTCTTAAACACACATACTATTACATATTAATTACATATAGTTTGAGCAAGTTGATATTCTGTATAATTCAAAATCCATGTCTCAATGTTAAATTTACAACCATACAATAACAAGGCAAGTCCATCTGGTTATTTTACTTTCAATATAAATCTTATTTACTATTGGTGTGTGATTCTGGTGAAATCGCAGCATGTCCACACTGTATCTCTAAACTAAACTAAACTAAACTAAACTAAATTAAACTAGATTAGATGCACTCCTTTGGAAACCCCAGCTAATGATTTTGGGGGGATATCCTTGTTCGTCAATAGTCTCTATACTTATAAAACTCTGATCTTGGATGTGTGTGTATTTATTTGTGTATTTGTGTGTGTGTATTTGTTCATCTGCGTTTCACACCTCCTCGAAAACACGAAGCGCTAACGGTGAAATTTTTACATATTCCGATAGAGATTTATGCCACGATGTAAGAAATCACCTCATCTGAAAATTTCATGCATTTTTTCCCGAGTTATTTATGAAAATCGTCAAAAAATGCAAATAACTTGGTAAATAAACGAGGTGGTCTCGCTGATGACGTCACAATGGCTCTGCCTGCCTGCCTCTGTTCGCATTGCGAGTGACATCACCCTTGTTCTGTCCTGTACTTCTTGGCTTCTTAACTTTTACTTCTTTAAATTTGTCACTTAGCATTTTTAAACTGCTGCTCAGGTCGTGATGCGTGCTCCGCTGGGCTCCTTGAAGTTCTAGAACATTGCGGCCGTAGCCGTTATCTTCATGCGGGTGCAGGTGAGGGTGTGGGACAGCGCGATGGGAAGTCTATGGAGACCTGCCACTCCTCCATCGATCGCAGGATCTTGGGGAATTGTGACGCCTTTTCCTTGCTGGTGATCCCGATCACACCTGGCCGTCATGGGGGATGACCTCCTCTCTGCCTCCTCCGCCCGATCATCTGTCACGTGGGTGGGTGGGCTTCCCCTCGTGGAAGCCACGATTGGCTGCCCCCGCCCCGCTGCTTTTGATCGTCCTCAGATTGCTCCGGGCCTCACTCGGGTCTACGCCGACAGCAGCCTAGCTTGGGCCCGGTGCCTGGTAGGGAGTCTGCTGCTCTACGACCTGGGTAGGTGCTGCCTCTAACCCCTCCCCCTCCCCCTCCCCCTCCCTCTCTACACCCTCCCCTGGGCAGAGAAAGAGAGAGAGGGAGGGGGGTGGAGGAAGGGGGGAAGATGGGGTGGAGTGGGGGGGGGAGGAGAGGGGGGAGGGGGGGAGAGGAGAGGGGGGGAGAGGAGAGGGGGGCAGTAGAGGGAGGTAGAGGGAGGAGGAGGGGGAGGAGAGGGGGGAGGGGCCCCTCCCTATGTCCCCCCCCCCTCTGCCCCCCCCCCCCCTCTCTGCCCCTGCTCCCTCTCTAGAGAGTGGTGAATATTGGGACCTATGTGTGAGTGGTGGAGTATTGCGTTCGGGAACCAGCCCTCCCCTGTGATGCCGCGCACCCCCCCACCCTTCAATCTCTACTCCCCTCCCTCTCCCACTCTACCCCCCTCCCCCTCCCTCTCGAACCCCCCTCTCTACCCATGCCTGCGCAGTTGGGGGTTTTGTTTGAGTGGATAGGGTGGGGGATGGGGTAAAAGGAGCGAATGAATAATATTTATATAATATCAAGGGGGGATGGGGTTATTGTGTGTGTGTGTGTGTGTGGGGTTGGTTAGTGTGTGTCTGTGACACAGCAGGCCCCCCCCCCCCCCCCCCCACACCGCAACTGCGCATTGAGGGGATGGGACCCAATGGGTCCCCCTTGGACTAGTAATTGTATAAAAATAACATACACGCAGCCAAAACTGGACATTTAAAATAAATAAAAATGTAAACATGGGTCCTTATTTTAAATCTCTTCTTTCCATATGGTCGCCTGTGTGAATACACATTAAAATATTTCCAAAATTCCATGCATACACACTTACTAAGTCTTTAAATCTATTGATCAATAAAACATAGATTATGTTTATTTAATGCATTCTAGCAAAAACTTTAGTGCTCAACAGTAAATATTCAGACAAAGATCTTTATTAATGTTAAATCTACAATTGAAATTCAGTGTGGGGAATTAAATAGTTTCATGTGCTGTTTTGTTATCAACTCTGCCATTTCATGATTTGAACAGTAGCGATTCACCACAAATGGAATTTCTCTCTCCACTGTGTCTAAGATTTGAATATTTTAAGAGAGGACATTTTCTGTACCATAACCTAGGTTCGATAGATCGTGTATCTACATTCTCATTGGAAATGATTTCCCAAACTAATTTTAATACCGGGTTTCTACAGAAAGAATATCAAAGGCATTATTGAAATGCATTACCTCACCCTTTTCACACTTCAAAGTAAACCAATGTTAGATTGGTCATACCTTTCATGAATCTATCTTTTTTGATTTATTTCTATCCACTATTCTTTTTGCTTTGCCGATTGTTGATGAGGGTAGAGGTACAATCTACTGAAATCTCTATATATTTTTCAGCCGCTAGCTTAATTATTTAGGGGGGGTGGGGCATAGTGGCACAGAGGTTGAGTTGCTGCCTTATAGAGCCACAGTCATGGGTTTGATCCTGACCTCAGGTGCAGTCCATACAGAGTTTGTACGTTCTCCCTGTGACCACGGGGTTTTCTCTCGGTACTCCGGTTTCCTCCCACATTCCATATACGTGCAAGTTTATAGGTTAATTGGCTTCTGTAAACTGTCCCAAGATTGTGGGATAGAATCAGAGTATTGGTGATTGTTGGTTGGCATTGATTCGATGGACTAAAGGGCCTGTTTCCATGCTGTATCTTTAAACTAAACTAAACAAAATTATTCAGTAGCATACAAGAAAGTTGTTATCTTCCTATATCCAATACATACATTCCTCTCAGACGCGATGCAGGGTCTCACCTCGAAATGTCAACTATCGCTTTGTCTCCATAGGTACTGCTTGACATACTATGGTCCATTAGCTGTTTGCCAGAATTATGCTATTGCTTAGATAGGACACTGCAGGTGCGGAGGAAACTTTGAGCTGGCACCCAGTACCAATTATTTGCTTGCTTCAAGCGATTAATGAGGATTTAGATGCATGTTTTCCGCAATTAACATTGGGAATCTGGGGAAAACAGAACCACATTTCTGGCAAAATGTCCGAATATGCAATTTTAACCAATAATCATACACATTCCTGGGGCAAAATTGAAAATAGGCACTAAGAAACAAGTTAGACACAAAATGCTGGAGTAACTCAGCGGGACAGGCAGCATGTCTGGATAGAAGGAGTGGGTGACATTTCGGGTCAAGATGCTTCTTCAGACTGAAGAAAGGGTCTTGACCCAACTCCCTCTTCCCTGACTCTGTCTGAAGAAGGGTCTTGACCCGAAACGTCACCCATTCCTTCTATCCAGAGATGCTGCCTGCCCCGTTGGGCTACTCCAGAATTTTTTGTCTATTTCGGTGTAAACCAAAATCTGCAGTCCCTTCCTACATTCAGAAATAAGTGCCAGTTTGGTGCAGACTGTGGGTTCATATGATTGCGATGAGCCCATACGTTCATAAACCTAGCAACTCATCTTTGCGCCCAACATCACTGAGCCCAACATCACTAAAGCTAATCTGTAGAACATAAAGCTTGTCTTTACATTTGAGATGGTACAGGCACATATAGTCTTGGTGGTTAAGGTCTAAGCACTTGAATGCAGTGCTGCATCGTGATCTCGTACATGTGGTCAAGGTTAACGCATGCATCATGTACCATGTTCCACAAACTTCAGACTCCACTCGATGTACCAGACCTCCTCCACTACAGTTTACGGTTTAATTTACAGTTTACAATTTAGTTTTTTGTCACGTGTACCAAGGTCTCACCTACCATCATCTCTGGCCTTCCATTCATATACTTATACACTGCCAACTCTTCAGCCACAATTGGTAACCCATGTGAATATGCTTCTCAATAATTTTGCCTTATTCATGTTGGACAAAATGGAGTATAGTTATAGGCAGAAGCAAATGTCCATCATGCAATTACTCATGAAGATGGTGGAGCTCACTTCCGTTGGATAAGGCATTACTAAGACCCAAGACCTAACCATATGATTCATTTATCACAACTAGCATTCCATCAGGGTTTGCAGAAATGTGTAAGAAGGAACTGCAGATGCTGGTTTAAACCGAAGATAGACACAAAAAGCTGGAGTAACTCAGTGGGACAGGCAGCATCTCTGGAGAGAAGGAATGGGTGATGTTTTGAGTCGAGACCTTTCTTCAGACTGAAATGTATCCCAAATGCCAAATCCCAAGGTAATTCTATTCTAGAAGACTCCAATGAGGACTTCAGTTTTGTTTTGACCCAAAAAGGTTGACCATCCCTTTGCGTTCACAGATGCTGCTTGACCCACTGAGTCCCACCAGCAGTTTGTGTTTTGCTCCTGACTCCAGCATTGTCACAGTCTCTTGTGTTGACAAAATAAAATTGGATTTGCAATGTTTTCAGTGTCAGTAAGCCTTTCAGAAAACATGAGACAATCTTGGCAGCAGAGGGGAGGTCTGAAAGCAACCTTGTTCAGAACCTTGCGCAGAGCTTGGAGGCCATTCCGTCTTGAATTGAATTAATTACCATTCTTGCAAAGGCAACCAGCAATATTTGATATCAAAAAGGTTAACTTCCATTGCAGCATAAGCAAAAACAAACTAATGTTGGGCTGCTCCAGTATATGTATAGAGTGCTGTCATGGTCATTCAACCGCAGAATAGTTATGGCTCTGGCAAGTGCTTAAAGTTGCTTTGAAGATGACAAGGCTCCAGAAATTCATCTTCAACAGATTACTGGGGTGCTGAGGTTAAGGAGTGACAGCAGTTCTGTGCACCATGAATATGATTTCCTCCTGAGAGGGAGAGGTGTTGCAGCCTGAACCACCTAGGCCCAGAGCTGCATGAAATTCTCCCAAAAGCCTTTAGTCTAAACAAACTTAAGTTTAGAGACACAGGTCACAAAAGCTGGAGAGTATCAATCAGCAAATGACCTGCAGTCGTTGAGGATCCTGTCAAACAGCAGTGGCAGTAGTCATTCCAGCTGCTGAACACATGTTCAGCTGTGCAAGGTTAAGAGAGGACATTAGCTGGAGCATTGAGCTCAATTTGTCAGTAGAGAACGTTGATTGATGTCATAATCTGCCCACTCTGCATAAGTGCCAGGCTTCAGCTGCTAACATGCATTCACTATTCTGAATAATAGAGTTGGTGCAGAGGCGGTTGTTTAGGAAAGTGGTCTGGTACCTGCAGTTTTGATCAACATGCACCATGGGGACAAAATCTGGCAGCTCCAGATGTTGCAACCCTGGTAATGTGTTCAGTCAGTAGCTACTTATGCAGATCTCCTTCATGTGTCACTCGACGGGTTCATTTGAAATTGTTTCATGAGAAACAGTTTGCTCAGATTTAAAGAAAAAAGTTCCTTACTTTATGTGTGTGCTTAATTGAGGAGTGGAAATATACATTGGAATCACTGCAGGTCCTGATCAGATTGGAGGAACATATTTCATGTTAAACCCGATTTTAATTCCAAGCTGGGTAGATATTGAAGCCAATGTAAATACAAATTGGGAGAGATGAAAAAAGAGGTTAGCAATAGCTATCATGAGTTTTGCTCTGTTGAAGTAGGAGTGACCTGCCCTTTGGTATTTTATATTTAGTTAGAGAATTTAGTTAGAGGACAGTGGTAGAGTTGCTGCCTTACAACACTCGCAGTGCCAGAGACCCGGGTTCAATCCCGACTACGGGTGCTGTCCTGAGTTTGTACGTTCTCCCCGTGACCGCATGGGTTTTCTCTGAGATTTTTGGTTTCCTCCCACACTCCAAAGATGTACAGGTTTGTAGGTTAATTGGCTTGGTATAAGTATAGATTGTGCCTCGTGTGTGTAGGATAGTGTTAATGTGTGGGAATCGCTGGTCGGTGCAAACTCAGTGGGCCAAAGGGCCTGTTTCCGCGCTGTATCTATAAACTAATCGATGAAACTAATGTTTTCATAGACTATATACTGTACATTGTGATCGTTGCTCCAGGGCTTCAGATAGCTTTTGATTATGCTGATATCTGACTGTTTTAAGCTGCTATCACAAACAAATCCTCTTGTGCAGAGAGCTACCACAGTGGCGCAGCTGGTAGAGCTACTGCCTCAGAGCACCAGAGATCTGGCTTTGACCCTGACCTCGGGTGCTGTCTATGTGGAGTTCATACATTCTTCCTGTGACCGCGTGGGTTTCCTCCAGGTGCTCTATTTCCTCCCTTATCCCAAAGACGTACGGGCTTGTAGGTTATCTTCCCTCTGTAATTTGCCCCTAGTATGTAGGGAGTAGAAGCAAATGTGAAATGACATGGACCTAGTGTGTGCGGGTGATAGATAGTCAGCGTGGACTCGGTGGGCCTGTTTCCATGCTGTATCTCTAAACAGTTGGCTTAAACAGAAAGCTTTTCTATGTAAAATTAGAACTGTTTCAACCTTTTCGGAACCAGAAGAACCAATGTAAGTAGTCCAGCCTCTAAAGGTCCCCAATGTCTCCATTCCCAGAAATTGACCTCCTTTTCCCATTCCTCACTTTGCACTCCCTCCTGTCCAGCAACTTATTAAAATACATTGCTGGTGGCAGCTTGACTCAGAAATGTAGAAGAGCAGCAATTTTGGCTGATCATTGGTTTTAGGCTTGCTAGACGGAGCTAGACTATTTTTACCCTTTAAGTGATGCCTGATATTTTTCTTGACTTGTGAGTCAGAGTTAAGCGGCATTTTCGCATTTGGACTAATGAAGAGATTGTCTTAATGCAATTTGACGTAGCTGACTAGATTGCAGCTGTTATGTCACCTGCTAAAATTAGAAATGAAACGACAGGACAGAGTAAGGCAGATTGCCTATTAACAACTGGTAATTGTTCAGTTGCAGTGGCATTTCAACATGCTTTGAAGGTTGACAGTACATCGATGGATTTTGTGTGCTTTCTGATACCCTCTGTCGAAAGCATGGATAGAATAAACTGGCGACCACGATGGCGCAGCAGTAGAGTTGCTGCCTTACTGCGCCTGCAGCGCCGGAGACCCGGGTTCGTTCCCGACTACCGGTGCTCTCTGCACAGAGTTTGTACCTTCTCCCCGTGACCGCGTGGGTTTTCTCAGAGACCTTTGGTTTCCTGCCACACTCCAAAGACGTACAGGTTTGTAGGTTAATTGGCTTGGTGTATGTGTAAATTGTTCCTAGCGTGTGTAGAATAGTGTTAATGTGCGGGGATCACTGGTCGGCACGGACTCGGTCGGCCGAAGGGCCTGTTTCTGTGCTGTATCTCTAAAACTGAAACTAAAAACCACATTTGACTTACAATTGGGTGCACCAACTGTTCATGTTTAAAAAGTGAATGGTGGTAGTAGGCTTGTGTTAGACATTAATCTGCACAAGGCCAACAGACAATTTGTTTAAGTGCCTGCAGCAGCAAAACCCAAGGTTTTTCCTTCGGGAGCAACATCTTTACTGAGGAACAGGTAAATATGGGTTGGTACATTCAGGGAGTGGTAGGAAGCACAGATGCCAGAGGATGGGGGTTTTGGTTGAGAACCAGAAATAAGGTGATCTAACAAGAATAAAAAACATTGTTGTGGGATGGGAGGTTTGCGTGCATTGGATCAGGAGTTTGGTTGCCAAGAATCAGGAGGAAAGGCTAGTGGAGGAGAGAAATGGTCAGGTTGTCACATTGATGGTAAGAAGGGCTTGGGCAAGCTACAGAAAGAGCTGACAGATATTTCTTACAAAGGGGAACTCCTGAGGTGGGTTCACAGCAACATAATTTCCTTCAGAGGCTGAGGGGTGGCACAGTGGCCTCTGGTGTTGCAAGGCAGCAACTCTACCGCTGCACCACCATGCCGCCCTTCTGATGAAGTATTTAATTTAGATTCAATATCTCACATGGATGATGGAGAATTTCTATCTACGTAAACAAGGTTAGTTGTTAGGAGCAGTTGGCTTTTTGACTAATTAATAATGTTTAGCAAATGATTAGATGGACATCATGAAGTGAAGTGTAAACATTTCAGGATCATTTATAGGAGAACCATTTTGTAAGTGGCTAAATGCTGATTTTTGTTGTTGATTTTTGTGGATTGTATTGGAGAGAGCTGCAGACCAGCTTTGGAACATGGTTGAAACATACTATTTGGCTGGAGAATCTAATGGTTGTGAATCGGATTACATTGTCTCTCCTCTTTTCTGCCAATCCAGCCATAACAATCAAAACTTTGATGAGAACAGCAACATACCTATGAATCCCCAGGAACCTGCTTTTGTGATCCATATTTCTGAGCTTCCATTATTCCAGCCTGTCACAAATCCTTTTATCTATATTATTAAAAGTAAGATCTTGACCACTTCCTGTTTTACTGTTTCATGATTTTAGAAAAACCGCTGCCACTTACGGCTGTGATTTTTGGCCAGCTTACTCAGAGTCCTCCTCTGCTGCACAGGATAAGTGACAAGGACAATTTCCCATTGATGAAACATAAAAGAGTTATTAATGTTTTAAAAATGTTGACATTCTCTCTGTTGCCCCTGCTGGTGGGAGGGAAAGGACCATAAAACCCGGAAGTGTTGTGCCTCAGTCAGTCTCTGCAAGATGGGGGAAGTGAGAGGGTCACGTCACGTCACTCAGTCTGAGCTGCGAATAACACTGAACACATGTCTAGTAAACTGTGAGTGTGGTTTTACTGACCTTGAGTGCCCTTAATGTGGTTTGAAAATGAAAATGTGGTTGGGTTGAAGTAAAAGCACTGCAAATGGTTGGTGGGGGTTTGGGTTAAAGTGAAAGCACTGCAAATTGCTGGTGGTGTTTTGAGTTGAAGTGAAGGCACTGCAAATGGCTGGTAGCGTTTTGGGTTGAAGTGAAAGCACTGCAAATGGCTGGTAGCGTTTTGGGTTGAAGTGAAAGCACTGCAAATGGCTGGTGCCGTTTTGGGTTGAAGTGAAAGCACTGCAAATGGCTGGTGCCGTTTTGGGTTGAAATGAAAGCACTGCAAATGGCTGATTGGCAGTTTGGGTTGAAGAACAAGCACTGCAAATGGCTGGTGGCGGTTTGGGATGAAGAAAAAGTACTGCGACTGGCTGGTGGTGGTTTGGGTTGAAGAAAAACCACTGCAAATGGCTGGTGGTGGTTTGGGTAGAAGAAAAAGCACTGCAAATGTCTGGTGGCGGTTTGGGTTGAAGAAAAAGCACTGCAACTGGCTGGTGGTCTAAACTTGACAACTTCCTATTTGCACTGTATATTGATTTTTGATAAAACGCTACCACTTACAGCTGTGATTTTTGGCCATCTTACTCAGTCCCCCTCCGCTTATCAGGTGCAGAGGATTCTTCCCATCAATGAAAAAATGTTATTAGTGTTTAAAAAATGTTGAGAATCTCTCTCCTGTCAATCGCCATAAAGGCTCCACCTTTTATGGTGAGAGGGGGGAGGGATTATAAAACCTGGAAGTGTGGGTGTCACTCAGTGTCTGCATGATGGGGGAGGGAGAGGTAATGACTCTGTCTGAGCTGTGAATCAACTGAACACACTGAATGTCTACTGAACTCTGAGTGTGGTGTTTTGTGTGGGTTTATGGTGGTTTCACCCTGCTTGAAATGGTATGAAACTGCATTTGAATGTGGTTGCCTTGCCCCCTGCATGAAATGGTATAAAATTGCATTTGAATGTGGTGGCCTTGCACCCTGCATGAAATGGTATGAAACTGCATTTGAATTTGGTGACCTTGCACCATGTTTGAAATAATATGTAACTGCACTTGAATTTGGTGACTTTGCACCCTGCTTGAAGTGGTATGAAACTGCACTTGAATTTGGTAGCCTTGCACCCTGCTTGAAGTGGTAAGAAACTGCACTTGAATTTGGTGGCCTTGCAACATGGTAGGAAAATGGATTTGAATTTGGTCGCCTTGCATCCTGCTTGAAATGGAATTTCAAGGAATAGCCGTGAGTCAACTGCCAGCCCACCAGCCGTGAGTGAGCTGCCAGCACATCAGGCTTGAGGGACTGAGCTGCCACCCCAAGAATCCATTTGGCCCACAATGTCCATACTAGCCCTCTGGAGACCAGTCCCTTCAGCCCACAGCACCCATACCAGCGCTCCAGAAAGCCCTCCCCCACTGGCCACCAATATTGGAATTGGTGGAGAGGTGGAATATTGCATTGGGGGACCAGCCCTCGCGTGTGAACATGGGCCCACTTCGTCTAGTAATTTTATATGTTTCTATAAGATCCCCTCTCATTCTTCCAAATTCTAGTAAATACAAGCCCACACTTTCCAATAATTCCTCATATGATTGTCCCGCCATCCTGGGGATTAATCTTGTGAACCTATGCTGCACTGCCTCAATAGCAAGGATGTCCTTCCTCCAATTCGGAGACCAAAACTGCGTACAACACTCCAGATGTGGACTCATCAGGGCCCTGTACAACTGCAGAAGGACCTCTTTGCTCCTATATTCGATTCCTCTTGTTATAAAAGAAAGATTGGGCAGCATGGTGGCGCTGCAGTAGAGTTGCTGCTTTACAGCGCACCAGAGATCCGGATTCGATCCCGACTACGGGTGCTGTCTGTACCGAATTTATATGTTCTCCCCGGTTTCCTCCCACACTCCAAAGACGTACAGGTATGTAGTTTCATTGGCTTGGTGTATGTGTAAATTGTCCCTAGTATGTGTAGGATGGTGGTAATGTGCAGGTGGTAAAACTTCCATCTGCGCTGGTTGGCGCGGACTCGGTGGGCCCAAGGGCCTGTTTCCGCGCTGTATCGCTAACTAAAAAACTCAACTAAACTAAATTCTAACTAAAAAACTAACTAAACTTGAAATTAAGGAAGAATCAGGTTTAGTGAAGATACAAGTCAAAGCCTTGACTGAGAGATGGACTGGTACTTATTTCTCCTCACTGAGGATAAAAATCATTGTAAACAGTTAATTGAACTTAAGATAGAATGTAAAAATCCATCTGTCCTATGAATGGAATAGACAGAATAAAACTGATGGTGAACTTCGTCGAGTTGATCATTGCATATGGTATGTATCACGTTTAAGATTAAACTAATTAATTTCCCCTGCGCTAACCTTGCTAAATGCCCATGCTTCACACTGGCAATTACCATTACTGCTGCAGACAATGATGATGGCAAGTGGTCTGATCCTCCTCACACTGACACAATGATGTATATACTGAGAACTGAAACACTGGACTCCCTGCTGAGAACAGTTGGCAGCTTTGTCCTTTCCACCACTCGGATGCCATTTCTTATAACATTGATCACGTGTGCCCAGAAAATGGTTGGTGTGGCTCAATGATTGAGTAAGGTGCCTTTGGAAAACTGCCCCTGGAAATATATCTGTCTGGGAGGGCACAAAAACGGGTCTGTGATATTTATTTTTACATGGAAGCTAACAAAAACCTTTGGATTGCTGTTTGGCTTTAGGAACTGACACTCTAACACCGTTAACAAGGGCGGTACTGTTGTGAACGTTCTGTGTTGCATTAAACCTCAATCTGTGAAAAGTGATTCTAAAACAACCAGGAACTGAAATGAAACATTGAGCTTCCTTTTTGTCTGACAACAGAGCTGCCATTCTTTCTTTTAACGCTGTATGAAGCATTCATTTTTTTTTTTTGCCCCACTAAGATGTACAAGTTCTCTCGACCTGTGCATGGTCTGTTTGGGAATGTGCTGTGGTGAATAAACATGGTTTCCTGTATCTGCCAACAGAGCTGCCATTCAGTTTAAAGCTGTGTGGAACACTCATACTTTAATACATATCACTGCTACGCTGTACTAAATTCTTAATCCTTTGTACCTTTTTGCAGGATCAAAAGGAAATGTAAATGTCCGCTAGCAACAGACGTGGGTGCACTGTACAATGATTCTAGTTCGTGTTCAGTGCCTCTGTTTGACTGGCCATTCTGGTGCAATTACGCTGCAGATTCCAACTTACTCCCTAAACTGTATTTAATAGAAGATTTGCCTTTTGGGAGGATGACTGAAGAGCTGAACGTTGGGGGTCAAACTCGAGAGACAGGGTCATGCGTTCAGCCCAGGCCGAGGACTACACAGCTACCAGAGTACACAGCTACTAAAGGGGCTTAACACCAAGTTTTGCCAGTGTGAGTGAGAAGACTGCATCTCACCAAGGCGACAATGGAACAAATAATTGACCTCATTAAGAATGACCACAAACCACCAAGGGCACAGTCTGTATTGACTGTGAGCATGAACTCATTGACAGTGCTGAATTTCTTTATTTCTTTGCAACTGGCTCTTTCTATACCAGCATTGGAGGTATAGGATAAGGAGGAATTTATTTAGTCAGAGGACGGGGAATCTGCGGAATTCATTTCTGCAGAAGGCTGTTTGAGGCCATGTCAAGAGATACATAGATTCTTGATTAGTACGGGTGTCAGGGGTTATGGGGAGAAGGCAGGAGAATGGTGTTGAGAGGAAAAGATAGATCAGCCATGATTGAATGGCGGAGTAGACTTGATGGGCTAATTCTGGTCCTATCACTAATGAACCTATGAACTTATTACAGAGTTTCACAGGCTGCACTGAGGGTGGCAGCCTCAGATGACTGAAGCAATTCCAGATGTGCCTCTGGGTTTCTCAGGCTGGATCTGTCACTTGCAGCATGGCTGAAGAAAGGTCTCGACCCGAAAAGTGAGTCTGAAGAAGGGTCTCGACCTGAAACGTCATCCATTCCTTCTCACTAGAAATGCTGCCTGTCCCGCTGAATTGCACCAGCATTTTGTGTCTATCTTTGGTTTAAACCAGCATCTGCAGATCCTTCCTACACTTGCAGCATGGAGTAGGTTACAGACAGTAGCCATCCCCAAAGTGGTTGGGGCAATGTGGGCTAGTTGTGTGGCAGCCGGAATGATATAATAGCCCTGTCATATAGCAGGCGAGCATTAATGCGAAATCTTGGGAATGAGGGATATCCACTGAGGGTGTGACCAGTGATACAGGCCCAACAGTCTGACAGATACGACCATGCATGCAGTGTATTATAGAGGAAAGCTGAGGCAGCAACGACTTGTTTCCATTCGCCAGAGCGGTCAGTGGTAACATTATACATTCACCACAAATGTTTCGAGAATGTGGATGTCTCTCTTTGACCAAGAAATATGTAAAACTTGTGAATATTATTCCTACGTGGTTTACTTAGTCTCACCGCTTAGTCCCATGATCAGCAGTAGGACCAGAAAGCCGAACAACAGGAGATGGACACAAAATGCTGGAGTAACTCAGTGGGACAGGCAGCCACTCAGGAGAGAAGGAATAGGTGACGTTTCAGGTCAAACCCCTTCTAACGTCACCCGTTCCTTCTCTCCAGAGTTGCTGCCTGTCCTGCTGAGTTACTCCAGCAATTTGTGTCCACGGTTTAAACCAGCATCTGCGGTTCCTTCTTACACAGCCAGACAACTGAGACAGGCAAGTTATTGGAGGGAAATCTAAGCCATAATACAGTCACCTTGATGAAATGTTCTTGCCTGCCCTCCTCCATTTCTGCCAGCAGTTATGTGTACAATCACCACACTCAAATACTTTCTTTCAAAGTCTTATGTTGAGTGGAACACTCAACAGAAATGTTGCCACTGAGAGCTTGCAGATAGTGGGCCTGCGATATCTCCTTAACAAAAGGCGAGGAGGCCGGTCTGCTCCCTTTCCCTTGGCCAGCATAGTGGCACGGTTGGTAGAGTTGGTGCCTCCCAGCACCTCAGACCTGGGTTTGATCCTGACCTCAGCTGCTGTCTGCATAGCGTTTGCACGTTCTCCCTGTGACCACGTGGGTTTCCTCCAGGTGCTCCGGTTTCCTCCCACTTCCCAAAGACGTGTGGGTTTCTAGGTTAATTGGCCTCTGTACATTACCCCTAGTGTATAGGTAGTGAGAAAGTGGGATAACATTGAACTCATGTGAATGGGTCAGCATGGACTTTGTAGGCTGAAAGGCCTGTTTCCAGGCAGTAATCTAAACTGAACTAAAACCTGTGAACTTTTTTGAATTGGACGGAAATGGGAGGGCAGAAACTATGATCTCTGCCATAAATAGAGGTTAAAGGGGATTTCTAATATTTTGAGATTAGATATATTCTTGCAAACCATCAGAAAAGCTGCACCATCTATTTAATGTGTCCCATGTCCGAAGTCAACTGCACAAAATGGATATATTAATTTAAATTATACTGAATTTGTTCTAATCAGGGCATCATGCACAAGATTACTACTTTATTTTCCATACCCTGCTCTGTACTGCAGGGCATGGTTGAGTCACAGCTTAGGCCCTAAGCCACTGTGTTAACCAGTCTGGTTGCTTTACAATGAACTCTTGACCATAAAGTGGCCTTTCCTCTTACTGCTCTTACTGAATCTTACCTCAGAGAACTCTGCACTCGGTAGATCTCTACACCCAATCAGATGCCAGTCAGATACACGGTACCAAATAAGGAACTAATTCAGAAACACAGTACCACACTAGTATCAGATAATACCAACAGACAGAACCAGAGTAGTACCAGGTAATGCACAGTAACAAAGAATTACCAAATACAGGTTGTTCTGCTATAACACAATAGTTGTGTTCCTAAACAAACCCTGCGTTATTAAAGAAATAATGTTATAAAACATCAGTTGGGTAAGGAGGTTAGGGCCGAGAGAGCTTCTGACTTGCAATCACGTTTTTCCCCCAAGTTGATTCCATCATCATAAATCATCTCTCACAAAATTCAAATGTAAATGGTATATGACTGAATTGAAATAGTCCTTAGCTGCACTTTTCCTAAGTGCACTTAAACTGTTTGATACCAGTAGAGTGTTGCCACAGTTGCCGCACCAGAGATCCGTGTTCGACCCTGACTATGGATCAAATCCAGTATATGTCTGTATGGAGTTTGTGCATTCTCCATGTGACTGCGTGGGTTTTCTCCGGTATCCTCCCACGCTTCCAAAAATGTACAGGTTTGTAAGTTAATTGACTTCTGTAAACTGTAAATTGCCCCTGGTGTGTAAGATAGTGCTAGTGTACGGGGTGACCGTGGAGTCAGTGGGCTGAATGGCCTGTTTCCATATTGTATCTCCAGAGTCCAAAAGTCTAATGTTTAAAGTACACAGATGCCAGCGTGCGAGTGATACCTTTTTAAACATAGAACAAAAAACACACAAATCAATGGTTGGAGATCATCCATAATCCAGCATTTGGAACAAGGCTGAAAAATAGGAAAATAAACTTATATGAGAGAAGTGCAGGTGGTTCATTTTATTTAAGGTCACATTTCCTACTTTTCCTGCATCAGCATGACAGGACAGGACAGGACTGTGTCACACATCCCTGGGGCATTCCCTTGTTGCCAAGTAACCCAAGATCACCTCAGCCTGGTGACATGGTTATTTGGCATTTTGCGATCCGTTCCATTGGACTGGACTGAGGTGAATTGTACTGCCTGGATCAGAGGAATCATGGTTTTGTGATCATTCTCTGAAGAGCCAAATGTTGTGACTTTGAATGAGCCAGGCAGAGACTGCAATGTAGATTGCAATGTAGAGAGAGAGACTGCAATGTAACTGATCTTCACTCAAGCAGACATTCGGGAGAATACCTGGGGGAAGAGTCCCTCCTGGGAGAAACTCTCAATAGAATCTCCTTGAGCTCAAAGTATGTTGAATTTTTATACTTTTAAGAACAAGCATAACATCTTTGTAGTGTGGCATATTAGGGCGACATCTTAGGGTAGTATGGTGGCACAGTGGTAGAGTTACTGCCTTGCAGCTCCAGAGACCTGGGTACGATCCTGACTAAGGGTGCTGTCTGTACGGAGATTATACGTTCTCCCCGTGACCTGCGCGCGTTTTCTCTGAGATCTTCAGTTTTCTCCCACACTCCAAAGACATACAGGTTTATTTGTAGGTTAATTGGTTAATTGACGATATAAATGTAAAATTGTCCCTAATGTGTGTAGGGTAGTGTTAATGTGCAGGGAGCGCTGGTTGGTGCGGACTCGGTGGGCTGAAGGGCCTGTTTCCGTGCAGTATCTCTAAACTAACCTAAAACTAGACTAAGTCAAATGAATAAAGACAGTTTCAATTGTTACTTTTTTTGGTGACAAAATAGTTCACTTTAATGATGCAAAAGATTTGGAGCACTCAAAATTAAGTGAGCAAAAAACAAACTGCTGGAGGAACTCAGCAGGTCAGACATCATCTGTACAGGGTGACAGGCTTTGTTCCAACCCATGTCTCTTTTCACTAGTGCCTCCCCACTACTGCGATCAGTCTGAAGAAGGGTCTCAACCCAAAATGTTGCCTGCCCATTCCCTGCACAGATGCTGCCTGACCCGTTGAGTTCCTCCAGCACTTTGTTTTTTCAAGATTGTTTGTTTCATGATTCCAGCATCTGCAGTTTCTTGTGTCTCCACTAAAAATTAATGTTGTGAGGGCTGACTCTTCGAGTACACAAACACTCTATTTATTAGCAGAAGAAATAGAGGGATTTTGACTGCTTTTGATGTGCTGACAAAATAATCAGTCTGGTCTCTGCCATAAAGGTGGAAAATAACTTAGCTGATGCCTGGTTTGATGTAGACTAATTAACATTGTCCCCTTGTCTGTACATTTGGCCAATGCACATGAAAATGTCTCCTGGTCAAGTCATATTTATTGTCATATGCATGTACTATTAGGCATAATTATAAGAAAATATTGCTTGCAGCAGCCTCTCAGGCACAAAGACTCAAACAATATGTAAAAGCATAAATTACACAAAGTCCACTGGACAATGAAAAGGAAAAGACCTTGCAAAAATAGCAATATATTAGTGCAAAAATCCACCATTAGAAAACAAGTCTATGTTAGTGTAAGAGGTGGCCCATGATGTTCTGTTGTTGAGGTAGGATTAGGGTTGTGCAGGTCGGATAGTGGTAGGAAAGTAGCTGTTCCTGAGCCTGGCTTCATTCAGGCTTCGGTACCTCCTGCCCTGATTGTAGCTGCGAGAAGAAGGGATGGCCAGGATGCTGGGGCTCCTTGATGATAGATGTTGCCTTCTTGAAGCAACTTAAGGGATATGATTTGGAAATTGCTGTAGTTCTTAAGCAACCTACTCTTGTGAAGCAGCAGCCAGCTCCCTTTGGGCAGAGGTGTTTAACCATGCAGCTGTGCTTTTAATTTCAAACCGATTACTGCTTGTAGTTTACATCTTGAAATGGCACATGAAGACTGGTTCTCATTTGTATTAATGGCTGCTACCTTCATTACTTCTGACAAATGTCCCGAGGCTTACAATCCTCAACAAAATGTGCAAAAAGGTAAGGTGGGCAGCAAGGTGGTCACATTAGAAGACCTGTCCTCTTTGTTTCGTCTTTCAACACCCCACATCCTTTTTTTCAAAAGTCTATCCCAAGTTAGATCTTAAGTCCATGAGTACTGGAGTGCAGGTCTCTAGGTAAGATGCCTCAAATCTGTTTAAAGCTTGAAGCCAGATCTGACTAAAGTACTCTCAGGCTCATTTGCCATGAGTCTGATGATATGGAAGATTCCCTCCTTTTTAATTTAAAGGTATGGGGATGGCTCAACCATTGGGGGGAAAATACTCCAAATTTAAAGAGCCATGGGGGGGGGATTTTCAATTGGGGTCAAATGCCCTAGGCCTCTCGCAGAGGTCCATATAGCAAGAAGAAAACATTGTTATACATAGCAGTGGGAATCGTCCTCCCCAGCACCTTGTTTAGGGCTGAATGAGACTCCCCTAGAGCATAACTCGGGAGAAGCAGGGCAGGAGGAATCTGACCCTGTAGCTGGTGTCACTGCTTATGTGCACACACCAGCGCACACGAGCCAAGCTCCAGGTGTCCCGGACGTAGCTTTAAACTTCGCTAAACCCGGTAGGGACTGGTGAGGCTATCGAGAATCTCTAGCCGCCAAATGTAAATTACATGGTTTCTCACCAGTTCCAGAACACGTTCATGAAGACTGCCAAGCGTTATAAAACACCTGTAAACTGTGCTTCACTCAAAATGTTCATCGTGAACTCGGCAAAGGCACAAATGAGTGCAACGATGCAGAGACAAAAAGTGAGATTTCAACGTATTCCCAAGTTGTTGCTATTCAACAAGATATGCTGGCCTGTTCTGCAACGCCTACGTTGAACCCGAAGTTGCAGCTCTATGTAGGTCCACCAATATCCAAGCCAGATTATTTATTTGGGGTGGACCTCCTCCAACAAGCCAAGGACCTGGAGGAACATGCCAAAACAATCCTTCTCAGCAAGGCATATGTTCCTTCTGCCAGGATGCCGTCTCGCAGGTCGTTTCAACGCGAAAGGTGACGGATCCAGGGGCAGGGCCAAGCAGAGTGGGGCCAGTGGACGAAGGTATTACTCAACTGTGTATCCCAGCTACAACCCCAATATGGGCAGAAGTAGTAAAGGCAGACTGTAGAGGTAGAAGTGATTCATTTTGTCCAGGATAAGTTCTGGGACCTCTGGTTGGGGGTAGGTTGCAATTGGGTATGATGAAGGGTGCTGCATAACATCTCATCAGTTTATACTACACACTGTCTCAAGCTCGAATACAGTTTATGTCAACAATTGATCCGCCTGTACACAATATGCCTAATAGAGTATTGCAGGTTTCTGCACAAACTCAGCAGGTAAAAGAATAAATTACGGGTTGTCCCAAAAAAGGGAAGTCAGAGGATGATAAATCATCCTCAACAATTGTGTCCAATATTTTCCCCAGACAGAGAAAAGATGGGGGATGTAGAGGTATTCTGGACCTAAATCAGTTAAATTCCTATGTTCAGTATAGGCATTTTTAAATACCTTCAATACTGCGAAACGGCTGTTATCACAAGGCTGTTATATAGCAACTATAGGTCTGAAAGATGCATATTATTCAGTACCAATTCATCATCAGTATCGGAGATACTTGAAATTTAGTTGGATGGGACAACTGCGGCAATTTAAAGCATTACCAATGAGTTAACCTCAGTTCTAGGCTATTCAAGAAATTGTGTGAACCAGTGCTAGCGCTACATTGGGCCCAGAATTGGTAAAGGCTTATCTAGATGATATTTTAATCATAAGCACCAGTCAAGAGACAGCTGAGGAATCGGTTTCATCAACCAAATACATATTAGAAAGTTTAGAGTTCCTGGTCCATCCAACTAAATCCAAGTTAGAGCCATCCTAAAAAAATGTTTATTTGGGATAGGTCAGTGACTTTGCCTACAGCCAAGGCTGTGGAGATCAGAGAGGTCTGTGCCAGTCTTACTGGAAAACAATATCCCTCCATCCGGGAAGTAGCTACTGTTATTAGTAAATTGGTGGCAGTTTTCCCTGTAGTGCAGTTGGAGTGCAAGGTAGAGGTTATGGAAAGTGCTGGGAGAGAGTCTGTTCGCAGGAAGCGTGGGGCGCGCAGTGATGCGGTTCCATCTCAGCGTTCGAGTCGGGAGCTAAGTGCGGTAATGCCGGCTCTGATACCAATGGCTGTTGTCCCGGTGATTGAACAGCCTCCAGCTGCTCCAGTGTCGCAGGGCACAGAGGCCACGGCAACAAGTAAAAAAATACATTTAAAAAAAACCCAAAAAAACAAAAACAAAAAATAAATAAAAATAATAAAAGATAAATAAATAAATAAAATTTAAATAACAAAAAAAAAACGGAAGTCTGTCAGACCTGTTTTATCTGACAGGTCTGAGGCAGAAGAAGACTCTCCTCCAGACCGGAAAAGAATGTAGGGGAGACTGGAGCAAATGGAGAAAATGCTCCAACCTTTAATCAGTCAAGGGTCCAAAGACCCAAAGATTTCCCAGGCAGCCTCCGAAGGAGTTCCATACACTGAGTATGGTGCCTACCAAGAATGGGAATATCAGTCTCCAGTGCCTTCTTTGGTCTGGAAGAGGTCTCCCTAGAGCAAGACTCGGGTGTACCAGGGCAGGAGGGGACTGACCCTGAAGCTGGTGTCCCTACACATGTGTATACAGCAGAGCACAAGGGCTATACCGGAATGGACTGGTGAGGCTATGGACGAGAACCTGGCGGTCAACATTAATTGGTTTCTCACCAGCTCCAAGAAACTGTTATGACTGAAACAGCTGAATTATATAAAACACCGGTCAATTGTGCCTCGCTCAGGGTGCCAACAGTAAAATCTGCAATTTGGGCACCCATGAGTGCAACGATGCGAGGGCAGGAAATGCGTTTCCAGCATGTCCTCAAGCTGATATCAGCAGGCATCACTGTATTTGGGAAACACATACAAGGGTCGACAATGTCCAAAACTCAAAAGGACATGCTTGCATTGTTCTGCAATGCCTATTTCGAACTTAATTGTATGAGGAAAATTGCCATTCGGCCAACATTTCACCCAAAATTTGAAGGACTGTGTAGGGCAAGCAACATTCAAGCACCGGATTACTTGTTCGGCAACAACCTCATCAAGCAAATTAGGGTCATTGACGATGAGGCAAAGAAAATTGGGCTTATGAAACCATTCATCCCTGCTCCCAGGATGTCATATAAACAGTTAGGTTCGATGCGCAGGGGGCGGATCACGGGGCAGGGCCAAGCAGAGGAAGGGCGATGGGGCAAAAATATTACCCACCAGTGCAGCCCAACAGCCCAATATTGGGAGGTAGACCAATTCCTCGGGACCGCAAGATGATCTAAGGAATCGACGTTTCTATGTTTTATGATAAACTTGTTCTCACAGTACCAAGGTTTGGGCATGCAGTGTTGGGTCCTGTACAGGGTTTAAAGCATACCCTGTTGACCAAAGGTTATGTGTAGTTAAGCACCCGAGTCAATATATCAAGGTAACTTAGAGTCTCAGAGGCTCTTAGGCAGCAATGCTCATCAGTCACAAAAAAACAAAAACAAAAAAAACAAAAAAAAAACTTTATAAAACATGTCAGTACAAACTATTTGTTTTGGATTTTGCTGGAGTAGACACTCATCTATTTAAATCTTACTCCACCAGGGCGGCATCAACATCCGCAGCAAATCCGCAGGATGGTCTAAGGAATCAACTTTCTAAAATGATGTTAAACCTGTCCTGACAGTGCCCGGGTTTGAGCATGCTGTTTTGATTTCTGTTTGATTTGATTTGCTTTGTCTTTATAAGTTACATTTGTGATTTCCCCTGGGATAGAGGGGTTATTACTGTATTGTTATTTAAAAAATGATTATTGGATAATTCGAAGCAATGTTCAATACATTATTTATTCACTATTGTGTCAACTGAAGCAGCGTGTCGTATGGAGTGTATCTACGTCATGAAATAACAGAGCTTTGAAATCTTCACGCAGTCACTCAAGTGACTCCAAAGTAAAATAGTAAGATTAAACGAGAACTTACCAGTTCGAAGTTTGATCCTTATTTTATGAGGAGTTACGATGAGGGATTACGTGCCCTCCACTCCCAGCCCTCATAATCGAAAGGATCATCTGGTAGTTCTAGTCTTCTCAAAGCCTTACCATGTTACTTTGGCTATCGGTTTCTGTGTTTTCACACCGCTGCTTTGAAGTATGACGCGCATGCGCCTCGCGGGGCTTCTTCACGTAATCTTTCATCATAATTCCTCATAAAATAAGGATCAAACTTTGAACTGGTAAGTTTTCATTTCATCTTACTATTAACTTGGTCTCCACAGCCTTCTGAGGCAATTAATTCCACAGATTCACCACCATCTGGCAAAAATTGCTCCTCATCTCATTTTAAAGGTATGTCCTTTTATTCTGAATCTGTGCCCCCTGGTCCAAGACTCTCCCACTATTGGAAACATCCTCACCACATCCACTCTATCCAGGCCGTTAACTATTCGGTAGGTTTCAAAGAGCCTGTCAAGAACCCCCCTCATCCTACTAAACTCCAGCAGATACAGGTCCATCATCATCAAACGCTGATGATTTGTTAACCCACTTATTCCTGGGATCATTCTCGGAAACCTCCTCTGAACCCTCCCAGCGCCAGCACATCCCTCTTCAGATATGGCTCCCAAAACTGCACACAATACTCCAAATGTGGTTCACCAATGCCTTATAAAGTCTCAGCATTATATTCCTGCTTTTATTTTCAGGTACCGTCAAAATGAATGCTAACATTGCATTAGCCTTCCTTACTACCGATTGAATCTGCAAATTAACCTTTTGGGAATCCTGTACCAGCACTCCCAAGTGCCATTGTACCTTCGATTTCTGAATCTTCTCTCCATTTAGAAAACAGTGTATGCCTTAATTCCTACCACCAATGCATATGATCGCACACTTTTCTTTCTGTAAACCCTTTTGAAGGTGGGAGGTCAATGCCTGTGGTAGACCCAGCAATGCTCACACTTTCTACAGCCTCTGAAATGCTAAAGAAATGCAAATTATCAAATAAATATTACAGAATTTGGAAGGACACCTGGTCTACCCTTCCCTACTTAGATTCTGAATCCAGGAGCAGTACTTCTGCTCACCACTGCTCCTCACCCCATTCACACCCCAACTCCTGTTGAATTGAGGGGTAAAGCATTGCTGCTTTCAGGCCGATCCATTTAGCAGCAGAACATAAATAGCCTTTATGTTAAACAACATCACCCATTCCTTCTCTCCAGAGATGCAAAGTGGGAATCAGTGGCAATGTGCCTGATTGTACCTGCCGATGAAAGCAAACTTATAGCAATTGCTTAAACTGAATGATATCGGTGAGAAAGTCTAAATATTGAATTAATACAAGCAAATGTTTTAATACAGATAGGCATGCTGGTTGGCATAGACTTGGTGGGCTTAAGGGCCTGTTTCTACGTTTCCCAACCCTGACTCTCTGAAGAAGGGTCTCAAACCGAAAAGCCACCCATTCCTTCTCTGCAGAGATGCTGACTGACCCGCAGAATTCCAGCATTTTGTGTCTATCTTCGGTTTAAACCAGCATCTACAAGTCCTACCCACACATAAATAGCTTTCAGTTCCAACCAGAGTGACCTTTGTGTGAAGGTAAATTGCTGTGCTTTAACACTGAAACGAGAAGCAATGTTAATTCACTTTTATCAGAAGGAAATTAGACACCAGTTAATATATTAGTTGCTAATGAAGACACCAAAAAAAAGTTAAAAGAAACGGACGTCATATGTTCAGGTAGGTAGATTAAGGCCCTTTTATTCAAATGCAAGGGTGATTTGAAATAAATGATTTGAATTCAAAGTTTACAAAGCTATTATAAGTTGATATTATTAATTTGAATCATGCCTGCCAGCTGAAAATGGACTTGGATTTGAGAGGGTACACAATGCTTCTGCAAAGATAGATCTATTAAGTTAGAAAAGAGTGGCATAATTGGTAAATCTTCACTCGGCAGCTATGAAAAGGGCAGGAATAACAGTAGAAGAAAGATTATGGAGCCATTTGCATCGAAATAAGTAATGATAATAGCAACTGGGTAATAATTGGTCACTGCTTTCAACTGATAACTCAAGGTGAGCAAGCAGATAGCAAATTGTTCAGTCAAGCAAGGAGAGATGCCAAGCATGGTAATGAAATCAAGAGAGGTTTTCAATAACATGGCAAAATGGATGGATTAAATAAAATTAGATAGTGGGCAAATGCACAAAAGATCTCACAGAGCATGTTAATAAAATACATTGTTTTTTTACTCACCTGTTAACTCCTTGATGGGCGACAACTCCACGGATTCCAGTTACCCTTAAACACCTTGGCTGCTGCTTATATCACCGGAGACCCGAGAGTGATCTTTGACAGACTATTTTACAAATTAACATCGCAAACATTCATCTGCTCACCCACTGGGGTTGATTTTAATTGCTTTCCAATGGTGTTGAGGGCGATGTAACAGCTTAAAAAATGGGGTTGGTGACCTTACTGCCTCCTTCAATAGATGGTGATGCTGGACCCATTTAATAAAGAGCAGTAGACAAATGACTGGAACATCCACACACTCTAAAATAATAGCCCGGGTGAAGGTGAACTGCACCTCCACCCACACATAGCCCTTGATTTTCACGCGTGTCCTTAAAAGGCAAGGAAAGGATAGGACAAGGGGTTAAAACCCCCAAATTACAACCATGAGTTGGTACATTAATGTTAACCAACGCCATTTCAGACACTGAGGTAGACACACACTGAAGTGTGACTGGTTGCAAGTTCAAAGTTACACCTTGGAGTTATCAAGCCAGGTATTTAAATGAGAGCCTCCTGGGGAGATCAGGAGGATTTCCAAGAGTTCCAGGGATGAGTAGGTTAACCTGGGATGAGTAGGTTAACCTGTAATGAGCGTTTGTCGGTACCTAACCTTTACTCGCTGTAGTGCAGAAGAATGAGGGGGGACCTCATTGAAACATACAGAAGAGTGAAAGGCTTGGATAGAGTGGATGTGGAGAGGATATTTCCACCAGTGGGAGAGTCTGTGACTAGAGGTCATAGCCTCAGAATCAAAGGACGTTCTATTGGGAAGGAGATGAGGGGAAATGTCTAGTGAGTGTGGTGAATCCGTGGAATTCTTTGCCACAAAAGGCTGTGGAGGCTGTCAGTGGATATTTTTAATGCAGAGATAGATAGATTTTTGATTGGTGCAGGTGTCAGAAGTTATGGGGAGAAGGCAGGAGAATGGAGTTAGGAGCCAGAGATAGATCAGCCATGATTGAATGGCAGAGTAGACTTGATGGGCCGAATGGCCTAATTCTACTCCTACATTATGTGTTTAACGTCTAGGTGTGTCACCTGCTATTGTAAACCTCCCCTTCCTGCTCACTGGAATAATTGGGGCCATATCTTCAAGGCTGAGGAGTTCAGCGACTGTAAATTATTTGTAATTTACAGCGAATGAGGTCAATGGATATTCTGCAGATATTTTAAGGGTCATTGCAGTGCTCCCGGGTCATTTATGCTGGGAGGCATGAAAGATTAGCTTTATTTCACTGGAAAAAGGTCAGGAGTTTGGAGAGCATTTGTCCGTGGCCCATCAAGACTCACATCTAAGAGTGCATCCAAGGTTTGCCAGCTGACTAACAAGTTGCTGGAAATCTTATGAGAATATGAGGCCATGTGCAACTGACTTGGATCCAACAGTCTTGGATCTGGCAGCAGTAATAGCTCATTAAGTTTCCTCCTGCCTGTGTTTCTCAAGTTTGTTTTCTTCACTACCACTACCACTCCAGACCCAAACTAACTTGACACTTATTGCTCTCTTAAGTGGCCTCGAGAACCACTTAGTTGTCTAAATCCACTTGTTCAAGCTCAAGAAAGTGGCTGATCATTATTTTCCAAAGACAACGGACTATACAATAAAGGATTAACTGGCCTGCAAATGTCTGATTCCCAATGCAGGAAACAGCAAATGATCACAGTTGTGTTCCACCCTGGAAGTATGTGATCTACTAATGAACTCCTGGGTCACCATCAACTATTCCACCCAAGGCAGACTTGGTAACATATAAATGGTACTTCTGTAGTACCTCTGAACTGAAGGTATTTCCAGAACTGAGGTGCGCAATGTCTATAATCTACAAAATACATGTCACTAATCTAAGGAGGGGTCTTTGCTGTTTTCCTAAGAAGAGGTGCAAGAACAAATGAATGAATACTTTATTGTCACATGTGACAAGTCACAGTGAAATTCTTTGCTTGCCTGTGTCTGTCTGTGTCTGTGTCTGTGTGCAGATGGTCAATCCGGCTCACGGTTTCATCGCTGACGGTCGATCCAGCTCGAGGTTTTTCAGGCGAGTGCCCTCGAGCTTGAAGGTCGAAGACAGTCACTGAAAAGTAGCGTTAGTGGGACAGGCCATTAACGATGTGGGAAATTTACAAAACAGCAGGGATGTTCATGCCACCTTGACGATGGCAGAAAACATCTCCATCCTAATTTCCCATCTTTTTGCATTCATGTACTGTTTAAATGTGGTGAAGGCTTTTGCTTCTGTCATTCTTGCCGGCAGTGATTTCCAATCCCCTTCAACTTTCTGGGTGAAAAAGGGTTTCTATTCCCTCCGGTAATTATTTCAAACCAACGTTTTCTGATGTGTAGGAAGGATCTGCAGATGCTGGTTTACATTGAAGATAGTCAAACAATGTTGGAGTTGCTCAGCAGAACAAGGCAGCATCTCAGGATGGAAGGAATGGGTGATGTTTCAGGTCGAGCCTCTTCTTCGGACTGAGAGTCTGAGGGGACACAAAGATAAGAAAGTGTAAAGTGTAAGAACAAGACATCAAAGGGGATGGGGATCAAGGAAAAATGTAGAATAGATCATTATTAGCTAGGAGAAGATGACAACGAAGCAATCTGAAGAGTGTCTTGACCCGATGCCTCCTGATTTTTTCTATTTGCTCTGTCCAGGCCAATTGTATCTGTAGCAGTTGGAAAAGAGCTGTGTGGTCTAGGTGAGACCTGCAGGCCATGGCTCTTCACGTACACATTCCTAAACTTTATAATTATCACCATCGAATCAGGGGATATGGGGAGAAAGCAGAACGTGGTACTGATGTTGGATGATCAGCCATGATCATATTGAATGGCGGTGCTGGCTTGAAGGGCCGAATGGCCTACACCTGCACCTATTTCTATGTTTTCTATGTTTCTATGTTTCAGCCTCCCTAGTTAGGACTCCTATTTTCTCTGAGTGAAACACATTTCCATTGCCCTCTCAAAAGCTTCTACCCATGACTATAAGTTAATGCTTAGTGGATTTGATCCATTCTGTCTTTTTAATTTACTTCATGTAGGAGCTTTGTCCTTTTAAATTGTACTCCATGTAGGCCTCCCCTAATTCTGTACACCCCAATATTCTGTTCTAAAGAAGATAACCTTAACTTATATCACCTGTTCTTATAACTACACATCCTCAGAATCTGCTTTGCAAACTTCCTATTGCATCTTTCCTGTATAGTGGTGACCATACCTGCACGCAATGATACCTGGACATGGTGTCGAAGAATGAGAAGCCGAGGCAAAGAAGTCGAAGCCAAATAGCCGAATGGAACAAAGTCGAAACGCCAAGGAACCGAAAGCATACAAAGCCGAAACGCCAATGATCCGAAGTGATAGGAGCAGAATTGGGCCATTCGGCCCCTTGAAGTCTACTCCACCATTCAATCACGGCAATCTATCTCTCCCTCCTAACCCCATTCCCCTGCCTTCTCCCCAGAACATATGACACCCGTACCAATCAAGAATCTATCTATCTCTGCGGTAAATATATGCACTGACTTGGCTTCCACAGCCTTCTGCGACAAAGAGTTCCACAGATTCACCACTGGTGATGAGCCATCATCTTCTATGGCTGCACAACCTTCAATGACAGGAGGTTTAGCAATAGAGTGGGAAAAGCGGACGTGTCCAAAGTGCAGCAAGATCTACAGACAAATGGTGAAAAACCTGTTTCATAAGCACGTGCTGCTGTGTGGAAATCAGACTTATACAGGAGGATGGTGATGGGAATAAATCTCAGGTTCTATTCAAACAAGAGGAGGTATCCTCGGCGCAGTGCCCGTGCACGCTCAACAAAATGGCGGCATGGTGGTGCAGTGATAGAGCTGCTGCCTTACAGCGCCAGTGACCCAGGTTCAATCCTGACTTTGGGTGTTGTCTGTACGGAGTATGTACATTCTCCCTATGACCGCGTGGGTTTTCTCCAGGTTATATAAGCTATCTTCTTTATAATATCAGCCCTGATTTTGGCAGATGGAGGTTGGATCCCATCACCAATCTTAGCAGGGAGATAATGTTTAGTGCTAGCAGGTTTGTCACCAAATATCTGTTTAGGTTTTTCCACCATGTGAGTGTTCTCAGCAACTTCGAATAATGGATTGCTTGACGCTATTGAATTAATCTCTAGATCTGCAGCAGAATTGGTAAATGGGCTTCCCTCAAAATGGTTCCATCAGTATTCGACTGTTTCTGGGAAAACCAGTTGATGACATTTTAGCAACTGGGTCTTTTCTCTGTGCAGTCTGACAGAGAGTGTTTATTCCCTGCAGCCACAATGTGGTTAACTCCAGCAGACTGGAACCTCATCCTTTCAGTACCTTGAATGTGAATGTGATCTTTGCTTGATTTACCTGCATGCCTGGTGTACTTGTGTTGCCCATTTAGTTTTCTAGAATCCTTTTGTTGAAAAGGTAACACACAGGTTTTACCGTAGTTTCTCTGGAGAGTGGTGTCAATGAGTCTCAAGAAGGGTCTCGAACCGAAACGTCACCCATTCCTTCTCTCCAGAGATGCTGCCTGTCCCACTGAGTAACAGTTAGCAAGCAATGCACTGTTGTTATGTGATTCTTTCTGTGATGTACGCGGAGCTGCTACTGTGGGAACTGAGGTAATTCTGCTTTGAAGTAATGCCAAGGAATCTTTTATCTCCATCTGAGAATACAGGTTTAATACCACATACAAAAAAATACATATTCAATAGTGCTGTCCCCCATTGCTGCAGCACTGTGTTGTCAGGCTGGATCTTCTGCCAAGGTCCCTGAACAAGGAATAAAAAATCTGACAACGTTCCCATCCCTGATATAATGTCTCCCCCAGGGCTTCAATGGGAAATACAATTACTTTGTCCTTTACTGCCACAGCAATGCGAGTCAGTAAACCTGCAAAGGTCAAGTCGATGATATCCAGTGTTAATAGTTGACTTTTCATCAGTCTGAAAGAAACACCATTATGTGGTTTAAGGTTTTCAGTACTGAATATCATGCAGTCAATTAGAAAAGTGCACTTCTCATAGCTTCGGGGGAAATTTGTCTTCACTCTTCAGTTAATACCAAATGTCCCTTAATGTTCACTTAACAGAAAAATATATGCCAGATTGTTATACACAGTTGGCTATATAGTTTTGAATTCAACCAAGAATGGTCTGTTTCAGTGGTTTATGTAATTCCATCTAACTGCCTAAATTGGGTCCCAGTTCAGCAAAACAGGAATTTTCTAAAGTTCTCAAGCATTCAAATCCCTTGATGGCTTCACTCTTCCATTCTCTGTTACCTCTATCATCTTTGTAACTTTCCATGAATCCTCTAATTCTGACCTTATGACTGATTTGTGTTGCTCCATTATTGAAGGGTGTGTTTGCAGCTATGAAGAAACTTTGTCTGGAATTCCTATTCTAAACTTGTCTCTCTGTCTCTTTACTAATTAATTCCTTCACTTTTGAGAACCTATCTGACTGTAACACATTATGTAGGCATTCTCTCCCTCTCTATCCCTCCCCCACCCAAGTTGCACCAACTTCTTGTTTTCACCCAACAAATAGCTAAAAATGTTTCCTTTATCATCGTTACTTTTTTGCATATCTTTCATTCATTGTTCTTTATCTCTCTACATCATCGTCTATATCTCTTGTTTCCCTTATCCATAACCAGTCTGAAGAAGGGTCTCGACCCGCAACATCACCCATTCCTTCTCTCCAGAGATGCTGCCTGTCCTGCTGAGTTACTCCAGCTTTTTGTGTCTCTCTTCGGTTTAAACCAGCATTTGCAGTCCCTTCCGACACATTATGTAGGTCTGTGTCAATGTTATCTAATTATAATAATTGTTGGGATTGATTTACTGCATTCATATCACCTGATATACATTCATACACACTCATGTCAATGTTTGCATTGAATCCAGAATGGCTCCTCAGCTCCTCTGCTCCACTTGGTTTTAGATTCAAATAAGCTGGGGGATTCTTCCCGGTTAGTGCTGCATTTTCCAGTATAAGTTCCACGAGAGATGAACAAACTGCAGATACATTAGAAATTCTGGAAACAACCTATCAAAAACTTTAAGATAATAAGATAAACAATTCATTTCCATCTATGAATGGTCCAGGAATATGAAGGGAGGAACTGCAGATGCTGATTTACAGGCAGCATCTCTGGAGAGAAGGCATGCGTGATGTTTCGGGCCAAGACCCTTCTTCAGACTGAGAGTCAGGGGGCAAGGAGATACATAGATATAGAAGGGTAAGGTGTGAAAACACTGATCAACAGGGAGGATGAACAAGGAAATGTAGAGTGGGTCATTGTTAGCTGAGGGGAAGGTGACAACGAGGCATACAGTCGGTAATATTCAATCAGGAGAACAGTGAATCTAGTCAGAGAACTAGGATGGGGGAGGGATGGAAAGTGAGAGAAAGCAAGGGTTACTTGAAGTTGGAGAAATCAATAATCATACGCTCTCTGTTGTAAGCTGCCCAAGTAAAATATAAGGTGTTGTTCACGATGTTTTCTTTGTTGAGGGTGCAACCATTTAGCTGCATCTGTTGGCAGTACAATTTCAACTTGAACTGCATCCTCAAGTTGTTTCCACATGTATAAACAGATAAACCTACAAATTGATTAATACTACCTGTTATTCATCATTACATTTTATAGGAAATTTAGAGCAATAATAATATAGATTGGTTACAGTAAATGACACTTTTTAAAGTGCGGTCTATGCTTGCATCATTGTAATCTTATCTAATTAGGAATACATTATAGCTGTTTTATTATCTTATACTTATTCCTCTGAATGTCACTGAGAGGAAGATTAGTGAACATAGGAGCAGTGGTTACTGGAATTGATAAATTGCTCAATTATTCTGCAAAATGTCAAACTAAAATTGTAATCAAAGCATCAAGACTTGTTAGCATCAGCAATGTGGAATACATGCAACTTAATGATAAGCAGCCGAACAATTCTATGCATTTACAATCTTTTTTGTGACGGGATATTTACCACAATTACTTAATTAGTTGATAGTAAACTTCTAGAGTTTCATTCCGTGTCTTCTGTGCATTTGCAGGAAAGACACCAGACACACGTACTAATGGAACCGGTCCTCCAAGGAACATGCAGACTTGTTTGGCATTTGCACATATAGTAGCAAACTCCCAAATGGAGTTTGATGCTAAGTTTGAAGTTAGTTAAAGTAGCCCAACCTTTGTATGGATGCCAGCAAGTGAAAGCAATTCATTTATGTAGATTGGTCTCTTTACTTACTAACCAATATGCTGCTTTGTTATCATAAGCTCTGCCTACTACCACACTATTCATATCATCGCAACCCGACATGGGCAGTCAGTCAATGCTGCTACACAGTTGAAACAACATGCTGCAGTGTGTTATATGAGTTACTCAATAAAAACTGTTGTACCAGATCAGTGAGTATGTATGATTGTGGGATCTGCCAGTACAAACTTTTGGCATCCAGACAAGAAAACACGGATGCACTGCTAGCTGTGCAGCAACTTCCTCCACTGTGCGCATAGGGTAGTGTGAGTGTTTTATTGCTGTGTTCAGCTCTCTGGGGTTGATATAGATTCGGATTTCTTCCCTGTTCTTCTTTGTTGCAACCACCATGGTGGAAACCCAGTCGGATGGGTCGGTGACCGTGGCAATGACACCCTGGGACACCCTCCGCTGGAGCTCATTGTGTACTCTGTCACATATAACACGTGGTATCCTTGCTCCATCATTGTCGACGATATTCTCGTTGCTGGACGCGACATGGCTGAACATGATGTCAACTTGAAAAGAGTACTGGACCGTTCTAAAGACATCCATCTCAAGCGCAACCTTCTGAAGTGCAGATTTCCCGTCAAGGAGGTCCATTATGTCTGACACATTTTCACCAGTAATGACCTCAGACCAGAGGGGATAGGGAGTGGGGGAGAAGGGGGGGAGGGGGGATGGGGGGGGGATAGAGGGGAGAGGGGGGGGGATAGGGGGGGAGGGGGGGAGGGGGGAGAGAGGTAGGGGGTCATAGTCTCAAAGTTCATTCATTCTGTGTACATAATTACCTGTGATTGTTATAAAAATGTTAAAGTAATGGATACTTTGCTGCCAAAGTACGAAGTCAATGCAAATGTCTTGAAATTAAAAATAGAGCATAATCCTTTGTTGTACGAGCATATTAGAGAAATCAAAGAAAAAAAAACTAAATAGGAGGTTGTTCAACATACTGTATCTTTGTGAAAGAGCTACCAATTCATATCCCAGTTTTAAGCAGATGATCCCCAGCTGTGCAGGTCAGGGGTCTTCAAGTAGATAACAAAGCATTTTTTCAGAAAGGCGAATTTCTGCCCATATGCCCCCTTTTAGGCATAACGTTCCGGACTCTAACACTGGCTGAATTTTCTTCTCCTCATCTTCCCTTTAATTTTTCTAGCACTTACTTTAATTTGATGCTCCTGGTTTTTGATCAGGCAATTCAGTGAGAGGCTTTTAATTTAGTCTCTCAATCCCACCGTAATCTCATCAACATTAATCAAGTCTTCCTGCAAGCGGCCCCATCAGAGACTGTGAGGCCTCGCATCCTCGGTGCTTCAGACCCCGGGTACGGGGATGGCGGGGGGGGGGGGGGGAGAGTGAGTGGGCAGGCAGGCGTGATAACATGCAAGGAAGAGGGAGTGAGGGGGGAGAGAGGGAGGGAGAAGGGGGAGGAGAGAGGGACAGTTGGCAGGGGTGTGGGGGGTAAGTGGGGGAAGTAAATCGGCAGCCAAATAAGAAAAATGTCGGGGCCCGGGGGGGGGGGGGGTGGAGGAAGTAAAATCGCCGGCGAAATAAGAAAAATGTCGGCGTTTTTAGAGGAGAGCTGGCCAGCAGGATGTGACAAAATGAGTGAGTGGGGAGGGGGGGGGGGGGGAGGATTTCATTTAAAAATGCGTACATAAAAATGTCTAAATGTAATGAGGAGTGGATTAGTGAATGTAAAAGTGAAATGGCTAACGAAATGGAAAAAATCTCAGAGTTTTTGTGTGTGGTTTTGGCGGACCAACGAATCAAAGGCCAAAAATCACCCACTAACAAATAAAGACATACACACACAGAGTTGTAAAAGTATATAGATAGATATAGATGGACATTATGCCATACCTTGTTATTTCCTGGCAGTAGATTGGACAGTGGGCAGTGGCCAGGTGCTATAGACCTGAACGGGAAGGTAGACTCGGGCCGATGGGGCTCGTCAGCCTGGGAAGGCAGTCCAACTAGGAGAGGGAAAACTCTGATTTAAAACCTCCACTGACTTGTGGCCATATCCAGTCATGGAAAGGGCTCCAGGAGTAAACCTCAAGAAAATCCGGAGTCGGAGCCCCTAAGGCAGTTTGTCGTTGCCTACAACTTCGCTCTGGCAGCTCCTGCGACGGCGTTTTGTGCCAAACTGTAATGGCCCTGCTGTTCCTTTGGATTGATCAGCAACGTGGAGAGGGGGGACGTGCTGCATGGGTAACAGCCTGTCCTCCATATGCCATCGTCCAGGCTTGCATCCGACCAGCATTCATCACCCATGGTCAGTCATGACCGAGGGGGGCCTACAAAAAAAAAGATTGGAAAGACAAGCGTGGAGATTATCCCAGGCATGGAATTGATACGCCAGACTTTCGTTGATTACTCCTTTGCAAAACTGTCAGGGAGTGAGCTAGCATATGAGTATGCTTTAAAAACAATTTTAAGTTAATTGCAGAGATTTTTTTCACGGCACCAAACTCTTTAGGTTCAGAAAGCTGTGCATCCAAACGGAGGTGGAAACAGCAGCTTCCATCATGCCCAATAGAAACTGTTGTGAGAGGCTATAGACTGTATGTGATCAAAGAGAACACAAAGCAATGGCAACCAGCCAGGCGTTCAGAGATTTACAGGGATGATCATTTTCAGTTATGGGAAGAGCTTGTGGTAAGTGAGATCTTTTGTCCCAAGACTGGGCTATCATGAGACCCAGTAAAAACATTCCAAACTGAGAGATGTTTTTGATAAAATAAGCAGGGAGAATTTATTTTGGCCAATAATGGACATGTGAACAGTGATCACAGGTTCACAATAATTTGTAAAAGAACCGGGGGGGGGGGGGGGGGGGGGGGGGGGGAATGACTTCACGGAGACCATTGTGAAGGTCTGGTACAAAACTACCAGAAGATGTTGGTAGAATCAGAACCCACAGCGACTCTCAGAAGGGAAATTGATTAATTTGAACGTTTTTGGGGAACAAACTGAATATCTTTCAAAGAATCAGAATCTGAAAGATGGGTTGAACGGCTTCCTTCTGCGCAGAGATTTTATGCTTCCAATTGCCATAAAACCTTGCAGTGACCCTTTCAGAAGTTATCGATAGATGGCATGTTGTGAATCATATGTGATGGGACTAGGAAAGAGCTCAGCTTCTGTGGCAGTAGCACCTGCTGTTAAAACTGTGGGAGTCAGTCAGCAATCTCTAAAGCCATTTTTCAATTTGCCACTCATGCTCCAGGGGGTATCTCATTATAACAGTCTCAGTAGCTTGTGGCAGCAACAGAGGCACCATCAGAGAGTTCCAGACTGTTGCCTTCTCCACTGCCTTTGAGCATAATGTGTATCCTTCTGTCGATAATGGGCTTTAGACACATTTTATTCTCTACATTGTGACAAACCTTGAATCTAACTTTCCAGTGGGAATTTGCATTCGCATAGAGAGTGCTAAGGCAAAATATCAGGTAACACAGCACGGGTGTTTTGCCATTGTTCATTTTCAAGGTTAACATATCAAGCAATGGATTCCTGCAATTTTTCGGAATTTCACATCCTATCGAAAACCGTAGTTTTTCAAAACAGTGGAATAAGTTTGTTATGATGGATGTTTCACAATCTTCTACCTGACAATGGAAATCTTGGAATTTTAAAATATGGTATCAGGCACTCTGCTCCATGTGTCTTTTAATGTAAGGGGAGGGGTGTGGGATGTATGGGGTGGGTGATGTGACATTGACAAAATTGAATAGTACAGCACGGAAACAGGCCCTTTGGCCCACCGAGCCCATACCGACCAGTGAGCCCCGTGTACAGTAACACAAGTCCTCCACACACTAGGGACAATTTATATTTATACCAAGCAATTAATCTACATACCTGTACGTCTTTGGAGTGTGGGAAGAAACCGAAGATCTCGGCAAAAAAACCCACCCAGGTCACGGGGAGAACGTACAAACTCCGTGCAGACAAGCACCCGTAGTCAGGATCGAATCCGGGCCTCTGGCGCTGCAAGGCGGTAACACTGCCGCTGTGCCACTGTGCTGCCCTTAATACTGAACAGTGAAGACTGTAAGATGATTTATAAGAGGTGTTTGATGTTATGAAGGATTGTGTTAGCACAGAAAGGAGGAAAATATTTCTCACCACAGGAGAGTCAGTACCAGATGGCACCAAAACTCCAGGGGATTAAGGTGTTAAGAGTTGGAATGCAAACTAGATAGAGCGGTGGCAGCAGCAAGGTATGTAAGTGATGGGGAAGGGAGGGAGTAAATATGAGGACAGTTTAGTTGGTGAGGTGGACACTGTCCTCTGTGGCCTGGAACACGAGACCCAAAGGTTGTGGTTTGTAATGGGTGCTGGGATAAGATTCACCTTCTCTGGCTTGGAGGAGCACTTAGATTGGGAGACAGGAATCTATCATGATCCTTGCAGCTGCTAATGATATGGATAGGACTAAAAAAAAAAGCTCTTCTGGGAGAAGGGTTAAATCGAAAAGAATAATGATAAATCTCTGGATAATTAGCTGAACCTTGAGCAAATAGGTGCAAGGTGAGTAGGGTCAAGGCGATAGTAGTCTCCGCAAACCACAGCTCCATGGTATTAAAGTCAGCAGGCCCAACAATCCGGAGCTTCAACACAGGCGATCCCCGGTAAGGCATCGTCCTGCTCCGCGATGGAATTCAGTGCTGCGCCGCTGCTGAAGCTCTGGCCGGTCTCTTGTAGGAAAGGCCGCGCACAATCCAGTTGGTAGGCCACGAGCGGGGGGGGGGGGGGGGGGGAGCGAAGATGCAACTTGGAGAAAAGACGCATCTCTATCCGGGTAAGGTAAAGCCCGCAAAGTCGGATCAAGGATAGTCCGAGGGTCACTAGAGGTAGATAGTAGTTCAGCACTGCTCTCTGGTTGTAGTAGGATTATTCAGTTGCTTGAGAACAGCTAGGAAGAAACTGTCCCTCAATCTGGAGGTGTGCATTTTCATACTTCTATACTACTGAATAACTTTGAACTAAAATTCAGGGAGCAGTTGGGTGAGTCAAGATGAAGTTGGGAATGCACAACAGAGAGGACAAGGAAACAGTGCAGAGTGATTGGGCTAACAACAACCACATTGTAATGGAAAGAAATAGAATATACAAACAATGCATTGAACTAACGCAAAAGGGACTAGGTAAGAAAAATGGCTCTGTGACAAATAGGGCAATTTTACAAAAATGCTAAGGTGTCTTAAAATGGTAAAGAGATAAATATGCTGTGCTGAATGCATGAACAATTTATAACAGGGTAAACAACTTTGCAAATAGTCCTCCGCCAGTTTCGCCACCTCCAACGTGACCCCTCCACTCGCCACATCTTCCCATCTCCCCCCCTGTCTGCCTTCCGCAAAGACGGCTGCCTCTGCAACTCCCTTGTCAATTCTTCCCTTCCCTCCCGCTCTACCCCTTCCCCGGACACTTTCCCTTGCTACCGCAAGAAATGCTACACTTGTCCCTTCACCACCCCCCTACACTCCTTTCAGGGAACCAAGCAGTTCTTCCAGGTCCGACAGAGGTTCACCTGCACCTCCTCCAACCTCATCTACTGCATCCGCTGCTCCAGATGCCAGATGATCTATATCGGTGAGACCAAGCAGAGGCTTGGCGATCGTTTCGCCGAACACCTCCGCTCGGTCCGCAATAACCAAGCCGACCTCCCGGTGGCTCAGCACTTCATCTCCCCCTCCCATTCCATATCCGACCTCTCAGTCCTGGGCCTCTTCCACGGCCAGAGTGAGCAACACCACAAGTTGGAGGAATAGCACCTCATATTCCGCTTGGGGAGTCTGCATCCTCTGGGCTTGAACATTGAACTTTTCTCAATTCTGTTAACCCTCGCTGTCTCCTCCCCTTCCCACCTCTCCCTCAGCCCTCGGGCCCTGGCATTCCCTCTCTTTCTATCTCTCTCTCCCACCCTAGTCGCACTAGCTTCTCATTTTCACACCACAAACAGCTTACAATGGCTTGTTCCCTTTATCTTCGATACTTTTTTGCATATCTTTCATTCATTGTTCTTTATCTCTCCACATCACCGTCTATATCTCTCGTTTCCCTGATCACTGACCAGTCTGAAGAAGGGTCTCGACCCGAAACGTCGCCTATCTCCTTCGCTCCTTAGATGCTGCTGCACCCGCTGAGTTTCTCCAGCCTTTTGTGTACCCTTGCAAATAGAATTGTTTAATGTAATTGGTGTTACAGATACATGGCTGCAGTCATATCAACGATGGGAGGAGAATATCCAAAGACAGACACAAAAAGCTGGAGTAACTCAGCGGGACAGGCAGCATTTCTGAAGAGAGGGAATGGGTAACGTTTCAGGTCGAGACCCTTCTAATTCAGACAGTCTTGACCTGCAACATCACCCATTCCTTCTCTCCAGAGATGCTGCCTGTCCCGCTGAGTTACTCCAGGTTTTTGGGATTATCTTCAGTTTAAACCAGCATCTGCAGTTCCTTCCAACACAGGAGAATATCCAAGGCTGAAAGTTGAATATTCAATGTTTTGAAAAAAGAGACAAAAAGGGAAAGAGGCTTTGTTTATAAAGTGTAAACTTGGAACGGAAGTGAGAAAGTATCTTTGTTCAGAATTTTTTTTTCCAAGTGGTAAATGGCAAATTGTGAGCCTACACAGGTATCAATACTTGGCTCCAGCTATTCACAATCTATATAAATGATTTAAATGTGGAATCTGTACTTCTAAGCCACTTGATAACATAAAAATGTTGTATTGTAAATGGCGGCGAGAATATAAAGCGGCTTCAAGGCGATTTTGACATTGAGTGGATGATCAAATACATGGCAGATGCCGTACAACAAAGATACATAGAAATGTATCTATTTTCATAGAATAAACAGAAAGGAGTGCAGTTTCAATGGTGATAGATTAAGAAATGGTTAAGAAAGGTGATAGGTGAACAAAAGGATCTGGATATCCTTGAACAACAATCACCAAAAGTAATTTTACAGGTACAGCATGGTGTTAAATAGTCAGATATTCTGTTGTCCTTAGACATAAAATGCTGGAGTAACTGAACAGGTGAGGCAGCATGTCTGGAGAGAAGGAATGGGCGATGTTTCGAGTCGAGACCCTTCTTCAGTCTGATGTAGGCAGAGACAGTAAGACTAGTGGGAGAACTGGGAAGGGGAAGGGGATGGAGAGAGAGTGCAAGGGTTATCTGACGTTAGAGAAGTCAATGTTTATAGCGCTGGGGTGTAAACTACCTAAGCGAAACAAGAGGTGCTGTTCCTCCAATTTGCACTTGGCCTCAATCTGACAATGGAGGAGGCCCTTGACAGAAAGGTCAGATTGGGAATGGGAGAGGGAGTTGAAGTGCTGAGCCACCGGGAGATCAGATAAGGTTAAGACAGACTGAGTGGAGGTGTTCAGCGAAACGATCACCGAGCCTGCGCTTGGTCTCGCCGATATAGAGAAATTGATACCTGGAACAGCGTTCATACTGCTGGCCTTCATTGCAAGTCTTGAGCACACGCTTACATATGTCTTGCTCTAACTTTGGTGAGGCCACATCTAGAGTATTGTCAGTCGTTTGGATTTGGGAAAGGATATACATGCCATCGTGTGAGTATAATGAAGATTCACCAGATTGCTATTTGGGACCATAGGACTGTTGTGTGAGAAGAGATTCACTAGAATTTAAATAATGACGAGTGATCTAATTAAAAGGCACAAAATTCAGACATGGCTAGATGGATTAGATGCACGGAGTACCTAGAATCAGGAGTCATAATCTCAGAAAATGCCGTAAACTGTTTAGGACAAGGGAAACATCTTTACTCAGATGCTGATGAACCTGCAAAATTCTCCAAGAAGTAAATATGTTTAAGAAAGAGATAAATATATTTCTGGACATAAAAGGCATTGAGGTTAATGGGGAGAGAACAAGAATAATCATGTAGAAGATTGATTATCTAGGCAATACACAAGTGTCGCCATGTTGTTGTGCTGACAAAGTTACAAAGGTTTTCCAAACAATCTCATCACTGCTTGCCATCACATGTGGCATGAGGTCCCCACTCCAGCCGGGTCTACCCTTATTCCCTTTGCTCCCTTTGTTCTCAACTCTCGACCATCAATTGATGACCATCTGGGCTTTAATCCCAGAGAAACTGGTTTTTGAAGATGTCCAGATTGTAATGAAACACTGGGCAATGAGACGTTATCCATTTCTCTTCAGACTAAGAGAAGCCTGCCATTTTGGAGCCTGAGGGAAACACAGCCCAGAAACAGACCCTTTAACCCAATGAGTGTGCTCACCATCAAGCCCATTTTTAAACAAATCCCATCCTGATCCATTTAATCCACCTAATATTTCCATCAATTTTATCCACAGATTATACCACTCACCTACAAAATGACATAATTTACAGTGGCCTAATTAACCCACAAGCCCACACATTTTTGTACATGGGAGGAAACCAACACACCTGAACAATAACCTTTGCAGTCACAAGCAGAACATGCAAACTCCATACAGATAGCACTGACGGTCAGGATTGAACATGGGTCACCAGAGCTATGAGGCAGCAGTTCTAATATCTATAACATTGCACTGCACACCGATGTGTTCCACCAATGTTCTCAAAACCCCTTGAGCACATTGGCTGATCCACACCACATGGGAAGGGGAATTGAATTCGTTTTTTCTGTGGAACAGAACTTTAATTACCTTCAGAAATCGTGAAATATTGCATATTTGTGCAGTTCTATTGTGGAAGGGCTGTGGTGAGAATGTAATTGTTCTATCTGGGACATATGACAATAAAACACTCTTGACTTTTTACTTTCTAAGAAAACTAAGCAATCGCGATTTTGTGTAGCTGCTTCTTCTTCTTTCGTGTCCATCTTCCATGTTTCAAATGTTGACATCGCTGTCGTCGTCCGACCTGAAAAGGGTACAAGCTTCCGGCGACAATCAGTGGGAGCCGTCACTTGCTACAATAGATGATGGTGGTAGCAGAATTAGCTCAGGATACTTCCAGTTTCCAGCCCCGCGACGTGGACGCTTCTGCTTTGGAGCCTGTGTAGCCGCTGAGCAATAACACATGGCAGCTCTCTCCGACTCCTGGTGAGGCACTGCCTATTGAGACATTGCTCCTCATTTAGATAGATATGAATGAAAGTCCTCAAAATATTCCCTGTAGGTGATGCCTAAAATTTAGGGTCATAGAGTAATTCAGTGTGGAAACAGGCTCTTCAGCCCAACTTGCCCACTCCGACTAACATGTCCCATTTACACTAGTTCCGCTTGCCTGCATTTGGCCCCTAACCCTCCAAACCTATCCATTTACCTGTCTAATTGCTTCTTCTTGCGATAAATCCTGCCGCATCTCCCTCCTCTGGCAGATCATTCCATACATACATCGTGTGTGAAAAAGTTACCCCTCAGATCCCTGTAACATTTTCCTCCTTCACCTACCTATGCCCTTTGGTTCTCGATTTCCCCGCTCTGGGCAAGAGATTCTGTACGTCTACCCAATCTATTTCTCTAATGATTTTATACATGAGGATGTATAATGAGGGCTGATCTATAAGATTAGCCCTCATCCTCCTGCCCTCCAAGGAATAGAGTCCCAGCCTGTTCAACCTCTCCCTCTATCTAAGATCCTCGAGCCTTGGCAACATCCGTGTAAATCTTCACCGTGCCTTTTCCAACAACATCTTTCCTATAACATGGTGCCTTGAATTGAACACAATACTCTAAATGCAGCCTCAACAACATCTTATATATCTGCAACGTGTCCTCCCAACTTCTGTACTCAATACTCTGACTGATGAAGCCCAATGTGCCAAACGCCTTTTTGCCCACCCATCTACCTGTGATGCCACCTTCAAGGAACTATGTACTTGCACTCCTTGATCCCTTTGCTCTACAACATTTCCCAGACATTTACCGTGTAGGTCATGCCCAAACAGGTGTGGAGGCCAAGGCAGAGATAGATAAATTCTGGATTTGTCCAGGTGTGGGAGAAAGCAGGAGAATGGGGTTAGGAGGGAGAGATAGAATGGTTACATGCGGTCACAGTTTAAGGATAAGGGGGAAGTCTTTTACGACCGAGATGAGAAAAACATTTTTTCACACAGAGGGTGGTGAATCTGTGGAATTCTCTGCCACAGAAGGTAGTTGAGGTCAGTTCATTGGCTATATTTAAGAGGGAGTTAGATGTGGCCCTTGTGGCTAAAGGGATCAGGGGGTATGGAGAGAAGGCAGGTACAGGATACTGAGTTGGATGATCAGCCATGATCATATTGAATGGCGGTGCTGACTCAAAGGGCCGAATGGCCTACTCCTGCACCTATTTTCTATGTTTCTATGTTTCTATCAGCCATATTTGAATGGCAAAGTAGACTTGATGGGCTGAATTGCCTAAATCTGCTCCTATCACTTGTTAGACTTTCCGAAACCTCATATTTTTCTGTATTAAATTCCATCAACCATTCCTCAGCTCACCTGACCAACCAATCAAGATCCTGCTGCAATTTATGACACTACCACCCACTTTTGTATCATTTGCAAACTTGTTATATTTGCCACGTACATTCTCATCCAATCATTGATAATGAGCCTTGCACTGAACCTTGAGGCACACCACTCATCACAGGCCTCCAGTCCGAGAAGCAAACTTCAACTGTCACCCTCTGTTCCCTCCATGAAGCCAAATTCCTACCAATTCTGCTATATCTTCTTGGATCCCATGCGATCTAACCTCCCGGAACAGCCAACCATGTGGAACCTTGTCGAATGCTTTGCTGAAATCCATATATACAACATCTACAGCTCTACCCTCGTCGACCTTTTCGGTCACATCTTTAAAAAACGCAATCAGATTTGTGAGATACGACCTCCCACATACAAAACCATGCTGACTATCCCTAATCAGCCATTGTCCACCTCAATGCACGTATATCCTATCCATCAGAATACTGAGGGTCCATTTGGCCCTATTCCAAACAAATCATTCCTGTTGTTCAGGCCCTTTACAGGATTCCCAGTGGCACTTGCACAATGCAACCATATCTTTACTACGCTGCATGATGGTCCCTGAAATAAAGTTTTCTTCTACAACCATTCTAATTTTTCAACGTGCATAACAAACGTAACTCAATTTCCAACACAGGGACAAATCCCTTTAACTAATGTAGGTAAGGCAGGGCATCTTCCTGCTGTTAAATGCCAAATTTCACTGTCATGCTTGTGTCACATGTTATTGACATGGACCATTTCAACAGGGCTGTTATCACTGCAGCATTGCCCACATTTTGAACATTGCAAGCACAGCCTTGTAAATCAAATAATTGGTCACAGCTGCTACAATGAAAATGCGAAACACCAATTAACGTTTAAATTGAAAGCATTTTGTTGCCTGCAATGCTGAATAATGAATCCAGGAGTCCAATATTTTTTCCAAATATCACTGGACGGAACGATGTGTGATGATTTGTCCCCAGGCACCTCAATATAACAAGAAAGATACCCAATCAACAGGCTGTATATGTGGGAGGCCAGCAGGGATGCAGCTCCTCACCAATAATCATTCACAACAATGTTTATTTCTGTGGATCAATGCCAGCATATAAAATAACTGCATTTTTAATACACTGCTCCAAAAATGGTCACATTTAAATCTCAGATGATTCCACTGCCCCCACAATTATCTTTGTGGGAGGACGTGTAGTGTGTCTTCAGATTTAATTAACTTTTGAATTTTGTGTAATGCAATGAAGATATCGAAGCCACATTAACCACAGCGAACCCTTGCAATATGTTGAGATCAGTAGAGGGCAGGCTTTCACCGTTGATTGCATTCATGTTACCATTTCTGCTTTACCAGCCACCTACATCACAGTACCCTGGGGTCTGTAGAAGCAACACGTTCAAAATCCTGGATCGTAATGTGCTTTTGCTTCTGCAACTGTGTTTGTTTCGCTTTGGTTTAAGGGAGATTCACAGCACACAGGGCAGGGAACACAAAAAGCTGGACCCAGCTGAGATTCTCCATATCCTCAGCATTCATCACGCCAGTAACCTTGAATTGCAATCACTTTGCATGTTATTTTATGTTTTAAACAATTAAATGGAATTGTAAAATTGAATGGAAGTGGAACGTGAAACTGAATTGCTGGTTGGCTTGCATGCATTAGTGGTGATGCACAAAATCTACAGCGAGCACAGCGGTGACATCTACATTTGGATTGCATGCCAGGTAACAGTATGTGCTGAAGAATTTACAGGTCTTGACTGGAAAGGTAACTGATGGCTTATTCAGACATGGGTTTTAAAGAGGCTGCTCATACCTGAGCTCCATAGAAACATAGAAAACATAGAAAATAGGTGCAGGAGTAGGCCATTCGGCCCTTCGAGCCTGCACCGCCATTCAATATGATCATGGCTGATCATCCAACTCAGTATCCCATATCTGCCTTCTCTCCATATCCCCTGATCCCCTTAGCCACAAGGACCACATCTAACTCCCTCTTAAATATAGCCAATGATCCAAATGGTGAGTTTGCCACTATAGACAGTAGTTATGTTCCGGAGTTTGCAGAGCGAATTGTGGATGCAGCTCAGACCATCACGCAAACCAACCTCCCTTCCATTGACTCCATTTATACCTCACGCTGCCTCAGCAAGGCCGGCAGCATTATCAAGGATGAGTCGCTTCCTGGCGACTCCCTCTTCTCCTCACTCCCATCAGGCAAAAGGTATTGAAGTGTGAAAACGCACACCTCCAGATTCAGGGACAGTTTCTTACCAGCTGTTATCAGGCAACTGAATCATCCTACCACAACCAGAGAGCTGTCCTGAACTGCTAGTTACCTCTTTGGTGACCCTTGGACTAACCTTGATCGGACATTACTGGCTTTACTTTGCACTAAACGTTTTTGCTTTATCATGTATCTATCTATATACTGTAAATGGCTGGATTGTAATCATGCATTGTCTAAACTGAACTGAGATCTTTACTTTGAGCAAAGATGCAAATTAGACTTATATTTGATTTTCATCCATTTCATGCTGTAAGCCAAAGGCAATATATGTTCTGAAAAAAAAAAAAAAAAAATTAAACAATTTTCTACATCAAAGCCTACTATCCGTTAGAAATTACTAGAATTCAGCATCCTTCACTCTGTGGGAACACAGATTTTAAATGTTGTAAATATTTCTCATTTGAGTTTGCATAATCCATCTGCTTATTTACATAGATAAATATGGTTCTTTGTTTTATTCCCCTTTAACTTAGTCCTGATAAATGTTTGTACCTCATAGACTAAAATAAATGTTTACTTAACGTGTGCAAATAAGTACAGTAACTGGATGAACTTTGCATACTAAATTCTACAGTTTAGTGCCTTGGTTCAATTCCTGTATTCAAATACTGCAATGGGTTGTCATTAAATGACACTTAAGTAACTTATCACTGGGGAAAAGGAAAGATAAAGGAACAGTGAGAACACTACCAGCAAAGAAATAGAATTGAAAGCAAACAATTAAATACACTCATGTAACAAAATAAACCCTTGTTACATTATGGTCTTCTTGAAGTTATACCTTTTTAATATGTGTGTGTGGCCTCAATTTAAATTAATTTCACAAAACGCTGGAGTAACTCAGCGGGGCAGGCAGCATCTCCAAAGGAATGGATGACGTTTTCGAGACCCTTCATGAGACCCGAAACTTCGCCCATTCCTTCTCTCCAGAGATGCTGTCTGTACCGCTGAGTTACTCCAGCTTTTTGTGTCTATCTTCGGTTGAAACCATCATCTGCAGTTCCATCCTGCACATAAATTAATTTCACACTGGATTAGTGAAAAGTGGATGGTAATGATTGTTGGTGTGTTCTGAGATAGATGTGGAAAGAGAAAGAATTCAAACTGTGTCAAGGCAAAAGGTAATTTGCGCTATATTTCACGATAGCAAGTATAGTTTGGTGCAGTGCAGGTCTAAACTCGTACTTTACCTCACCTCCACTTGCCTGCATTTCATTGGCAGTTTTGAAAAAGAGCAGCCTCGATGTTAAACAGGCTCTCAGACTGGCTTAGTTTCTAAAATAGCCTGCTCCTGCTGTGTGCTGTCACATATAGCCCATTGGGAATGCAAGGCTCGCCATTACAAATCTGAGATGCCACATTTGTTGTGAGGTTCCACGAGCCATTTTACATTTCTTTCATCCCCTCTGAGACATGGCCAGGAATGTGAACAATATAAATCATGATACAAAAGATAGCAGCAGCATTCAGCGAGTTTGCCGACTATTTTCAGCGGCAGTGAAAACCTCAGAATTGAAGCTGAAAATTGTACCTTATTATAAATGATGCACCAGTTTGCAAGCATCATGCTATTAAAATAAAAAGGAATATTAAATAATAAACTATCCTTTTCACACTCCAGATTATGTGAGTGACAAACCTGCTCTGGCAGTAAGTATAGGCAGCCACCTCTGACAGAATCAGAGCTCATTGGCATGTATTAGCTCTGGAATTACCACAGTTACAAGTATGTCAGACTTAACACAAGCCTTATTGCACAAGGGTTCAAAGCACAAGTCTCCCGTAACATGGTTTAATTTAGCACTAACTACCCAACCTTTTTCTATGACATATAAGGACAGCTACAGTATTTTACAAGTCATATTCATAAAAACCTAGGGAAATTTATCTTTACCATTTAGAGGTTATCTTTGACCTCAGTAATTTACGTAATGTTTAGGGAATGGTGACAACAGTGGATATCTACGTTTTAATCTTGACAATAACTAACATAGCGAAAGCTAAATAGAACCATACTTCCAACTTGATTGATCTTTTAAAAATGATCCTAATTGTAAGCATTAGTTTAGTTTAGTTTTGTTTATTGTCAGGTGTACCGAGGTACAGCGAAAAGCTTTTGTTGTGTGCGATCCATTCAGCAGAAAGACAAAACATGATTACATGAAACATGATTACAATCAAGTCATTTACAGTGTACAGATACATGATAATAAGGGAATGACGTTTAGTGCAAGGTAAAGCCAATAAAGTCTGATCAAGGGTACACAAAAAGCTGGAGAAACTCAGCAGGTGCAGCAGCATCTAAGGAGCGAAGGAGATAGGCGACGTTTCGGTCGAGACCCTGTCTGATCAAGGATAGTCCGAGGGTCACCAGTGAGCTAGATAGCTGCTCTCTAGTTTCAGTTGATTCATATCATTCAGTTGCCTGATAACAGCTGGGAAGAAACATTATTATTACTGGGAAGAAGCATTATTGTAAGATCTTTTTTTTCTACTCCCAGTGTGGAAATAAATTCAAAGATTGTTTGCCACAGAGCTTTCTCCTGTGGTATGCTGCCATATAGTCCACTAGGAATGTTAGAGTCACCATTACAAATCTGAGATGGTACATTTTTTGTGAGGTCTCACAAGCAATTTTACCTTTCTTTAATCTCCCTTGGAGACTCCTCTTGAACAACAGTGCTGGTAGTTCCATGCCCACGGTTCCCTCAATTTCTGGACTCCTAGACCAATAAAAACCATACCAGGAGTGGAACAATGATAACACAAGTTAATAATCACCTTGAGAAAGCACATGTAACAGTGCATTGGATTTGGCATGGACACATTCAAATAAAGAATGGTTAGTCACTCATGCAGCATCCCACGGGTCTTCTTCCCTGGTCAGGGATCAGGGAAACCGAGAGATAGACGGGATGTGGGAGATAAAGAACAATGAATGAAAGATATTATCGATGATAAAGTTGAGCTGTTTTGTGGTGTGAAAATGAGAAGCTAGTGCGGCTAGGGTGGGGGAGGGAAGATAGAGATAGAGGGAATGCCAGAGCCCGAGGGCTGAGGGAGAGGTGGGAAGGGGAGGAGAGACAGCAAGGGTTAACAGAATTGAGAAAATTCAATGTTCAACCCCAAAGGATGCAGACTCCCCAAGCGGAATATGTGGTGCTGCTCCTCCAACTTGCGGTGTTGCTCGCTCACTCTGGCCGTGGAGGAGGCCCAGGACCGAGAGGTTCGGATACGGAATGGGAGGGGGGTTGAAAGTGCTGAGCCACGGGAGGTCGGGTTGGTTTTTGCGGACCGAGCGGAAGTGTTCGGCGAAACGATCGCCAAGCCTCCGCTTGGTCTCACCGATATAGATCATCTGGCATCTGGAGCAGTGATGCAGTAGATGAAGTTGGAGGAGGTGCAGGTGAACCTCTGTCGGACCTGGAAGGACTGCTTGGGTCCCTGAAAGGAGTGGAGGGGGGAGGTGAAGGGACAAGTGTAGCATTTCTTGCGGTTGCAAGGAAAGTGCCCGGGGAAGGGGTAGAGCGGGAGGGAAGGAAAGAATTGACAAGGGAGTTGCGGAGGGAGCGGTCTTTGCGGAAGGCAGACAGGGGGGGAGATGGGAAGATGTGGCGAGTGGAGGGGTCACGTTGGAGGTGGCGAAACTGGCGGAGGACTATGTGTTGTATTTGCCGGCTGGTGGGGTGAAAGGTGAGGACCAGGGGGACTCCGCCCTGTTTGCGAGTGGGGGAATGGGGAGAGAGGGCAGTGTTGTGGGATATGGAGGAGACCCTGGTGCGAGCCTCTTCGATAGTGGGGGAGGGGAATCCCCGTTCGCTGAAGAATGAGGCCATTTGTGATGACCTGGTGTGGAACACCTCATCCTGGGAGCAGATGCGGCGTAGACGGAGGAATTGGGAATAGGGGATGCAGTCCTTATAGGAAGCAGGGTGGGAGGAAGAGTAGTCCAGGTAGCTGTGGGAGTCAGTTGGTTTGTCGGTCAGGAGTGTATCAACTGCAATAGAGATGGTGAGGTCAAGGAATGGTAGGGAAATGTCGGAAATGGTCCAAGTGTATTTGAGTGCCGGATGGAAGTTGGTGGTGAAATGAATGAAGTCAGTCAGTTGTGTGTGGGTGCAGGAGTGACACCAAAGCAGTCGTCGATGTAACGGAGGTAGAGGTCGGGGATGGGGCCCTGGTACGCCGAGAACAAGGATTGTTCGACATACCCAACAAAGAGGCAAGCGTAGCTGGGGCCCATGCGTGTGCCCACAGCTACGCCTTGTGTTTGGAGGAATTGGGAGGAATCAAAAGAGAAGTTATTGAGGGTAAGGACCAACTCCGCTAGGCGGAGGAGGGTGTCAGTGGACGGGTATGGGTTGCTCCTTTGGTCGAGGAAGAACCGGAGGGTTTTGAGACCGTCCTGGTGGGGGATGGAGGTGTAGAGTGACTGGACGTCCATGGTGAAGATGAGAGGATGGGGGCCTGGAGAATGGAATGCACGGAGCCGACAGAGAGTGTATGAGGTGATTTGAACATAGGTGGGGAGGGATTAACAAAGGGGGATAGGATGGCGTCAAGGTATGTGGAAATGTGTTTCGGTGGGCACGAACAGGCAGAGACAATGGGTCTGCCAGGGTAGTCGGGTTTGTGGATTTTGGGGAGAAGGTAAAATCGGGCCGTGCGGGGCTGGGAAACGATGAGGTCGGAGGCTCGGGTGGGTAGGGAGCCGGAGCTGATGAAGTCGGTTATGGTGCTCGAGATGGTGGCCTGGTGTTCGTCAGTGGGGTCATGGTCCAGGGGTAAGTAGGAGGAGGTATCCGAGAGTTGGCGAGCGGCCTCCGCTTTGTAGAGATCGACGCGCCAGACTACCACGGCACCTCCCTTGTCGGCGGGTTTGATAACCCAGTCTGGGTTGTTAAAGAATACAATTTATCTTTTTAAATGAAAGATGAGTCAAAGAACAACAGCCAGTGACAAGAGAATGAGACTGAATGGAAGAGTGTGAGATTTGAAAAGAAGGCAATTACTAATGTTAAATTTAATCTTGCTTGAAGCCACCATTGGAAGATTTTGTTTGATCAAGTTGATTTGTGCATCACATATAATTTGCACAGAAGCTGTGTGGAAAAATATATCCACCTGGGTTATACCTGTTTAGTTCGGTTTAGTTTTGAGATACAGCGCAGAAATAGGCCCTTCGGCCTGCTGAGTCTGCACCGACCAGCGATCCCCACACATTAACACTACCCTATGCCTACGCTGGGGACAACCGAGTTCTCGGAGAAAACCCACGCAGGTCACGGGGAGAACGTACAAACGCCAAACAGATAGCACCGTAGCCAGGATTGAATCCGGGTCTCTGGCGCTGTAAGCACTGTAAGGCAGCAACTCTACCGCTGCGCCAACGTGCCTCCCTGTTTTTTTCCTTCAGTGTCACACAATCAAATTTCTTGAACAAACCCTGCAAGGTTTTACTGGAAAAATCCCAATCCTGAAACTCTTAAGGCTTGCACTGAGAGAGTAAGGCTGTGGCACATATTGAATAGAAGGCTCTGTGCAAAGGGGAAAACAACAACTGATTTGTGAGCTTCATCTGAATGATCAAGGAGTGGTAAAAAAGCAAAAACTTGAAATATGAATAGAGACTGCTTTAAATGCTCTGGAGGCTGGGCACATTCTTGCTGAGAAAAACAGTTAAAGTTTCAGATAAATGGCCATGGATTAGAAACATTAATTTTGTTTCTCTCTTCACAGTTACTGCTGGTCTTCTGAATATTTCCAGTATTTTCTGTTGATATTTTGGGGAAAGAAATAGTTCTACTGTTGAAGAAAGTTGGAAATCCTATTGTTTAGTATAATTGCAAAATTGGCCTCCCCAGAAGCTGTACAATTTAAAACCTATTTCTTGTCACAATTATGGGTACTGTACTAACTAGCAAGATTTCTTTGAATAGGGAAAATCAGATCTTTTATATATTTTACTTTACAGTGCAGATACAGGCACTTCAGCTCACCGAGTCTGCACCAGCGATCCCGCGCATTAACACTATCCTACACACACTAGAGACAAATTACAGTTATACCAAGCCTTTTAACCGACAAACCTGTACGTCTTTGGAGTGTGGGAGGAAACCGAAGATCTCGGAGAAAGCCCATGCGGTCACGGGGAGAACGTACAAACTCCGTACAGACAGCACCCGTAGTCGGTATCGAACCCGGATCTCTGGCGCTGTAAATGCTGTCAGGCAGCAACTCTACTGCCGCGACACTGTGCGGCTCATGTGCTGAAACTTTATTTTGATTGAGGGTGTATGAGGCTTGGGAGGAAAGGGAGACCAAGTATATTCCAAGCAGTTTGTCACCCCTTAAGATCACCTGAGATGTCTTGCATGATGCATCTGATTTATGCACTGATGTAGATTATCACTGGATATACTAACATCAATGTTATTAATGGCTGCCACGTCACAAACTTGACTGTATTTCTGATAAGAAATAGGAACATGGGAAATGGTAAATGAAGAAAGACCAAGGACCATCTAGTTTTCCTTCTATCATTCAGGTAGACACATGGTTCAGCAAAACTAAGGTGATGACTCTTCATTGTAAGTTATCTACAACAGACAATGTACTACCGCTAATAAAATCCCAGTAATAGAGATGTTTGGGAAATGTATTAAAGGAAATGTTGGAGGACTTGTTCGATACGATAAAATACGATAAGAGAAAATATTTATCCCAAGAGGGAAATTGGTCTGCCAACAGTCATAAAACACAACAAGATACATGCAACATGAAATTAAAGTGATGAGTGGAAAGGATTGGGGATGTCCAAAGATTGGAGGGGAAGGGAAGTCAGTCTACAGTGGCACAGCAGTAGAGATACTGCCTTGCAGGGCCAGAGATCCTGGTTCAATCCTGACTATGGGTGCTTGTCTGTACAGAGTTTATACGTTCTCCCCGTGACCTGCGTGGATTTTTTTCCCGATTCCCGGTTTCCTCCCACACTCCAAAGAGATACAGATTTGTAGGTTAATTGGCTTGGTACAAATGTAAATTATCCCTAGTGTGTGTAGGATAATGTTAATATGCAGGGATCTCTAGTTGGCATGGACTCGGTGGGCCGAAGGGCCTGTTTCCACGCTGAATCTCTAAACTAAACTAAAAACTAAGAGCAAAGGCCTAATAAAGTAGCACAAATGGCCTCCTCTGTGTTCTATCATTTGATGAATGTCCTCTTCACACATTACTAGACTCCACAGTCTTGTGTTGAGACTGACAACTCCATCCAATATTAATGAGTAAAATGGCATGACATACCAATGTAGAGATTCTGGTGCCTGAGTAGAGAGTGCTAGATGAGGGAGGGAACCAGCCTAAGTTGTAGGAAAACTTGTTTGAGATTCTGGAGAATCGAGGGTTACACGCCTCAGCGGGTGCAGCATCCCGACGCACGCTCCTTAGATGCTGCTGCACCCGCTGAGTTTCTCCAAAGTACCGTTGTAGGACAACTTGTTCTATTTGATCTTCTGTGTGTGCACGTCGAGTTGATTGCAGTAGTCGAAACAGGGCGGACCACGTGAAGGTTGCAATCTTCCACCCCAGGGAGGGAACCTAAAAATAATAAATGCTAAATAACCTAAAAAACAAAAATAAGGAATTTGAATTCAGCCTGCATATTCATCTTCATTCTGCAGCTGTCACTTCCATTAGGGACATGCTCTCTGTTTGCAAAATTCAGGTAATTAAATCAAATGGGTAAAAGATGTGATATGTCTTTGCTGAAAATATTACTGATGACAGAAGACTCTGCAAAACAGAACAACTTCCTTGACAAACACTAATTAACCTCAGATTACAATTTGACAATTAAGGTAGCACACAACAATTTGTGTACAAACTAGAGGAGAGCATTACTTTGAAATCAGATGCAAATTTGGAACAGCATTTGGAAAAGAAGAATTGCACAGGGGATAACCTTGACATGTGTTGGGAATGGGAAAAAGATAATTGCGATTGCAAATGAACAACAATGAAAATTGGGAGGTTTGTAAAGTTGGTCACAGTTACACTGTCATCTGCCCTACATTATCACCCAGAATCAAAAATTCATATCCATATGTGTGGAATATTAATATCCTTTCCTACTTAATTTTGATTCAAATTGAACAAGGTAATGAAAGGGTGTTTGGATGTGCCAATTGGCATCTCTTGTTGACCAGGTGTAGAAGAGGTTTGTGGGAATCGGCAAAGTAAGATTAGACATATTATCTCTTGTCTATGAATGTGTTGAAGGGTGGAAGGTAAATGTAAACATGAAACAGTAGATGGAGATAAGGAAGTTTGCTTCTCTCAGCAATGTGTAACAGTAGACCACCCGCACCCCCTACCACTAGTAGCGAAGATACGTTGCAGTAAACAGGAGCTTATGATTGGCTTGGAGAGGGGATGGTGGCGCGGGCCACCGAAAAGGTGAGATAGAATAATGTCAAGATGCCCTTGTATTGTGTTTGGCTTGTATAACCATCTGTTGTTGAATAAGTGACATAAACAAAAAAGTGTATTATGAGTAATTAAATAATTGGTACCCATGTAGTAGATAGTATATTTTCGTATCGTTGTATCTAACAAAAAACAAAATTTGTTTACTGCACAGTATAACTGTCGGTTGATTCTGCTGTGAAGTCAGAGAACAGGTGAGCAGTTAATTGCCACAATCTCTCCATGATATCATGTAAAAAAATACTCTTGAAGCAAAGCTGCGAAGTCTCCGCTTTTCATTTTACCTTTAATTTCTCTCTAAATTAATTTCTTCCACCGAATTTGGCGTAGTCGGCAGGATCCCAATTGTAACGGGGTTCAAACGAATACAAGTGGCAAATAAAAGGGAATAATAAAAGTCCTAACTGAAAGGGGGACAGGAGGGCTTCCTAGAGAGAAGGGAGCGTCCCCGGGCAACCTAGCTTATCTGGCTGGTGACTCCCGCTGAGCCAAGAGACCTGTGGGGTGAGGCGAAATTGCGGTGAAGATAAATTAACTCAGGCTGGGCGTAGAAGATAAATTGAAGCAGGTATGTAAAGCATGTGAATAGAATATTATAAGGATAGGTTGTCAAGAAAGGTGACTACCATTGAGACCTTCTGATCGATTCCGGAGCCATTAGGTCATCTGTGCTCCCCTCCGTGGACATCCCCGTCAGTCAATCAAATATTGATACTATTGGGGTTGCCGGTGTCCCCATGATAGAACCTCTATCAGAGCCCACTCATATACAGGTAAATGGCAAGCCCCTTACTGATACTTTTATAATCTCTAGAACAGCCCCACTCCCGTTACTGGGAAGACAGGCTCTGTGCAAACTGGGGACGGATTTATACTGTACCGCAGATGGTAAATGTGTATGGAACGCCCTCAAATGCAGACCCATCAATCAATAAATTTAATTAAGGAGGAAGAACAAGGCTAAAAGATGCCTATCCTATATTGTTGGCAAATGAGTAGCAATCTGTACAGTCATTTGGTTAATCAAATCCATTGTGCTCTACAGAGAGTGCAGGATTCAAAAGGCCAGTATTTACAATATCTTGTTGAAATCAACTAAGCAAACACATAGCACGGCATTGCACACGTGACTCCCTAATTCCGGGTACCAGTAAAATGTCTCCCCATGGTTGCATAAACTCAAACAGTGAGTGACCCCTTATTTGTTTTTTGGGGTCCCGGGAATAGGAATAATGGTTCACCTCTCTCAAAACCAAATGGATCGATTTGAAATGGGAGACACTTCTGAGTCACACTTGAATGTAGCTACTAGACCTCCAGCAACAGCGAAGGAAATAGGTGAGATGATAAAAAGGCTGGAGGACAAACAGTCAATGTTTGAAACATTAAAACATGTTTTAAAGTTGCCAATGGCAAAAGGAGAGGTCCAGATTGACTTTTTTAATGACACGGAAGGAAAGATCACATGATATGTTGATATGTTATTTTTGAAAAGCAACTGAGGATCTGCCAAGGTTACCAATGGCTCTGATCCAAGTACCCTCTGAACTATGGGCAAAGCATATGAATCATTTGGGGTGAGTGCGATCAGCCCCTGAACATAAAGTGACTTTAAAAAAGGATGCTGCCTTGCCATGTTTAAAACAATATTGACTGACCCTGGAGGTGGAAGAAGGGATAGCTATAGTCATTATGTATTTATTACAACAAGGAGTATTAGTCTTCTTCTTCTTTCGTGTTCATTTTCCATGTGTAGCCCTGTGTAACTTCATATCCATGACTATTTCATTAGTTTTTCTTATTAAGAACTTTATATAAGTTTGCTGTGAATAGGTGTTTGATGTCATTAGCTGGTTCACATTGATATGTGCTACTGCCCCTTTAAATATTTTTCTGCAATGTACCTGGTGAACATGTGTGGTGACCAGCATGCAGCCTGTGTGGATGGATTTAAATGTATTTGATTTGTTGTTAATGAGTTAGATAATTTTTCCTGAGTGGTGATTGGTTGGGGGCGGGAGCTTAGAAATTGTGGGTGATTTGGTGAGGAGAAGAAGGAGGAAGAAGTCCTGGGCAGGAGGAGAGAGAGACATGTGAAGAACAGAGACTGAGAAAACTAAGTTTCGACTGTCCTACTCGGTCAGTAAACAGCTTAAATATCTTTCCTCGTGGTGAGGTAAAATTAAGACTTTAATAAAGACTGTCGCTGTCTGGACTTTGTGATTACGGGGAGAGTGGTCAGCCAACTCGCCAGCAGCTCGCCATTCGCCCGCCATCTTGTGAGCTTCTGCACTGTGCACCTGTCGGCTTCAACTGTATTTGGCCGCGACGCTCTACAGCTTCGACCAGGCCTGCAACGTGGGGTTATTCTTGTTTTGTTTTCATGTTGCCAGCTTGTGTGAGTGAGTGTGTGGGCCCACATAGTAATTAATACTGAAAGGTACTATAAAAAGATTGATTTATTGAGTGGTGTTGTTTGAATATCTGTGTGAGAAACACCAGTAAAACACCATATTTTTGGTTATTGATATTCTATTTTGTATTTTCCTGACCAACATATTTTTAATGTTAATTAATAGAATAATGTGAAGGTAATTCATTGGAACATAGTTGTCAGTTGATTTATTTTAACTGTTTCTACAGTAAGGTATACCATTTAATATTGAAATTGAAGGTGCCCTATTGTCCAAATTTAAAGAGTGCATAAATACTTAAATTAAGGGTTAACTAACACCTATAAGGGAATTAAAGTTTACGAACCTGGGGCGCAGCTCATGTAGAGGGCAAAGAAGCGCTACACATGTTTCAAATGTTGACATCACTGCCATCGTCTCTCTTGAAAAGGACGCAAGCTTCCGGCGACAATCAGTCAAAAAGCAAAGTCTGTAATACTCCTATTCTGCCTATCCCGAAAGTGGGAAGACATAATGAATGGTGTTTTGTCCAGGACCTGAGAGCTAGTAACAAAATAGCGATACCTATCACCTCCTCAGTACCTGACACCAATATTATTCTGTCATCAACTGTATATCAGCGGAAGCCAACACCTTTACAGTAGTTGACCTATATTTAGCCTTTTTTTCCCCATAACCCTGCACAAGGACAGCCAGTTCCTGTTCGCTTTTAGAGTCAAGAGTGTGTTATTGTCATATGTCCTGGACAGGACAATGAAATTCTTACTTGCAGCAGCACAACAGAATATGTGAATATGTAAACATAGTACATAATGGGGGAAGAGAGAAAAAAAAGAAAACGTTCAATAAAGTATCCCTGGAAAAATTACAGTTCTGCCAGCCTAGAGTACAGTATCTGGGATTCCAACTCTAAGAAGGCAGAAGGAGACTTGGAAAAGATAGAATAAAAGCAGTAGAGAACGTCCCGGTCCTGAAGCCGAAGAAGGACATTCTCTCCTTCTTAGGCATGGTGGGTTACTGCAGACCCACTGCAATACTGCAGTGTTACTGTGGATCCATGACTACAGGGAATTAGATGCAGCATTGCGTTCAGCCAGCTAACAGACTGAACCCTCCAGAGTAGTATGCACTGCATGCAGAAAAAGACCATGCGTTTAGAGATCTAAAGAATGCTATGGCTACTGCTCCGGTGCTGTGATTGCCAAATTATAAAAAGCCCTTTCAACTCTATGTAAGTGAATCAAAGGCGTTTGCGACTGGGTCCTGGCTCAAGAACATGGAGCGGGAAAAAGACCGGTAGCCTATTATTCCATGGCTTTACCAGCTGTAGTAAATGGCATGCCAGCCTGCTTGCGAGTTGTAGTGGCAACGGCTACAATGATAGAAAAATCAATCCCCATCATTTTTGAACACCCATGTGTAGTGACTGTTCCTCATGCCGTGAAGTTATTATTGAACTTTGGAGCATTTCACAGCCGCTGGAAGAACAGGATATGAAGTTATCCTTTTATGACATCTGAACTATACTTATCAACGATCGCCTGCTATAAACCTAGCTACCTTTGTACCATTAGCAGAAGACAGATGTGACCATGATTGTCTATTGCTTGTAGAGGCCACTGCCACTCCCCGGCTGGACTTACAGGGTCATCCGATTGATAATCCTGACCTGCTCCTATTTACTGATGGCTATTCACAGTGACCTAGCAATGACAGATTATTAGCAGGATATGTGGAGGTCATGCCTCACCAAGTGCTGGAGACATATGCTTCACCATCCGGAACATCTGAGCTGTATGCTCTGACTCGTGCCTGCATATTGGTAAAAGATAAAAGTGCTAATATCTACACCAATTCTCGCTACGCATTTGGGGTTGTACATGACTTTGGGCAGTTATGGAAAAATGGAGGATTCATCACATCAACAGGAAAGGCTATTAAGCATGACAAACTGATCTTAAATTTACTGGATGCTATCCAATTACCACAGCAAATCGCTGTTATTAATTGTGAGGCTCATACATCATCAGATGATGATGTAGCAAAGGGAAACAGATCAGGTGATTATGTAGCCAAACAGATTGCCCTCAGGCAAACCCCGTAATTACAGGCGGTTAAAATTAAGTCTGCAGCACAAAGAAAGCTCCTGGTTAGCATTGATGTAACCCAGTTACAGGATGCCCAGAGACTAGCATCACTCCAGGAAAATAATTCCTGAGCAAAGCAGGAATCAAGACCCCATTGTCTGGGTCCACCCTAATTGTCAGATAGTTTGTCCCAAGAGCCTATTTTTGTCCCTGTCTCGCCTAGCCCATGGACAGGCTCACATGGGAAAAGGGAGGATGGCACACACATTGTGCACCAGGTATGTCAGTCATAATTGACAAAGTTGCAAGAACATGTCTGATGTGTCAACAAAATAATAGAGGGAAAACGCCTGCAAAATTTGATAACTTACCACAACCTGAAATGCATTTTAAGAATTTGCAAATTGATTTTGTACAATGCCAGCAGCAAAGGGTTTTAAGTACATTCTGGTCATAGTTGAGATGTTCTCCAGCTTCCTAGTGGAAGCACACCCCACTAGGAGAGATAATGCAAGGATGGTAGTCAATACTTTAATGAAATAAATAATACCTAGGTTTGGGATACCCATGGAAATAGATAGTGACAGAAGAACTCATTCCATCAGTAATTTAGTTCAGAACTTGACGAAGGCTCTTGGGTTCCAGTGGAAATTATGCATACCATATCAACCACAGTCAGGGATGGTAGAAAGAGTAAATAGAGAAATAAAAGCTACTTTGGCCAAAGTATGTCAGCAAATTAGGTTGTTGTGGCCAGACTCCATGCCCATTGTGCTGTGCGCCCTGAAAAATCAGAAAGATAGAAACAAGAACCTAACACCTCACGAGATATTGATGGGTCGACCTAAGACAACAGCCCTGATATGGAACGATGAAAAATCCTTAAGATATGCTCAAGCCATGTGTGAAACAGTTGGGAAAACCTATGAGATGAGCAGACACAGGTCCCTCTGGCAGAAGGAAATATGCACATGTTTAAACCAGGAGATCAGGTTTATGTGCGAGTAATGAATAAAGATTCTTCCTCTCCAAGAGGGAATTTGGTGCTGCTAACAACACGAACAGCAGCAAAAGTAAAAGAAAAACCGGATTGGATACATGCCACCAGATGTAAACTGCATCACTCAGACGGAACCCCCGAGGAGAAGGAAACTCAAGAGCAGCAAATTTTTGTAGTGATAAGGCGATGATAAAAAAAAGTATGAAAATGTAGACATATTCTTTATTAACTATCTTTATAGTATTAAATACTTATGAATATACTAACATTATATGGGATCATAGAGGATATGAGAGTGAAGAGAGGCATCTAGATAGTTACAAGAAACAAGATGAAGGTAGAAGTTGGAGTATGAAATTCAAGGAACAGCTTTCACACAGAACACAGTAAACTCGCAACTGAAAGAAAAACAGGCTTCTTTATCTGATTAGCATATCCCTACGCATGCTGCAGAAGATATCCCTTTGCGGGCTCAAGGATGGGTTCCAACCAATTTATAATCGGACACGTACGACTCCATTTTTGCAACTGATTAATGAGAGAAAATATTAAAATCCTTTCTTACTATAACATAAATCTTTAATAATAAAGATGCACAAGGAGGGAAGTGTGAAATCAAATATTAATATCCTTTCCAACTTCATTTTGATTGGAATTGAACAAGGTAACGAAAGGGTGCTTGGATGTGACAATTGGCATCTCTCGTTGACCAGGTGTAGAAGAGGTTCATGGGAATCGGCAAAGTAAGTTTAGATGTTTTACCTCTTGTCTAGGAATGTGTTGAAGGGTGGAAGGTAAATGTAAACATGAAATAGTAGACGGAGATAAGGAAACTTGTTTCTCACAGCAGTGTGTTACAGTAGACCACCCGTGCCCCGTACCACTAGTAGCATAGATACGTTGCAGTAACTAGGGGCTTATGATTGGCTTGGAATGGGGACGGTGGCACATGCCACCTAAATGAGATAGAATAATGTCAAGATACCCTTGTATTGTGTTTGATTTGTATTAACCATCTGTTGTTGAATAAGATTGACATAAACAAAAAGTATGTTATCAGTAATGAAATAATTGGTACCCATGTAGTAGATAGTACATTTTCGTATCATTGTATCTAACAAAAAACAAAAGTTGTTTGTCCCACTCTACGAGCTAATTCAAGAATTCTCCCAAGTTTCCCCTGATTCGAACTTGGAGAATGTCGGTAATAGCCACTCGTAGGTACTCGGGGCTCTCGTGGGCATTTTTCAACATTTTTCACGAGTCTTCCCGAGCTTACCGCGTTTCCCGAGTACCTGCCGTTAGCGTTACAAGCCGCTAAGAGACGTTCCGAGCTCCGACGTACCCACTACATACATTCTACGTGCTTACCACAAGTTTGATTTTTTTTTTTTAAACTTGGGAGAGCTAATGAATTAGCTCGTACAGTGGGACAGCCCCATTACTGTCGGCTAATTCTGCTGTGAACTCAGAGAACTGGTGAGCAGTTCACTGCTGCCATCACTACATGATATAATGTAATAAAAACTCTTGAAGCAAAGCACCGAAGTATCTGCTTTTCATTTTCCTTTGATTTCCCTCTAAATTAATTTCTTCCACAGTATGTATATGTACATAGGATAGCAAATTTATGATTGTAACGATTGGGTCCACCAAGATGCAGCACAGAGTGCCATAGGACTCCCAGTGTCTGTCAAACTGTCCAACCCCTCCCCCTTCTGTTGCAGGGTGGACTGACTCCCCTCACCCCCTAATCTTTGAATTCCCCAATCATGGACTTTCCACTCGTCACTTTAATTTCATGTTTCATGTATCTTGTTGTGTTTTTATGACTATTGGCAGACCAATTTCCCTCCTGGGATAAATAAAGTTCTATCGCATCATATCATATCACAGCATGGAAACAGACCTGTCGACACACTGAGTCCATGCTTACCTCGATTACCCATTTACAATAACACACTTTTAATCCTTCTTTTGTATCTACTACCTGCATACTCTGCGCAATTTACAGGGGCCAATTAACCTACTAATCAATACATCTTTGGGATGTGCTAGGAAACTAAAACCTGAAGCAACAAACCATTTGTTGCAGAAACACTGTGGGTCAAACAGCATCTGTAGGGGGTAAATAATTGTCAAAGTTTTTTGTTGACGCCTGCATCAGGATTGAGAGTGGAGAGGGAAGACAGCAGCATAAAGAGGAGAGGGGGAAGGGTGAGACAGGAGCTAGTAAGGATTGGTAATCTGAGAATGGGTGCATGATGTTGGCCAGAGAGGTGAGAGGGACACTGGGAGTATGGAGGTAAAGGCAGGTGGACCAATGGAGGAAGCAGGTAGATGGAGCCAAGTGGGGAGAGGAGAGAGTGAAAATGGAGACCATTATGAAGGTGATAAGCTGCCAGTATTGGAATCTGAAAAGTAGTGAGCTGCTTAGTGGGCGGCAGGGTGGAGCAGTGGTAGAGTTGCTGCCTTACAGTGCTTGCAGTGCCGGAGACTTGGGTTCGATCCAGACTATGGGTGCTGTCTGTACGGAGTTTGCACTTTCTCCGCATGACCTGCGAGATCTTTGGTTTCCTCCAACATTCCAAAAACGTTCAGGTTTGTAGGCTAATTGGCTTGGTATAAGTGCAAAATTAGTGTGTAGGAAAATGTTAATGTGCTGAGATCGCTGGTCGGTGCAGACTCGATGGGCTAAAGGGCCTGTTTCCGCCCTGTATCTCTAAACTAAAGCAAGGAAGATGCTAATGAGAACCATGCGGGAAGAGCAGAGAGATAGAACTCCGCGGGGGAGGGAATCTGGTGGGTGAAATGTAGGTAGATGGATACATTTATACCACAGTTCGCAAGAAATGACTGTATTCAACCATAGAAATTGATATGCATTTTCATTACCATGATCAAATCTCTCATTGCCAATATCTTGGAGACACCCATTGACCAGAACTGATCTGTGATAGCTACATAGGTACCATGGTACAAGAGTCACGATGCTGGATATGGCTTGACAAACAACATGGTGGATACTTCATTAATTCATAACAGTTCTATTCTTTCAAAGATCTTGGTTATATTTCTATCCACTGAATGACGAGGGGAAAGTAATGTGGATAGACTTTACCAATACATTGAATTTTCAAATATCTTGTCAAATGGGATGATAGTTGAGATTTGTTGCAATCAAATCGTAGCATTTTATCAGTGAGCAGTAGTAGAATTAGGAAAAATAATTTACATTTTCAATATGTTAAACTCTGCCAATGATAGCCAATAATGAAGTGGAAAACTGGTGGAATAAAATCTTTATGTTTTTATACTGCTAACTACAAGTTTTGCTCTTTACATAATATTAAAATGTAATGGTGTTCGGGATAATTCACACATTATGTTCATTCAGACTAATATTCACATTTAAATTAGATTTAATAAGAAAGACTTTGTGCTGTAACTGAAAATCCCCTAAAATTCTATCTTTTATCATGTTGAAAGCAGGATTATTATGTCATTAGGAATAACAGATTATTGCATTATACTGATTAATGTAGAAATTAAGCCTGCATATTTCATTAATTAAAAATAGACTTTTATAATCGTTATGCTATCACTGCCCACGCATTCATTTCTGTTAATTAGACTTCATTTACATATACATTCGGTTAATGAGAAAATAGACTTACTCTGTCCAAACCTTTAAGCCTTTTCTTTATGAAGAATGTATTGGTAAGAGTATCATTGACCTATCTTTGGGAAATAATGGTATAATGCATTGTAATGAAACACATTTTCTGGCCTCGGATAATCTTTGGTTTATTGAATTAACAGGACAACCATTCATCAGAAACGGAACAAAATGAAGGACGAGGAACAAGTCCGGTGATATTTGTGCACCATGCTCCTTTGACATCAGGCTGTCCCATTTATAGTATTTCCAGTCTTCATTTTTATTCATTAAAATTGATCAAGATGCTTAACAGGTAATAGAGAATAGCTGCATTGAGCCATGTACATCGTGATTTGCTCCTTAGTTATTATGCAAGACAAATGCAAAGGACAAATTTGTGAACGTAGCCCAAATGAAACCACATTTCAGAATGTTGCCTGTGGCTATCTAGTGATAGCGTACTTTTAAGGTATTACTTAGCATTCTCTGATTTTGCCCTTGTGCAAGGTCAGCACAGTGGCGCAGTGGTAGAGTTGCTGCCTTACAGCCCTAGAGACCCTGGTTGGATCCTGACTGCGGGTATTGTCTGTACAGAGTTTATATGTTCTCTCTATGACCGCGTGGGTTTTCTCCGGGTGCTCCCACATTCAAAGTGGGAATGTAGGTTTGTAGTTTATTGGCTTCTATAAATTGTCCCTAGTGTGTCAGGTAGAATTAGTGTAGGGGTGATTGCTGGTCAGCACAGACTCAGTGGACCAAAGGGTCTGTTTCTTTGCTGTATGTCTAAAATAAAATGAACAGTTCATTATTTATAATGTTTTTTCTATTCTGTCTATCAGTGATAAAAGTCAGTCCTCAATTTCTCCCTAAAACCACACACATTACATTCATAACTTACTTGTGTATTCTTCCTTTTAAAATATTCTTCCTTCAATGCATGGATTTTAAACATGAATATATTAAAATGAATACAATAAAATCAATTGTGCAAATGAAAAGATGTCGGAGTCGTTCAGCTTTATGTATGGAAGTATTGGCTCGCTTCCAGATCCAATCACCATCTCTATAACTTTTCTCAGGGATGGATTCAGTGAGTGTAGACTGAACTCCCCTCTCCCCTCCATCCCCATCCCTCCTTTTCTGGTGCGTCAGGGAAAGTGGGGGGGAGGGTTGGAGAATGGGAAAAGGGAGGGAGAGGGGGAGAAGGGCATGTGAGGGGAGGGGGGGAGTGGAAGAGGGGGAGAAGAGTGGAGCGGGGTAAAGGGAGGAAGAGGGGAGAAGGGTAGGGGGGAGTGGAGAAGATCGGATGGGGCGGGAGGGGGGAAGAGGGGAGAGGGGAGTTCAGTCTACACTCACTGAATCCATCCCTGTGAAAAATTATAGAAACGGTGATTGGATCTGAAAGCAGACCAATACATCTATCAATAAAACTGAATGACTCAGACATCTTTTTACCTGCACAATTGATTTTATTGTATTAATTTGAATATATTATCGTTTAAAATCCATGCATTGAAGGAAGAATATTTTACAGCCCATCTATGGTCTCTAACCCTAACCAGGCGTCACCCACATGACTGCATACATCAGCGTGTATGTCGTGCAACTTGACAGTTTTATGGGTGTCAGTCACTGACGCTCCGCAGTCTCCAATAGAAATCGCAAAGTGGGACAGGCCCTTACGTAGTAGCTCAAGTCACAGTGAGTCACTCCCTGGCGAGCTCCAATGTTTTCTATGTTCGCTTTGAAAGGGAGAACATCAATACATCCGCTTGAGCCCCCACAGCCCCTGGTGAATCTGTGGTCTCAGTCACCAAGGCCAATGTCAGACGACCCTTCTTGAAGGTGTACCATCTGAAATATTTCCGCCCTGCTGGCCACATTCGTAAAAACCTGTGCGGACCAACTGAATTTGGAGCCATCTTCATTTCTCTCACTACTTAAGATCCAAAGTCGAAAGAGGCTTTATAAGGACATCCATAATACTACCGTCCAAGAAGAGTACGGTGATATTCCTCAATAATCACTGATGGTGGCATTAATTTCCATGGTGATGAAGTGCTTTGAGTTTGAATTTAGTTTATTGTCATGTGTACTGAGGTACAGTGAAAAGTTTTGTAGTGTGTTAAACAATCAGTGGAAAGACAATAAATGATTACAATCGAGCCATCCACAGTGTACATGATAAAGGGAACACATGATAATGGGAATAACATGAATGACGTTTAGTGCACGATAAAGTCCAGTGTAGTCTGATCAAAGATAGTCCAAGGTTCTCTATTGAGGTAGATAGTAGCTCATGACTGCTGTCTAGTTGTTGGTAGGATGATTACGACACATAGTAATTCCTGCCTTAGCAAGGGTCTGGATCCACTACAATTCACTACCACCATGACAGATCAACAGGGGATGTGATCTCGCTGGTTCTCCATTCTGCACTGCACCACTTGGACAATAAGAATATTATTATTATTATTATTATTTTTATTTGCACCATGTTTTAAAAGAAGACAAACGATCAATTTATAATACCATACAGTGCTGGGAGGGAAGGGAAGCCCAGAGGGATTATACAAAGTCCACTCCCATCTGAAAATGAGCGTTAATGGCAAATCAGGGGGTAGGAGAAATAAAAAAGACAATATTAAACAATAATACAGTTTAAGAATGAAAATTAAAAATATGAAATTAAAAATATGAAAATAAATAAAATAATAAGGTTTTAATAATTGAGATAAGAGTCAACAGAAGTAGTTTGAGCACATAAATAGCATTACAAAAAGCTGGAGGTCAGAACTCAGGACATGATGAGAAACTTTTTAAGCTCAATCTTAAAGGTGGCTAAGGAGGTGTGAGACTTTAATGACAGAGGCAGGGTATTCCAAAATTTAAGACCTTTAAAAGTAATGCAATGTTGGTGTTTGGATGTTCGACAAAACGGAAGATGAAGATCATTTCTTCTTCTGGTTGGGTAATGGTGAATATTAGAAGAAAGGGTGAAAAGATCATGAAGAGAAACAGGCAAATCATGTTTACATTTAAGATATTTGAAAATAAAAATACATATTTGGAATGCATTCAGTTTATCTACAGCCAAAATTGAATACTTCTTGAAGAGAGGGGCAGAAGGTTCTTGTGAATTTGAATGAGAAATTAATCTCATAAATTCCTTCTGTATGATGAGTAGCTAAGAAAGATAAGAAGGATAGGTAGAACCCCAAACAATTTTACAATAATTGAAATAAGGAAAAATCAAACTGTAATATATTGTTAGATGGGAAGACGGGTGAATAAATGCACAAACCTTTCTCAGAATACCAAGCATTTTCATTGATCTTCTACAGACAATATATTGATATGTTCTTTCCAAGTAAAATTTTGATCAATGGCTACTCCTAAAAATTTTGTATATGTTACTTCAGGAATTTCATGTCCATTGATAAAAATTTTTGATTTGTCTTTGGGAAAAAAATTGTTTTTATTGCAGAAGATCATGTAATTGCATTTTTTGATATTGAGAGAGAGCCTGTTCAATTCAAATCACTTAGAGACATGAGACAGTTCTTCATTAACTAATTCAACCAATGATTTTAGATCACTATGTGAAGCTATAAGATTGGTGCCATCGACAAACAGGATAGGAAGAAGTACTCTACAGGTATAGGATGTCATTTATATAGATCAATAGTAAAAGACCAAGGATGGAGCCTTGTGGTACCCCGCAGTGAATTATCAATTTTTTGGATGAGCTTCCATTTAGATAGACAAATTGCACTCTATTTGCTAAATAGTTGGTTAACCAATATGTACATCAGGTTGTTGTTTATCGACTGCAGGTCGGCATTCAACACCATTGTCGCCTCAAAACTTATCATAAAACTAAGTCTCTACTTGTTTCTATGCAGATGGATCCTCGACTTCCTCATTCGCAGACTACAATCCGTATAAAGCACTTCCTCCTTGATAATCATAAACCCAGGAATACCTTAAGCCGGCATTGTCATTCCCTTGCTCCACTTTCTCTGTTCAAATAGCTGTGTAGCTGGACAAAGCTTCAAAGCCATTTTAGATTCACAAACAAGACAACTGTTTTGGATGAATATGGGATATCAATGAATCAATGTACAAGAGCGAGATCAAAATCAAGAAACAATCAGCTCCTTGGTTTTGCAAACACTGAGAGCAAGATTGCTGTTCTGGTACAAAAGAACACAATTTTGCCCTCAGCATTAACAAGACCAAGGAGCTAATTGTTGACTTCAGGAGGGCAAAACATGAGATACATGAAGCTATCTGCATCAACAGAATGGAAGTGCAGAGAGCCAACAGCTTCACGTTTCTGGGCATGTGTATCTCTGTAGATCGATCCTGTGCCTACTACATTGATACAATCACAGAAAACTCATCAAACCTCTAATTCCTCAAAGGATTCAGGAGATTTGTTATGTTGCCGAATATTCTACCAAACTGCTCCAGCTGACGGTAGAGAGCATATTGACTATTCACATCACGACTTGTTTCAGTAACTCGAACATCCAGGAACAAGTGAGGCTGGAGAAAGTGATAGCTATTGCACGGTCCATCAGGGGTTCTGACCTCCCCACCATCGATAGGATCTGCGGGAGGTGCTGCTTCAAAAAGGCAGCTAATATCAAAGACAAACCTGGTCACACTCTCAGGAGCAAGAAAACCAGGTTCAGGAACGGCTTCTTCCCTGCGACCAACTTAACCACTACCTCAGCAACTATGATTTATACGGACTTTGTTCATGCTGCTCCACAGACTTCAGTTTTGAACTAGTATGGTTTGGCTACCTAGTGTTACTGAGTATTCATTTATTGTAATTTGATTAATTTATTGATTACTATATATTTATTTCTGTGTTTTGTAGTAATGAGTTTTAAAAGCTGCAGATACTAAGAATGTCATTGTTTCATTGCCAGTATAAATGACAATTAAATACTCTTGACTCTTGACTCTCTATTGTTCTTGGGCCAAGTTATCTTGAACATATGCATATTCCAAGCTGGGGCGGCATGGTGGTGCAGTGGTAGAGCTGCTGCCCTGTGCTCACAGCACCAATGGCCTGGTTTTGATCCGTGCAGAGTTTCTACGTTCTCACCATGACCGCATGGATTTTCTCCAAGATCTTCGGTTTCCACACACCAAAGACGCACAGGTTTGTAAGTTAATTGGCTTGGTATAAAAATGTAAAAATTGTCCCTAGTGTAGGAAAGTGTTAATGTGTGAGGATCACTGGTCGGTCCGGACTCAGTGGGCCAAAGGGCCTGTATCTCTAAACTAAACTAAACTAAAAATTAGATAAATTACAGAGTGCTTGGAACGTGCAATCAATCAGGTGATGAAAAGCTACCTTAGGAGCGACCACATTTTTACGTTGTTGAATATGTAATTTCAGAGATGCACAGAAGAAAAAAACACATTTTTATAATTCCTTTCATTTCAAGACATCCAAAAATGTTTTACAGCCAATTGGGTATATTTGTATGCATGGCCACTGTTGTGTTGCAATGAAACATGCCTACCCATTTGTGCACAGTTAATCTCATAGAGAGTAATGGCATAATGGCTGTATCATTTTCTGTGACATTGGCTGAGAAATAGATTTGCCTTGGACTATGGGAAAACTTTCCGGCTCTTTTTTGAACATTGTCATGGGAATTTTAACATCAGCCCATGATCCAGGTGCAGACATAGTAGAGCATCCAATTAGAAAAATAAGGCACTTCTAACAATTCAGCTTAGTTAAAGGGAAAAGCTTTTGTTGCATACTAACCAGTCAGCAGAAAGACAATACATCATTACAATCAATGCATTCACAGTGCGTAGATACATCATAAGGGAATAATGTTTATTGCAAGGTAAAGCCAGCAAAGTCCGATCAAGGATAGTCCGAAGGTCACCAAAGAGGTAGACAGTAGTTCAGCGCTGCTCTCACTGGAGTACACCATTAAAACTGCAGTGAAATGATAGTATAGATTACTGGAAATATTCAAATGTCTGGAATGGGACACGACTAAATCAAGAGTGCTTTATTAAACCAGTGCTGACACAATCATTACAAATTCTGTTTCATACTTACAATTTGCCACATTCCTTGCACTTAGATACGAAACCGCTGCTAATGCTGAACAGTTGAAATGGGAACATGACTATAAATTAATGGAATGCAAATTAAATGTAACAGAAGCAATTGCATTGCATTGTGCGATGAACTGACATTCAAGAGAGGAATGCATAAAGCCTGTAGCATTCAATTAGGCAATCGATTAATAATTTAGTGAGGAGAACAGGTCTATTGGATCAATACCAGGATGGGACAGAGATGAAAAGGCTAGTATGAGATCTGAACAAAAAGTTAAATAACAATAAATCTGCTGAGTTGAATCTGCTTTTAATTATCTTGGCCTGCATTTCCATGAAAACAGCTACATGGGACTGGCTGAATTTGCCAAGTAAGCACCAGGAAATTTAGGAGCCTCTTGTGAACATCAAAATACCAAACATCTTGCAGCTGTTTGCATCAGCTTTGTGAAGCACTCCCCTGATAGATTTAAACTTTGTAAACTTTCTAATATTCCTCTGTAATTGTGCTTTGTAATCTACCTATTCAACTTGTATCCATCTAACCTTGTGTGGGAACAAACCCAGTTACTTCAATGAAGCATACCTGCAAGAGTTCAGCAAATTGTCAGGCTTTGAATTAATTGTCTTTGAGATGACCAATTGAGATGACCTATTTCAAGTCCTTATACATTTAACATTTATATTTACAATTTCCATGGTTTATTTGGTGTTTCTTTTTTGAACATTTTTGACAACCACATAAACTGCAGGAGTATGACTCCATGTCTTTAATCCATAAAAGTGTGAGGTGGAGCAGTTTTGGAGGTAAAATGTGAGTGAAATGTGTAGAATAAATGGCAGGACGCATTGGAGCACTGATGCACAGAGGGATCTTGGAGTGCAAGTCCATAGCACTGAAAATGACAAAACATGTTGATAGGATGAAGGGGAAAGATTTAAAGTCAACTTGAGAGGCAACATTTTCACACAGAGGGGTTGTGAGTGCATGGAACAAACTACTAAAGGAAGTTGTGGAGGTGGATACAATTACAATATTTAAAATATATTTCGACATCAAAGGAAAGATTTTGAGGCATATGGGACAAATGCAAGCAAATGGACCAGCTCAGATAGGCATCTGGTAGGCATGGACGAGTTAGGCTGGTGTTTATTTCTGTGCTTTATAACTTTGCCTAGGTGGTAAAGAAAGCATACAACAGGCTTGCCTCATACGTTGGGGTATTGAGTTTTAAAATTGTAAAGCCATGTTGCAGGTATATAAGCGTTCGTTAGGCCACATTTGGAGTATGGGTGAGGTTCTGGTCACCGCATTACAGGGAGGATGCAAAGGTTTTGGAAAGGCTATAGAAGAGGTTCACCAGGATTTTGTGTGAATTGGGGTGTATTAGCCAAGAGAGTCAAGAGTCAAGAGTTTAAGAATTTTTTTATTGTCACATGTCCCGAAAAGGAACAATGAAATTCTTACTTGCAGCGGCATGGCAGATATGTAAACGTAGACACAAGAATAAACCTCAAATAGAAGTTTAATATCTATAAATAAACAAACAATATAGTGCAACGACAAGACCCTTGTGCAATCAAGGCAGTTTGGCGATAGGAGTTTAGTTGGAGTTCATAGTTCAGTAGCCTGGTGATTGTTGGCAAGACTCGGCTCATGAACCTGGACGTTACAGTTTTCAGGCTCCTATGCCTTCGTCCCAATGGTAGGAGTGAAATGAGAGTGTGGCCAGGGTGGTGTATATTTCTGTGGATGATGGCTATTTTTTTGAGGCAACACCTCTTATCGATTGCTTTGATGGTGAGGAGGTCAGTACTTATAATGGACTGGGTAGTGTTCACCACTTTTTGCAATCTTCTTCATTCCTGGGCGTTCTTGCTGCCAAATCAAGCCCTGATGCAACCAGTTAATATATTCTGCCCGCACACCTGTGAAAGTTCAAGAAGGTATTCATTGACATACTGAATCTTCTCAATCTTCTCAAAGGAAGTAGAGACTTATGAGCCATGAGGTGAGGTTGGACAAACTTGGATTGCTCTCTCTGTAGTGTTAGAGGCTGAAGGGTGACCAGATAGAAGGGGGAAAATTAAGAAGGTATAGATAGGATAGATAATCAGAGTATTTTTCCAAACAAAAATTAAATGGCTGGAAGAACTCAGTGGGTCAGCGATACTTGTGAGGAAAGGTTTTTGATGGAGACTGCATCTGGACTGAGAGTATAGAGAATAGATAGCCAGTTTGGAGATTAGAGAAGGAGGGGTGAGGTAGATAAAAACATAAGAAAATAAGATAAAATAGGACAGACAGAGCATGGTGGGGAAGAGATGGAAATGTTAATAAAGGAAGAGAGAACCAGGGTGAACTGGTGGGAAAGCAAAACAGGGGGAGTGGGAAAATTGAAAATGAGAAATTCAACGTTCATGCAATTGGATTGTGGGATTCTGAAATGGAATGTGAGCTGTTGCTCTTTTAGTTTGTGCTTGGCCTTAGAATGGCAGTGGAGAATGCTGAGGACAGGTGGAGTTGTGCGGGAATGGGAATGGGAGTTGTATGACAGGCAACCGGATGCTCAGAATGGCCGTAGCCTATAAAGCACAGATGCTCTGCCAAACTGTCACCTTATTTATGCTTTGTCCTGCCAATGTAGAGAAAGTGCACATGAATCTCTGCTTCACCTGGAAGGGTCTTTCAGGTGCTTGGATGGTGGTGTTGGAGGACTTGCAGGAACAAGAGCTGCCTGCACATCCTATGGTTATAGTGGAACTTCTGGGAGATAGGGAGGGATGGGTGGGAAGGGATGAAAGATCAACAAATGACAAAGAGAGCAGTTGTTGCAGAAAGCAGAGGATGAAGAGGTGGGGGAGAAGAGTTGGGGGGGGGGGGAGGAAACAGTGGAAGATGTGCCTGTTGGTGGGTGCTTCCAAAAGTGATGAAGGATGGTGAGCTGGATGCAAGGGTTGATGAGGTAAAAGGTGATGATCGAGGGAACTATCACTGGTGAGAACTGATGATCGGGTAAGTGAGGAAATACATGTGAGGGCTCTAACAACTCTGGTTTGACTACGGGGAGCCACATTTCCTGAAATAGAAAAACATCTGAAATAGAAAGACTGCACCTTCGGGTGCATGTGATGGATAAAATTGACTTTGACTTTGAGAAGTCCAAGGGGTGAAAGCCTCATCTGGAGTGCAGATGGTGCGAAGGTGGAGAAACTGAGGGAAGGGAATGGCATCCTGACAAGAGACAGGAAGGAAGGAGGTGGAAATATCAAATATTAGAGGGGTTAGATTTGAGGTGAGTGATGAGGTGTAAAAGAGAATTGCGAGACAAGTTTTCTTTTCATTAAGTGCGTTAGGAGCGTGGTGCATGCAACCACATGAAGTGGTATAAGCAGATATTTAAGAAACATTTAGACAAATACATGAATGGACAGGGAATAGAGGTGTACAAACTATATGAGGGCAAATGGACTTGTTTAATGATGGTCAGCACAGCCCAATTGCCTGTTCTTGTGCTGTACATTTCTTTGTTTTATGTCGTCCTCTCGAGAGCTTGATATGTTATGCGATTTAGTCCAGGTTCTGAGCTGAGCAGGACATTGCTTTCAAGTATCAAGTCCACTTCTACAAAGCAGCTTTGTCAGCAATCCACTCAAGGTTAGTGTGAACAGTATGGGTGGGTTACCAGTGAGTTGGAACTGATGGATTATCAAGGGAACTCTATCAACAGTCAAGAGTCCAGTCAAGAGTGTTTTATTGTCATGTGTTCCAGATAGAACAATGAAATCCTTACTTGCTCCAGCACAACGGAATATGTGAAACATAGTTCACTGTAAACAATATAATAATAAACGAGAGAGAGAAAAAAGTTCAGTGTCTATATATACAAATAGCCCACAAGTACACACACACAATATATATGGAATTCTCTGCCACAGATGGTAGTTGAGGCCAGTTCATTGGCTATATTTAAGAGGGAGTTAAATGTGGCCCTTGTGGCTAGAGGGATCAGGGGGTATGGAGAGAAGGCAGGTACGGGATACTGAGTTGGATGATTAGCCATGATCATATTGAATACGGTGCAGGCTCAAAGGGCTGAATGGCCTACTCCTGCACCTATTTTCTATGTTTCTATGTTTCTATAAATATATATATATATATATATATATATATATATATATAATATATATATATATATATATACATACACACACACACACATATATATATATATATATATATATATATATACACACACACACCACATATATATATACACATACATACACACAGAAAACAAACAAAAGCAGTGCAATGATAATAATAATAATAATAATAATAATAATAATAATAATAAATAATAGTCTATTGTAGTTCAGAGCTTATTTGAGGTTGTAGTGTTTAATAGCCTGATGGCTGCAGGGAAGAAACTGTTCCTGAACCTGGACATTACAGTTTTCAGGCTCCAGTAACTTCTTCCCGATGGCAGGGGTGAAATGAGTGTGTGGCCAGGGTGGTGTGGGTCTCTGATGATGCTGGCTGCCTTTTTGAGGCAGCAACTCCGATAAATCCCTTCGATGGTGGGGAGGTCAGAGCCGGTGATGGCCTGGGAAAGTGTTCACAACTTTTTGCAATCTTTTTCGCACCTGAGCGTTCAAATTGCCAAACCAGGCCATGATGCAACCAGTCAATATGCTCTCCATCTGTAGAAGTTCAAGAGGATCCTCTCTGACATACCAAATCTTCGTAACCTTCTCAGGAAGTAGAGGAGTAGATGTGCTTTATTTATAATTGCATCAGTGTGCTGGGTCCAGGAAAGATCTCTGGTGAGAACAGATGATCGGGAGAGTGAGGAATCTTGTTATTTTCAGTTGGTTGTTTACAGCACTTGCCTCCATATTTCCTCCTGGGATTTTCCAATTTACTGTTTCTTTATCGACTGGCTTAAGCCTTAAATGGTGCTTGAACAGGCGAGTTTTTTTTGTAAAGCTGATCAGATTGCCGGATCATTTTAGTCCAGACTTCCCTTTCACAAAATTCAGGAGCAAATAAAGGGGTAGTGTGAAAATCATTTCATGTGCAAGGTAAATATGTAGTTAAAATGTCATAACAATCATTTTCATATTGATTCTTAATATTGCATTGATCCATTCTATAAACTATTTGCATGGATGGTTTACACAGTGAATATTATGTGTGCACTTTGTTGTCCATTCCTCCCGGGGGTAAGATGGTATTCTGAGCACGTCATTCAGCACACATTCATTAAATATTCCAATAAGCCATTTTATATTCTAGGAGTTTAAAGAAAGAAAGCCCATCTTATTTAATAAAAATAACCAAACATATTTTGACATAAATCTATTGAATTCAACTAGTGCTGGGTACATTTTTACCTGCTGCTACAGTGTGAAAGTTTAATTGCTCAGAAACAATAATTCTACTGTTTTCTGATTCCAGTCAGCTACCTACTGCAAGTGTGCATGCCTGATCATAGATTGGGGATTTTGCCTTTTTGTGATTCACAGAACACAGGAAGGTACAGCAAAGGAACAGACCCTTCAGCCCACAATATATGTACCGATCATGATGCCAAATTCAACTAATCTCGTCAGCCTGCACATGACCCATATTCCTCCATTTCCAGTATATTCATGAAGATAGACACAAAATGCTGCTGTAACTCAGCGGGACAGGCAGCATCTCTGGGTGACGTTTTAGGTTAAGATCCTTCTTTAGACTGAAGACTCTCAGACCATACTAAAATCAGTATCCTGTTCCTGCTTTTTCCCCATATCCCTTGATTCCGTTAGCCCTAAGAGTTATATCTAACTCTCTCTTGAAAGCATCCAGTGAACTGGCCCCATTGCCTTCTGTGGCAGATAATTCCACAGATTCTCTACTCTCTGGGTGAAAAGGTTTTTCCTCATCTCAGTCCTAAATGGCCTACCCCTTATTCTTAAACGGTGACTCCTGATTATGGACTCCTCCAGTTGGATTAGTTGAGTAGGTTTATTTCAGTGTTAGATCAGCTGCAGGAGATTTTAAAAGACAGCCATTGGATCGGTGCGTCATCAAAATTGCCTGATTTAAGCAGCCAATAATAAGAAGGCAAGGTGTAGTGGAGCGATCTGTTGGGAGTGGCTGTGATTGAAGCAGGTGGGATTAGTGTAGGTGGGGCATCTTGGTCAGCACATACAAGTCAGTCCGAGAGACTTTCACCGCTGTATGACTCTGTTAGTTAGGTATGACCTGCTGTGTACAAAGACAGGCTGGCTGTCCCTAACTAGCGCATTCTCATCCAAATGAGAGTAAATCCTTTTCTAATAGCTATCCTACCTCAAACGTGCGGCTCACCTGACAATAATCCCCTGGATTCTCTCTACTTTTCTTGAACAAAGAAACGGCATTAGCTACTCCCCTGTCGTCCAGGACTTAAACCCCTGTCTCACGGTGCGAGTTGACCCACGAGTGACCCAAAGTTGTCACTCGCAGTAATCACGTACACTAAACGTAGCGGGAACGTCGGAACTCTTGCGAGCAACTTAGCGACTCGTGGTGCTAACGGCAGGTACCCGTGAAACTTGGTAAGTCGTGAAAAAAATCAAACATGTTTGATTTTTTCCACGAGTCAAATTTACAGCTCAAGTTAAAAATTGAAACATTTTAAACTCGTTTATAACGTGGTGGCCCGTGCGTTTACCTTAAGTGATTCGTGAGTCTACCGTGGGAACTCTTTTAACTCAGCGGGCAGGCAGCATCTTTGGAGAGAAGGAATGGGTGACGGGATGACATTCCAAATTTCTCCAGCCCCATGTGTTCACTTTTTCAACTAGCATCTGCCCTTCTTGTGTATGACATTATTTGTATTTACAGTGCCTTGTGTCTTGGCAATTCATGATTCACACACACACACAATGCTGGAGTAACTCACACACACACACACACACACACACACACACACAATGCTGGGGTAACTCACACACACACGCAATGCTGGGGTAACTCACACACACACACAATGCTGGAGTAAACACACACACAACACACACACACACACACACACACACACACACACACACACACACACACACACTCACACGAACACGAACAATGCTGGAGTAACTCTCGCACACACACAATTCTGGAGTAACTCAGCGGGACAGGCAGCATCTCCGGAGAGAAGGAATGATGATGTATCGGGTCGAGACCCTTCCTTAGACCACTACCCAGAGATGCTGCCTGTCCCGCTGAGTTACTCCAGAATTGTGTGTGTGCGAGAGTTACTCCAGCATTGTTCGTGTGTGTGTGTGTTACTCCAGCATTGTGTGTGTGTGTGTGTGTGTGTGTGTGTGTGTGTGTGTGTGTGTGTGTGTGTGTGTGTGTGTGTGTGTGTGTGTGTGTGTGTGTGTGTGTGTGTGTGTCTGTGTGTGTGTCTGCTGTCGGGTCCCGGCGGCCGCTCAAAGTCAGTCACCCGAGCTGCTTCCTTCCTCGGAAGTGGCGGCCAGTTCTGCTGTCTGTGTGTATCTGTGTGTATTTGTGTGTGTGTGTGTGTGTCTCTGTCTGTTTCTGTGTATCTGTGTGTGTGTCTGCTGTCGGGTCCCGGCGGCCGCTCAAAGTCAGTCACCCGAGCTGCTTCCTTCCTCGGAAGTGGCGGCCAGTTCTGCTGTCCGTGCCCGGAGCGCTGCGGCAGCCACCCAAGCTAATTCACTCTCTGGCCACAATAAAACCATATAGCAATGACAGCACGGAAACAGGCCATCTCTGCCCTTTTACTCCGTGCAGTTTACTGTCACCTAGTCCCATCTACCTGCACAGACTGGAGCGTGGCAAGTGGGTTACTGACCCCAATCCCCTCCTTCACAACGCCAGACTCCCCAAATACTATGAACTGAGCTCTCCCCCCACCCCGGGAAATACAGTATTTAAAAACATAAAGCACCAAGAAATGCACTTACCACGTTATTGGTTGGTGGAGGGTGCGCATTTTCCCTTTGTAGGTCGTATTAATAGATGCGGCCGCGCTGAAATAACTCAAAGCCACAGGATGGAGATGTATTTTAACATTGTTGCTTTATTGAAACATACCTTAATTCACGGTTGGCTCAAGCGTAACGGGAGAGGAACTTGGTAATTCGGAGGAGGAACTCGGAACATCGCAGAAATGACATACCCGTGGGAACTCGGTTAAACACTTGAACATAAACTTGAAGTCTCGTACACAACCACGAGTCTTTCACTCGGGGTACCTCGTGGGTCAATTCGCACTGTGAGACAGGGCCAATAGTCTGTGGTTAGAGAAGATCTTCGTCAAGACTCCTGCAATCTCCTCTCTTGCCTCTCTTAATAACTTTGCATAGATCCCATCAAAGTCTGGGGATTTATCCAACTTAATGCTCTTCAAGAGTTCTAAAAGCACCGCCTTCTTTACCTCATACTGCCCTTGCACTAGTATTCGCCACATAGATCTTAATGTCCTCCATGCCCTACTTTTTGGTACACGTAGATGAAAGTACTAATTTAGTACCTCGACTACATCCTGGAACTCCAAGCAAAAATGCCCTCTTTTATCCCTGAGATTTACTACCGGATGAATCAACATTTTTGAAGAATGGTCAAATTTCCTTATGACATGGATGGAAGCCATTTTCCCCTGCAAGCTATTCCTCACTTGTTTTGTCATGTGAATTCAATCAGATTATGGGGTTATGGGGAGAAGGCAGGAGAATGGGATTTGGAGGGAGAGATAGATCAGGCATAATTGAATGGTGGAGTAGACTTAATGGGCCGGAAGGCCTAATTCTGCTCCTATCACTTATCACTTATGTGCAGAAAGTACTAACTTCGCGCTGAGAGCTACAGAGGGCTGGATTGAACCTGGGTTGCAGGCATTGCAGGGCAGCATTATTCTAGCTGTGACATCATGCTTCCCCTCAGTCATGGAGATCTTACCAAGGTAAGGGTCAACATTATTGGCAACAAGGTGAGAATAATATGCCACAGAAAATTAAAGGCAGTTGTGTTTCCTTTTAATTTAAGCAATCTGTTATTATCTTTGAGGCTTGACTTTTGAAGTTTAAATTCCAGTTCCAATTGGAACTGATTGTGGCATCAGATTTGCAGCATCTGCAGTGTTTTTTTTAATTTCATTGTTTCAATATTGATTTAATTTTCTTCCTTTCACTGTCTCTATTTACATTCATCATCTATTGGCATTTTGTTCAAGCAGTTCGACTGTGATTAACAAGCATTCACCAGCCGCAGCCATCACCATCACCACTTGTGTCACCCAGTCTTTCTCAATCTCCATCTAATCATGGGCATTTCCTTTGTTCTCACCGATTCTTCTGCACAATTTAAAACAAGTCAAATTTCTAACTATATGATTTTTATCAAGTTCAAGTTCACATTTATTGTCAAATGCACTGATGAAGGTACAGTGATATTTGAGTTACCCAATTATCAAAGGTTATCAAACGTTATTAAAGGTCATCAACCTGAAACCTTGTTTTCCCTTCCACAAATTATATTGGTATTGGTTTATTAATGTCACATATACAGAGATACAGTGGAAGTTGATAAGTGCTGTTGGAGACATGCTGAACTTTCTTCGTCTTCTCAGAAAGAAGAGGCATTGGTAGTAGCTAAAATATGGTAAGTTCAGGACAATTTGTTGGTGATATTTACATCTAGGAACTTGAAGTTCTCAACCATTTCTACTTTGGCACCATTTCCCCTTTGGCAATTTGATGGATTTCTGTACTGCCATCATAGAGTCTGTCCTCACCTTCTCCATCAGGGTCTGGTTTGGCTCAGCCACCAAGCAAGACACCCGGAGGCTGCAGCGAATCGTTCAATCAGCTGAGAAGGTTGTTGGCTGCAACCTTCCCTCCATTGACGAACTGTACACTGCCAGGGCCAGGAAGTGAGCTGGTAAGACCATCTCTGACCCCTCTCACACTGGCCACAAACTCTTTGAAGCAATTCCCTCTGGAAGGCGACTCCAGACTGTCAAAGCCGGCACAGCCAGAGATAAAAACAGCTTTTTTCCACGAGCAGTAGCTCCACTTAATAACCAAAAGTCTGTAGCCTCCTTTTGCACTGGTATTTTATTTAATTCAAATGTTTAAACTATAATGTTTTATTCTTAATTGTTTAGTGCATGTCTGGTTGTTACTTTCAAGTGGAGCACCAAGGCAAATTCCTTGCATGTGTACATACTTGGCCAATAAACTTATTCATTCATTCATTCTTTGTGAAGGACATAAATAGATTTATTGTATTGCTTGGGATGATTGGACTTGAACACTGGAGACTTGAATTTCACTTGGGAATGGAGCACACAGTTCATCCATAGTTCCCAGTGTGGGAACTTTCTTTGGCACACTTTCCACTACACTCTTACTGATGAAGTCTGTGATGATAGTGGGTTCTGCTGAGTATTTACAGCGTTCACTTTCTTTAATTGAAAAGCTGATGTTCAAATCAACTAACTCTGGATAGTAAAATGTAACCCATAGCAAGGCAAGTTGCACAGGGTGGCGCAGCAGCACAGCAATGGAGTTGCTGCCTTACAGTGCCAGAGACCCAGGTTTGATCCTGACTATGGACGCTGTCTGTATGGAGTTTGTACGTTCTCCCCATGACCTGTGTGGGTTTTCTCCGGGTACTTCCAGTTTCCCCCCACACTCCAAAGACGTACAAGTTTGTAGGCTAATTGGCTTGGTATAAATGTAAGATTGTCCCTAGTATGTGTAGGATAGTGTGGTGTGCGGGGAACGCTGGTCGGCACGGACTCGGTGGGCCAAAGGGCCTGTTTCCGCACTGAATCTCGAAACTGAAAAACTAAAGTTCAATGCACTATGCCTGGATAATTTCTTGAAACTTCTGCTTCTCTCACTTGTTCCACATTCCACTGAAGTTCATGAAATAAATTCTGGATGCAACATATTTATGAATACTGACTGGGAATTATTTTCTGAATAATAAGTTTTGAAAGCCCATTTTACACATGTTTCTGTTATGGAGCATTAGTTTTAGGTGCTACTAGTCCAAGTGCAGACCCGTTGGGTCTGTTCCTCCAATGCCCGGTTGCAGTGGGGGGCTGGGGGGGGGGGGGGGGGGGGGGTAGCATGCGGCGTCACACGCACTAACCACCCCCACACACACGCTAACTAACCCCCTTATTATTATATTAGCATTATTAAGAGAGGGGGGGGGGGTAGAAAGTGAGGGCAGAGAGAGAATGGGGCAGAGACGGAAGGGCAAGAGACAGAGGGAGAAGGGGTGGAGGGGAGGAAGAGGGAGGGTGGGGAGATAGTGATGGGAGGAGGGAGAGGAGGAGAGAGAGGAGGGAGAGGGGGGCTGAGGGGGGTAGGAGAGGGTGGAGGGGTGGAGGGGAGAAGGGGGTTTAGCAGGGGAGGGAGGGCAGGGGGTGCGGGTGCGGAGAGGGAGGGGGAGAGAGGGAGAGAGTGAGAGAGAGAGGGGCAGAGAGGGGTAGAGAGAGAGGGAGAGAGAGAGGGGGAGAGAGAGAGGGGGAGAGAGGGGAGGGGAAGGGGGGGTGGGGGAGAGAGGGGGGAGGGGGAGAGACGGTGGGAGAAAGGGGAGGGGGGAGAAGGAGGGTGGAAGAAGGGAGGGAGGAGAGAGATAGGGCCGCCCAGTGGCCGTCAGCCTCAGCTCCATGGACTCGCATCCACGGCGCAACCTCTCTGTACCCCCGGAGCCAGCCGGTTATCTCCGGGTCGTCACAGAGGACCGATTCCCGAACGCTTCAGACCCCGAGTATGGGGATGGGGGGGTGGAGGGGGGAGGGGGGGGGGAGGGGATGGTGGAGTGGGCGGGCGGGCATGGTCCCGAGTGAGCCTGTGGGCCGCCAGCGAGGCACGGAGCAGTCTGAGGATGGTGAAAAGCAGCGGGGGCACCAGCGGGGAAAAGTGCAGACAACGCATGTTTGTGGGGGGGGGGGGGGGGTGGGGGGGGCGAGGCGGCATGTGGCGTCAAACACACTAACCACCCCCACACACACACTAACCTTGACATTATATTAATATTATTAATTTGCTCCTTTTACCCCATAACCGCCCTATTCACTTGCGCATAGCCCCAAACTCGCAGGTGTGTCTAGAGAAGGGGGGGGGGGGGGTAGAGAGTGAGGGCGGAGAGAGAATGGGGAGAGACAGAGAGAGAGGCAGAGGCAGAAGGGCAGGAGACAGAGGGAGTGGGGGGTGCAGGTGATGAGGGGAGGGAGGGTGGGTGACGGGGCGGAGGAAGGGAGAGAGAAATGGGACAAGGGGGACGAGACAGGGGGACTGAGAGGGGGAAAGGGAAGGGGGTGATGGGGTGGGAAGGGAGGGGGAGAGGTGGGGGGAAGGGGGCAGGAGAGGGGGTGGAGGGAAGGGGGTAGGTGAGGGGTGGAGGGGAGGATGTGGAGGGGGGAAGGGGATTGGCAAGGGGGTGGAGGAGAGGAAAGGGAGAGTGGGAGGGAGGGGGAGAGAGAGAGGGGAGGAAGAAAGGGGAGAGAGAGGTAGAAAGAAAAGAGAGAGAGAGAGAGAGAGAGAGAGAGAGAGAGAGAGGAGAGAGAGAGAGAGAGAGAAAGAGAGAGAGAGAAGAGAGAGAGAGGGGGGGGGGGAGAGAGTGTGTAGAGAGAGAGAGAGTTGGGGGTGAGTGAGAGAGAGAGAGTGGGAGGGAGAGAGAGGGGGTTGGGAGAGAGAGGAGATGGGGAAGAGAGGGGGGAGAGAGGGGGGGAGGGGGGAGAAAGGCGGGGGAGAGAGAGAGAGTGGGGGAGAGAAAGAGAGAGAGAGAGAGGGGCGGGCGGCAGCCCGGGCGCGAGGCACGGAGTGATCTGAGGATGGGTGAAAAGCATTGCAGGGGAGCAGCTGATCGTGGCTTCCGCAAGCGTGACAGAGCCGTGCCGGGAGTGGGGGGGTGGGGACAGACAATTGTGTATAGGATCTTTGGTAGAGAGGAGAGGGGAGAGGAGGTTAGAAGAGGAGTGGGGGCGGGTGGGTGGAGGAAAGCTGGGCTGCCAAATGAAGAGAGAGAGAGAAGCGGCTTCTGACTCTGGAAACCCACAGCTGGAATGAGCGCGCAGGGCTTCACGAGCTGCACCAACAGTGATGAGCAGATTCAGCGCGTGATCCTATAGGAGAATGGAGCTGTGCAATGTTTGTTCTGCAGAATTTATGAGGAGTAGATTCAGCGAGTGAGGAGTCGCTGCCTGAGATCTGTAGAACAAAGAAGCTATAGCAGAACGTAGCTGTAGAATGTTTGTTCTGCAGAACTTTATCGATCTTTCTGCGCCTTTAATCCACAGCAGTGGGGGGGGGGGGGGGGGGGGGGGGGGGGGGGGGCCTGGAGGCAGGTGGGCCTGGATTGGTGGGCATGTGGGCATTGTGATGTCAGCAGCTGGCAAGCGGCGTTTATATTTTAAAATTTGAGTTTTGTGATCAATTTTATTCGAAATCTGGGGAAATAATTGACCAAGGAGTGGATTTCTGAACTCATAAGGATGTTAGCGAACTGAACTCACTGTGGAATGAATCCATTAACAGAGCGACTCTGCTGGTGGATTGGAAGTTGTCCCTGCCTTCCCTCTGGCTCAAGGCAAAGATTGGCTGTTCCCCCACTGTATTTCGGAGCACGGCGAAAAGCAGCGGTGGAAGAGGCGATCTTTGTCTTGAGCAAGCGTGATAGAGCCGAGCTAGGCCGGGGGTGGGGGGGGGGGAGAGTAGTGGAAGTGAAATCGGCAGCGGAATCGGCAGCAAAATAAGCCGGGCCAGTGGGGAAAAAAATCGCCAACGGGGAAAAATAATGGCGGCGTTTTTGGAGGAGAGCAGGCTGCAGCAGCTGCCGTTATGGTGGGTGGCCAGCAGGAGGCCACAAAATGAGTGAGTGTGTGTGTGGGGGGGGGAGGGGGGTGAAGGATTTTATTTTGTGTAGCAAAATGGAAAATTTCTCGGGGTTTGAGAGTGTGGTTTTGGCGAACCATGAAATCAAACACCAAATCTGACACCCACACGGCCGACACACACACACACACACACACACACACACACACACACACACACACACACACACACACACACACACACACACACACAGAGTTTTAAATAAGGATAGATAGATAGATAGATAGATAGATAGATAGATAGATAGATAGATAGATAGATAGATAGATAGATAGATAGATAGATAGATAGATAGATAGATATGATTTGGCATTCGTAATGATACAGAGTCCTGTCCATGATACTTATTGGTCTCTCAATATATTGATCTAGAAAACCATGTCTTATTCAATCCATGTCCACATCTACAGGGAGCTGGATTCACATAATCTATCTGTATGTAACATTCACCCATGTGTACTCCAATATCCTCATTACATGCACGTCTAATTTTGTGATTTATATTTTCCTTATCAATTGTAATTCATGACATACTCGAGGACAGGAAGGTAAAATATGATTTTGTTTTTGTTATAAATTATGCTTCCTTGTATATTCTATGTTTCAAAATGGGGGGGGTTAAAATAATATTGTTGATCAAATCAATATAGTCAAAGAAAATTGTGTAAGAAGGAACTGCAGATGCTGGTTCATACCGAAGATAGACACAAAATGCTGGAGTAACTCAGTGGGACAGGCAGCAGACGAAGGGTCTCGACACGAAAGGTCAACAACTCCTTCTATCCAAAGCTTCTCCCTGTCCCGCGGAGTTACGCCAGCATTTTGTGTCTATAATCAAGAACATTGTTTTATTATGTGATTAGTAACAAGAGGAAACAGTTTGCATTATTCAAGATAAACAGTCCTCAGCAGCATTCAGCTCTTCCAGGCCACAACAATTGTCATAGTCTATAATAGGCCTCGACACAATCTTAAACTGTAGTTGAAGTTGCTTAATCAATTCTGGAAAAAAAACAGTTCTCAAGAGAAAATAGAACAATGCTCTCATATCTCCTCTGCTGTGCGACAGGGTGAGCAACAGCAAATGTAAGTAAATCTTCTCAACGTTGATGCTGGACCCCACTAGAAACTTAAATCCCGAGGCACTCTTCTACAGCTGCAAAATCTCCTTTTAAACACATGATCTGGCAACGTCCTGTCACATGCCCATGGTAAATCACTGGAGCAAAAAGCAAACTGCTGGAAGAATTCAGCAGGTTCAGCATCTTCTGTGGTGGCAAAGGGATAGTTGACGTTTTGAATTAAGACCCTATCAAGACTACAATTAATGGGTTTTAATGAATTTGATCATAACCACAGTAATGGTTATGATCAAATTCTCCCCAAAATCCACAAACCCGACTGCCCTGGCAGACCCATTGTCTCTGCCTGTTCGTGCCCCACCGAACACATTTCCACATACCTTGACGCCATCCTATCCCCCTTTGTTAAATCCCTCCCCACCTATGTTCAAGACACCTCAGACACTCTTCGTCGGCTCCGTGCATTCCATTCTCCAGGCCCCCATCCTCTCATCTTTACCGTGGACGTCCAGTCACTCTACACCTCCATCCCCCACCAGGACGGTCTCAAAGCCCTCCGGTTCTTCCTCGACCAGAGGAGCAACCCATACCCGTCCACTGACACCCTCCTCCGCCTAGCAGAGTTGGTCCTCACCCTCAATAACTTCTCTTTTGATTCCTCCCATTTCCTCCAAACACAGGTGTAGCTATGGGGACACGCATGGGCCCCAGCTACGCTTGCCTCTTTGTTGGGTACGTCGAACAATCCTTGTTCTCGGCGTACCAGGGCCCCATCCCCGACCTCTACCTCCGTTACATCGACGACTGCTTTGGTGTCACCTCCTGCACCCACACACAACTGACTGACTTCATTCATTTCACCACCAACTTCCATCCGGCACTCAAATACACTTGGACCATTTCCGACACTTCCCTACCATTCCTTGACCTCACCATCTCTATTGCAGGTGATACGCTCCTGACCGACATCCACTACAAACCTACTGACTCCCACAGCTACCTGGACTACTCTTCCTCCCACCCTGCTTCCTGTAAGGACTCCATCCCCCTATTCCCAATTCCTCCGTCTACACCGCATCTGCTCCCAGGATGAGGTGTTCCACACCAGGTCATCACAAATGGCCTCATTCTTCAGAGAACGGGGATTCCCCTCCCCCACTATTGATGAGGCTCGCACCAGGGTCTCCTCCATACCCCGCAACACTGCCCTCGCTCCCCATTCCCCCACTCGCAAACAGGGTGGAGTCCCCCTGGTCCTCACCTTTCACCCCACCAGCCGGCAAATACAACATATAGTCCTCCGCCAGTTTCGCCACCTCCAACGTGGCCCCTCCACCCGCCACATCTTCCCATCTCCCCCCCTGTCTGCCTTCCGCAAAGACCGCTCCCTCCGCAACTCCCTTGTCCATTCTTCCCTCCCCTCCCACTCTACCCCTTCCCCGGGCACTTTCCCTTGCAACCGCAAGAAATGCAACACTTGTCCCTTCACCTCCCCCCTCCACTCCTTTCAGGGACCCAAGCAGTCCTTCCAGGTCCGACAGAGGTTCACCTGCACCTCCTCCAACCTCATCTACCGCATCCGCTGCTCCAGATGCCAGATGATCTATATCGGTGAGACCAAGCGGAGGCTTGGCGATCGCTTCGCCGAACACCTCTGCTCGGTCCTCAATAAACCAACCCGACCTCCCGGTGGCTCAGCACTTCAACTCCCCCTCCCATTCCACATCCGACCTCTCGGTCCTGGGCCTCCTCCACGGCCAGAGTGAGCAACACCGCAAGCTGGAGGAACAGCACCTCATATTCCGCTTGGGGAGTCTGCATCCTTTGGGCTTGAATATTGAATTTTCTCAATTCTGTTAACCCTTGCTGTCTCCTCCCCTTCCCACCTCTCCCTCAGCCCTGGGGCCCTGGCATTCCCTCTATCTCTATCTCTCCCCCACCCTAGTCGCACCAGCTTCTCATTTTCACACCACAAACAGCTTACAATGGCTTGTTCCCTTTATCACCGATACTTTTTTGCATATCTTTCACTCATTGTTCCTTATCTCTCCACATCACCGTCTATATCTCTCGTTTCCCTGATCCCTGACCAGTCTGAAGAAGGGTCTCGGCCCGAAACGTCGCCTATCTCCTTCGCTCCTTAGATGCTGCTGCACCCGCTGAGTTTCTCCAGCTTTTTGTGTACCCTCGATTCTCCAGCATCTGCAGTTCCTTCTTTAAAAAAAAGTGGTTTTAATAATGTCGGTTGCATATATCACCATGTGGTAACAAACTATGTAGCATGATTAGTTTAGTTTAGTTTAGTTTAGTGATACAGTGCAGAAATAGGCCCTTCAGCGCACCGAGTCTGCGCCGACCAGCGATCCCTGCACATTAAACACAAGCCTACACACATTAGGAACAATTTACACTTATACCAGGTATTCAACCCCAAGCCAATAACCTAAAAACCAAATATCACCATTAGCAATAGTGTCTAATATCACTATTCCAAATCAATCACAAAATCCATACTGCCTTCCACATCATACTACTTTCTACTACTAGTGAAATAATTAATAGGTGAAAAATTCTACTTGTGATTTTGCTAATATGAGTGGCAAGAGGGCATATTTTTAATGCGGTTTTGGTGACTATGGAAACCGGTATGGCTGATGGAGAGTGAAACATACACACTCACCTAAGGCACAGGTCAAGGATATACTAACTCCTAAAGTCCCTAAGTAAATTTGAACAGCAGGCATTTATTTTGACTGTCAGCAGCAGAAAGGCCGTGTGTTTTCTTGAGAATATCTTGAAATTGAACAATGTAAATAGTTGAAGTCCTTAATGGTCACCTGTTAATAATGGAAATGCTTTTAAAGAGACAATACATTCCCTTTATTTTGTAAAGATTTACTTTCGTTTTTATTTTTTAGAGATACAGCGTGGAAACATGCCCTTCAAGCCACCGAGTAGCGATTCCCGCACATTAACACATTAGGGAAAATTTACAATTTTACCAAGCCAATTAATCCACAAACCTGTACGTCTTTGGAGTGTGGCAGGAAACAGGAGATTCGGGAGAAAACCCACACGGTCGCAGGGAGAACGTACAAACTACATACAGACAGCACCCGTAGTCAGGATCGAACCTGTGACTCCGGCCCTGTAGGGCCGCACCTCTATGGTTGCACCACTTGTGGGAAATGAGTTGGCCTCTAATATCCCCACGGCTGTTGGAGGTACTGGTGGGAGAGATGAGGATGAGGAAAAAAATACTTTTTCTTGTTGGAGAGATGGAAGATTACAGATTCTTCTATTTGCAGGTCAATGGAGAGACTGAGGATATCACTTCTCAGAAGGTTCAGATCAGTGGGAAATGACCTCACATGGAGAGGGAGGAAGTGTATGGACCATCCCTTGGCCCTCTATGGGATGAGAACGGTGCAAGAGAAGGTAATAATTCTGTATTCCCTGTACTCCCTGTACTCCCTCCCTCCTACTCATGTGCCTCCACCAGAGTGCCAGATGCACCTGACCTCACACAAGGTGCTAGTGAGCAGCAGTCTACAGCCATACAGTGTGTGTGTTCAAATCTGTCAGCCACTGCTGAAAGCGACAATAGCTTTCCACCAGCTCTGCTGAAGACACCAGTGAGTCTGAAGAAGGGTCTCTACCCAAAATGTCACCCATTCTTCTCTCCAGAGATGCTGCCTGTCCCGTAGAGTCACTCCAGCATTTTGTATCTTTGTCCGGTTTAAACCAGCATCTGCAGTTCCTTCCTATACACCAGTGAGGGTTGCCTATGACATCTCCGCTCGGTCCGCAATAACCAACCTGATCTCCCGGTGGCTCAGCACTTCAACTCCCCCTCCCATTCTGAATCCGACCATTCTGTCCTGGGTCTCCTCCATGGCCAGAGTGAGGACCACCGGAAATTGGAGGAGCACCACCTCATATTCCGCTTGGGCAGTTTATACCCCAGCGGCATGAACATTGGCTTCTCCAATTTCAGGTAGCCCTCACTGTCTCCTCCCCTTCTCAGCTCTCACTCAGCCCTCTGGCTCCTCCTTTTCCTTTTTTCTTCTTGAAGAAGGGGTTTGGACCGAAACGTTGCCTATTTCCCATGCTCCATAGATGCTGCCGCACCCGCTGAGTTTCTCCAGCACTTTTGTCTACCTTAAGACAAAGACTTTGGGTTGATATTTAAGTAAGAGAGAAATTCAAGCATGCTACCTGTCCTGCTGAATTCCTCCAGCATTTTTTGTTTATCTTTGGTTTAAACCAATATCTGGAGTTCCTTCCTACACATTCAAGCAATTATTGTCTGGTATTAAATTAACCACCATTATCACTTGTTACACTTTGGCCCGCAGACTCATTTGATTGCAGCTTGCAATTTTACATCGTGTCTATGCTATTGACATATAATTTCACCGTTCATCAATGGAACTAGAGGAATGGGAATTTAGCAATATCAGAAACTGCTGGTGCAAATGAATTCCTATAATTGTTCCAGGGTTGGAATATCTGTGGCCTGGCCCTACACACTTAATGGTGAAATGTTAAGCATTCAAGCTAAGTTAGGAGTTAAAACCACACAATTATGTCACAGGAACTGGAAGTTGTCAGATTAGTTGTAACCACTTCTTTTGCCAGGTGTGACTGGGTTAACATCAACTCATGTATTGCAACCAAAGCCATTCTCAGAGGACCATTGGGTCATTAAATTTGCTATTGTAAGTAAGAGTTGCGTGGACCATTGCGGCTCCACTGTTGTCACACAACACCATTTTATTTTGATTGCATTTCATTTCAATGTTATTAGTTTTGAAGAACCTGTGCATTATTAGTTTTGAAGAACTTTTATGTCATCGGATGGCGCCGCGCGCGGCAGCCTCGTCAGCGGTTTGTCCATCCTTTCACACTTTTTGTTATTTTTAGTCTGTCGTAAAGTATGTTTTTGGAGGTTTCTTAGTCTTTTTTATGTGGGGGAGATGGGGGGGAAGAAGGGAAACTGTTTCCCAGTCACTCCCTGGTCGAGGATGCGTCTTTTCTCCGAGTCGCATCTTCGCGGGCGATGCCTTACCGTGGATCGCCGTGTTGAAGCTCCGGAGTGTTGGGCCTTCGGGAGCCGCTGTCTCCGGTAGGAAGTGGCCGATTCAGAAACTTCAAGCTGCTGCGAGTCTTCTTCCGTTCCTACGCCGGAGCTCTGATCATCCCGGCGAGAGGGCCTGAACATCGGGCCGCCGTAGCGACGACTGTGGAGGGCTCAAAGGAACAAAGAGGAAGATGACTGAATTTTATTGCCTTCCCTCACAGTGGGAAACGTTGATTCTGCTGTGTGGGGATGTTCATGTTAAATTCTATCGTGTATTATGTTCTTTTTATTCGTATGGCTGTATGGTAACTCAAATCTCACTGCACCAATAGGTGCATGTGACAATAAATGTAACTTAAACTTGAACTTGAAATTGAACAATGTAAATAGTTGAAGTCCTTAATGGTCATGGTTCAAAAGCTTCATCCAAGAGATAGACAGCACATTAAAAATCCAGATGATATTTTGAATTTTTACATGTGTCCTCCGAGATTCATTTCCCCTTTATCTCAAACTGAATTTCAGGATGGTGATAGAGTGCAGAAGAAAGTGTCTCAGTTTTACTCTGCTCTAACCAGGACAGTACTGGAGCACAAGAGCACAAGAAAAAAGGAGCAGGATTAGGCCATCTTAAGCCTGCCCTACCTTCACAATGATAATTATTAATCTACCCATTTGATCAACTTATCCTCTGTGCTAGTTCCTCACAGCCCTGATATTTCAAAAATGTTCCTACCTACACACTAAAAACTTCTAATGATCTCACCTCTATAACAATCTAGGATAGACAATTCTAGAGATTTACTCCTCTTGAGCATAAATTTCCATTGCTTTTTGTTTGGACATACATCGTGGAAACAGGCCCTTCGGTCCACCGAGTGCGCGCCGACCAGCGATCCCCACACATGAACATCATCCTACACCCACTAGGGACAATTTTTACATTTATCAAGCCAATTAACCTACAAACCTGTACGTCTTTGCAGTGTGGGAGGAAACCGAACATCTCGGAGAAAACCCACGCAGGTCACGGGGAGAACGTATAAACTCTGTACAGATAGAACCCGTCGTAGGGATTGAACCCGGGTCTCCGCTGCTGCATTCACTGTCATTCACCCCCCACTCTTCTAAGTTCCCAGTTATTTAGCCCTCTTCACAGAGCGATCCTCTCATTCCAACATTTAGTTTGGAGAATCACCGTTAAATTCACTCCACTGCTTTCCTTTCTTAAATGTCAAGCAAAGCAGCGCAGCGGTAAAATGGCTTCCTTACAGCGCTTGTAGCGCCGGAGACCCGGGTTTGATCCCGACTACGGGTGCCGTCTGTACGGGGTTTGGACGTTCTCCCCGTGACCGCGTGGGTTTTCTCCGAGATCTTCAGTTTCCTCCCACACTCCAAAGACATGCAGGTTTGTTGGTAAATTGGCTTGGTATAAGTCAATTATAAGTCCTTAGTGTGTGTAGGATAGTGTTAATGTGCAGGGATTGCTGGTCGCTGAGGACTCGGTGGGCCAAAGGGCCTGTTTCCGCGCTGTATCTCTAAACTAAACTAAAACTAAACAAAGTTTTAAAGAAGGAACTGCAGATGCTGGAGAATCGAGGGTACACAAAAAGCTGGAGAAACTCAGCGGGTGCAGCAGCATCTAAGGAGCGAAGGAGATAGGCGACGGTTCGGGTCGAGACCCTTCTTCAGACTGGTCAGGGATCAGGGAAACGAGAGATATAGACGGTGATGTGGAGAGATAAGGAACAATGAGTGAAAGATATGCAAAAAAGTATCGGTGATAAAGGAAACAAGCCATTGTAAGCTGTTTGTGGTGTGAAAATGAGAAGCTGGTGCGACTGGGGTGGGGGAGGGAGATAGAGATAGAGGGAATGCCAGGGCCCGAGGGCTGAGGGAGAGGTGGGAAGGGGAGGAGACAGCAAGGGTTAACAGAATTGAGAAAATTCAATATTCAAGTCTCACCTTTGTCCCCCTCCGTCCCCACCTCAATGAGTTCCGCGCCCACCACGACTTGGAGCTCTTCTACCGTCGCCTCCGCCTCACAGCGTTCTTCCACGGGAAGAAGCCCTCGCCCCCCACTGATGATCCCTTTTCCTGTCTCCCACGCACCACCTCCACTTGGACCCCCCCTCGTAGCCTTCCGGCTGTAGAACTTTTTATCCAGAACTGCCGTCGGGAAATCAACCGCCTCGACTTCTCCACCCCCCCCTGTCTCACTCCAATCTCTCCAGCCCTGAACGTACTGCCATCGACTCACTCCGTAACAACCCAGACTGGGTTATCAAAACCGCCGACAAGGGAGGTGCCGTGGTAGTCTGGCGCGTCGATCTCTACAAAGCGGAGGCCGCGCGCCAACTCTCGGACACCTCCTCCTACTTACCCCTGGACCATGACCCCACTGACGAAAACCAGGCCACCATCTCGAGCACCATAACCGACTTCATCAGCTCGGGCTCCCTACCCCACCGAGCCTCCGACCTCATCGTTTCCCAGCCCCGCACGGCCCGATTTTACCTTCTCCCCAAAATCCACAAACCCGACTGCCCTGGCAGACCCATTGTCTCCGCCTGTTCGTGCCCCACCGAACACATTTCCACATACCTTGACGCCATCCTATCCCCCTTTGTTAAATCCCTCCCCACCTATGTTCAAGACACCTCAGACACTCTCCGTCGGCTCCGTGCATTCCATTCTCCAGACCTCCATCCTCTCATCTTTACCATGGACGTCCAGTCACTCTACACCTCCATCCCCCACCAGGACGGTCTCAAAGCCCTCCGGTTCTTCCTCGACCAGAGGAGCAACCCATACCCATCCACTGACACCCTCCTCCGCCTAGCAGAGTTGGTCCTCACCCTCAATAACTTCTCTTTTGATTCCTCCCATTTCCTCCAAACACAAGGCGTAGCTATGGGGACACGCATGGGCCCCAGCTACGCTTGCCTCTTTGTTGGGTACGTCGAACAATCCTTGTTCTCGGCGTACCAGGGCCCCATCCCCGACCTCTACCTCCGTTACATCGACGACTGCTTTGGTGTCACCTCCTGCACCCACACACAACTGACTGACTTCATTCATTTCACCACCAACTTCCATCCGGCACTCAAATACACTTGGACCATTTCCGACACTTCCCTACCATTCCTTGACCTCACCATCTCTATTGCAGGTGATACGCTCCTGACCGACATCCACTACAAACCTACTGACTCCCACAGCTACCTGGACTACTCTTCCTCCCACCCTGCTTCCTGTAAGGACTCCATCCCCTATTCCCAATTCCTCCGTTACGCCGCATCTGCTCCCAGGATGAGGTGTTCCACACCAGGTCATCACAAATGGCCTCATTCTTCAGAGAACGGGGATTCCCCTCCCCCACTATTGATGAGGCTCGCACCAGGGTCTCCTCCATACCCCGCAAACACTGCCCTCGCTCCCCATTCCCCCACTCGCAAACAGGGCAGAGTCCCCCTGGTCCTCACCTTTCACCCCACCAGCGGCAAATACAACATATAGTCCTCCGCCAGTTTCGCCACCTCCAACGTGACCCCTCCACCCGCCACATCTTCCCATCTCCCCCCCCCTGTCTGCCTTCCGCAAAGACCCGCTCCCTCCGCAACTGCCTTGTCCATTCTTCCCTCCCCTCCCACTACCCCTTCCCCGGGCACTTTCCCTTGCAACCGCAAGAAATGCAAACACTTGTCCCTTCACCTCCCCCCTCCACTCCTTTCAGGGACCCAAGCAGTCCTTCCAGGTCCGACAGAGGTTCACCTGCACCTCCTCCAACCTCATCTACTGCATCCGCTGCTCCAGATGCCAGATGATCTATATCGGTGAGACCAAGCGGAGGCTTGGCGATTGCTTCGCCGAACACCTCCGCTCGGTCCGCAATAACCAACCCGACCTCCCGGTGGCTCAGCACTTCAACTCCCCGTCCCATTCCACATCCGACCTCTCGGTCCTGGCCTCCTCCACGGCCAGAGTGAGCAACACCGCAAGCTGGAGGAACAGCACCTCATATTCCCGCTTGGGGAGTCTGCATCCTTTGGGCTTGAATATTGAATTTTCTCAATTCTGTTAACCCTTGCTGTCTCCTCCCCTTCCCACCTCTCCCTCAGCCCTCGGGCCCTGGCATTCCCTCTATCTCTATCTCCCTCCCCCACCCCAGTCGCACCAGCTTCTCATTTTCACACCACAAACAGCTTACAATGGCTTGTTCCCTTTATCACCGATACTTTTTTGCATATCTTTCACTCATTGTTCCTTATCTCTCCACATCACCGTCTATATCTCTCGTTTCCCTGATCCCTGACCAGTCTGAAGAAGGGTCTCGACCCGAAACGTCGCCTATCTCCTTCGCTCCTTAGATGCTGCTGCACCCGCTGAGTTTCTCCAGCGCCAATGACCCGGGTTCAATCTATGGGTGCTGTCTGTACTGAGTTTGTACGTTCGCCCTATGACCGTGTGGGTATTCTCCAAATGCTCTGGTTTCCTCCCACGCTCCAAGATGTACAGGTCTGTAGGTTAATCGGTTTCTGTAAAAATTATAAACTGTTCCTAGAGTGTGTAAGATAGCGTTTGCGTATGGGGTGATCGCTGGTTGGCACGGATTCGGTGGGCGGAAGGGCCGGATTTCACTCTGTAAATCGAAAATAAAATAAATTTGAGTAACCATTGCTGGATCTATGTTAGAGTGCAGGTGGAGTGTGGCTTCACTATTAAACGTGTACTTCTTCAGGTGAGATGGGAAACAACATCTCTGTCTGTTCTCTCAAATAAAAGATCCTTTTGCATTGTTTGGAAGAAAAACAGAGGGGTGGAAGATTGCAACCTTCACGTGGTCCGCCCTGTTTCGACTAATGCAATCAACTCGACATGCACAAATGGAAGATCAAATAGAACAAGTTGTCCAACAACTTTAGGCTGTGCACGCCACACGAAAGAAGAAGGAGAAGAAAAACAGAGATGACTCGAATATCATGGCTAATATTCATCCCTCAATTAGCCACATTAATATGTTTTTTTTAATCGTTATATTGCTGTGCTTACTCCAGACAAATTGCACATATGTATATTCTCTCATCACAATATGTACCCTCCACTTCATTCCAATGGTTGTAGAGTGTTTTGTAAGATTGTGAAAGTCACTTTAGAAATACAAATCTCTGTTCAAAACGTGTAATCTGGTATTCCACCAAATTTAGCAGCGTTGAATCAATGATCAAGCTGTTGTCAATTGATTGAAAATGTAGAATGGAGTCAGAGCACTAGGATATCACACAGAGTGACTTCGATCTTATCAAAAGTCCAACATAGAGTAGCAAAAAAAATGTTTAAATGTAGAGAACTTTGATCAGGATGCAAGGATTTTGTCGTTGATGTTTATGGTGAATAGTACCGATGCAAGGACATCACTTTATCATCAGAATTATTGTCCCATTAAAAAAGGTACTTTGCCACTAAAATTCAGATGTAGTCTGTAAATCGAACATTTCTGGCCATATTAAAAAAGCAACGGCACAAGCAAATGGTATCAGACGCTGTCATGGAAAGCTGAAAGACCTACAAAAATAGCTCTAGTTAATTTGCACTGTTAAACTTCATCGCAAAACACATTGGTTCAAGACAAATAGCTAGCTTGTCAAGACTCTGGAGAATAAGAATGAGAGAGCTCCAGGATAAGCTAATGCTCCACGAGGGAGGCAAACCAATTCACAATACGTCATTGGAATAACTTTCATGAAGGACAAAATAGTGATTTTTTTAATGAGGATTTTGGAGCCTGCAGCATCTTCATCAGGTTTCAAAGTCCGAGAGTAAGAAAGGCAATGGCCTAGAAACTCAGCTGCGTCAATTTTTCAACCTTAAAATATCATTGCACGTCTCCTTAATCCTGATTTGAAAAGTTTATAAATAATCAGAAAATTCAACAGCACCATTAAAGCAAACAGCATTGTTAGACTCCCTCATATAATGCCACCTTTTTCATAAACAACAGATGTGAGTGAAAAGCTCTCCTAGAGCGTTTTGCAATTGCAATATGCTGCTGAAGTCTCCTCAGGCAGCTCTTAAAGGAAAAAACATTGAATGCTCTTGCAGATACTGGGATGCTGATTCCATGAATGAAGCAGTGATAGTTGGAGACAGAAAATATGCCCCTAAATTTACTGATCAGGACCTTGTGAAGCCAGTCTGTTACACCATCGGAAGGAGGGATATACCTTCTCCTGAGGGCCACTGGGTGCCCTTAGACAGGTGTTTCTGGCAAGATATTGTTGGGAGGTCACTGTAAGCACAGAAGAACAATCTATGAATGCCTGCACTTTGGAAAAATCTGCAGTGAGGGGCCAGACTGCTGCTGTGGGCTGAAATTTAATAGTGGTTTATGACGATGTTGATGATGATACTTTATTGTCACTCATACCTAGGTACTATTAAATTATTTTTGTTTGCATGCAGAGTACACAAAAGAGTCGCCACAAAGGCACCGACATAGTTAGAAAAAGTACTAATTCCTTCCTCGTTCCCCCCACCCTCTCTCCTGGGTCCCACTTTATTCTCAGCCCCCCCCCCCCCACGCCGGATCCCCCTTTGTTTTCAGTGGTGCAGCCTTTCCACCTCAGCCCGGCTCTGACCTCGTGGCTCCGACCTCAGGGTTCCGACCTCGGCCCGACTCATTCTGAACCCAAGGGATTTCGGTCCCGCCCGACCACCGTAACTTAGACAATCAGGCTCCGCGCCGGCTTCTCCATAGGCCATGGCGCCCAGCGGGACGAGTAACCTGACCGCTGTGGGTGAGCTGGGACTGTCCCGTCCCACGGCTACATGTTATTGGCGTATATTTGGAGTGGATCTTTACAAAGTTACTGATGACTCTTGTGGAAGTGCACCTGCCGAGACATTGTTCCCCTTAATAATCCAAGGAAAAGCACTTCAGCCATAATGAACCAAACACAGAATGAGAAAATATGCATTACTTTTTCAGATTTTGGCTGATCATGTTGATCATGTTGCCACAAAAGTTGTTAAAGGTTAATTAGGAAACATAGAAAGATAGAAAAATAGATGCAGGAGTAGGCCATTCAATCCTTTGGGGTTAGTTCCCGCCAGGTTGGTTCCCGCCATCATGGGAACTAACCTGGTGAACCTACGCTGCACTCCCTCAATAGCAATAATGTCCTTCCTCAAATTAGGAGACCGAAATTGCACACAATACTCCAGGTGCGGTCTCACCAGGGTCCTGTACTTTCAGTGGCTGCTGTACAAGCACACCCAGGTCACATTGCACCTCCCCTTCTCCTCATTTGACGCCATTCAGATAATAATCTGCCTTCCTGTTCTTGCCACCTCATATTTATCCACATTAACCTCACCTTTATCCACATGTATCCTGAACCTTCTTCGGCAACATTTCATGAGAACATGGATAGGTGACTTGTCATGTTGGGACCAGTTTCAGACATACTTGAGAGGGCTTTAGCTCCATCCAGCTCCCTCAGCTGATTCAGCCTCCCTCACTTTCTTCCTGGTCTTCACATACCTGAGTATGCATTGCAGTGGCATTGTGATCATCATGTGGAGCTATAAGATAGTAGCTCTACCAGCTATGGCTCTGTGCCACCAATTCCCCTAGGTTTCAGGAGCCTGAGCCTCATTCTCTCATGATAGTCTGGGGAATTAATCATTTACTACAACCGATGATCACCCCTACATACAAACAAGCTCCCATAATATTAATAAATTCAAAAATCCGTATACATCCATATAAACATAACTCATTTCCTCTCTCGTAATTGTTCTTTCTCATTAGTCCGATGTGTTTTAATGTCATTTATTGCAGGTAATATCACCACATTGAACAAGTTTGGAACATTTTCCAAATTGTAGACAAAATCAATTCACGGATGTCAGTAAACATGGAACACATTTGTTTCCCAGCAATGACTTGCACTAAGGATAAACTATTGTTTGTGAGTATCATTTACTTTTTACAGACTGGTTTTCTGTGGCATAATGGTTAGATTTTACTTCGGAGTCACGTGAGTGATTCCGTGAAGAACCCCGCCAGTTCCCATGCGCGTCAGTTACGTCAGCCGCATTGGCGCAAGCACTGGACTGGCAGGGCAGCGCTCCTGCCGGCGGTAAGTTAAACCTAGATGGTAAGTTTCTTTTTACTTACCAGGGGTTTTGTTCAAGCAGGAGCCTCTCTTCACAGAGGTTTCCTGCCAGATTCAGAGCCCGACGAGTGAGCCGGCTATGGACTGTGGGGAAATCCTGGTCCGACCGCGGAAGAGGATAGCCGGTAAAAGATCGGGTTTTGAGATAAGCAGCCGCTGACAAGGCAGTCAGTGGCTTCCAACCTGCGGGATGCCATGGAGTGGCAAGTAAGTAACGCCAGAGTCGCTGACAGTGTGGTCAGCAGCTCACAGACACGTTGGTCCCCAGGCAGGAAGTAAGATTGGTGGAGGAGAGGACTCGTTCAGCCCTATTGGACTCGGGTGAGTCAGGCTGCAAGGGTTTCTCTCTAATAATAAGGGTAGTTTTTGCATGTATACTATAGTACTTTTTAACCCTTCACAGGTGAAGCTCTACACTACAAAATTAAATTAGTGAGACTACACTGTAATAGCACGGGGCCAATAACAGGCGGGGACAAGCCATGCCAGCAGTGCCTGGGACAGGGCTGCTTCAGGTGTGAAAGCGCCGGCCTACGGGAGAGCTGCTCCAGCAGCACCTGGGACAGGGCTGCTTCATGTGTGAAAGGGCCAGCCAACGGGAGAGCCATGCCAGCAGCGCCTGGGACAGGGCTGCTTCATGTGAAAAAGCGCCCGCCTCTACGAGAGGCAGCGCCGGCAACGCCTGGGACAGGGTTGTTCAAGGTAACACATGAGTCTGCTAGGCCCACGGAGTTGGGGGAAGTTTCCCCACCGGGGCTGGATAGCAAAATAATAGGCCCACGGAGTCGGGGGAAGATTCCCCTCTGGGGCTGGATAGTGCGTTAACACATAAGTCTGCTAGGCCCACGGCATAGGGGGATGTTTCCCCACCGGGGCCGGATAGCAAAATAATAGGCCCATGGAGTCGGGGGGAAGATTCCACACCGGGGCCGGATAGTGCGTTTGAACGACTATCCGAAATGCAGCAACTATTGCATACAATGCTCCAGCTGGGCACACTCCAGCAGGCGGCGTATCAGCGCCACCCTAAACAAAAGGCGCCAGCAGCACCTAGTAGAGAGCTGTTTGATCGCACCCTCATGGATGATGAGGTGTGCCATGGGTCATCTTAGTTCAGATCCCGACTCTGATGGTAAGGTTGAGCCAGATGTTCCATCTCTGCAGGCCGCACCAGCAGCGCCAGTTGACAGAGCTGCTTCAGGTCTCCCTCTTGGAGGCAGAGACCAAGACGGGTCAGTATCCTGCTGACGCTGAGTCTCAGGGTATGGCCGTGGGGCAAACCCCAAGGGGTGAAAGGCACGTGTCAGAGGTACCCTTTCCTGACAACAAAGTTGCCATCCCAGCAGAATGTTCCATCCTAGTACAGGTCCAATGGGGCCGTATCAGCGAGGTATCCTGTGGCCTGCGGCAGCGCCTGTTTAGGGCTGCCTACGAATCGCCCGCTCTGAGGAGGGGAGTGCGAAAGGTCAAGATGTAACTGACTCCAGGCTCTAAAGAGGTCGATGGAATATACTGGAGCACATATGTGCCGGCAGTGAACAGCGGCGACAAGGGGATGTGAGAGCCAGCCGCCGAATCTATTATTCAGGTAAGGCCTATTTCAACAGACAAAAAAACCTGGCAGACGGATCGATTAAGGCCAATGGTGGGCAAAGGTTCATTGTTTCAGAATGCACCCCAGGCGCTCATCGGCAGTAAGCAGTTCACTGGAGCTGGGGGCAGCATGACAGCTGGGCAGAAATTCCACGCACCCTACCAGCCCTACTCAACAAGGTAGGTCTGGCACTTCCGAAACATGGGTAAGTTGTACTATTTACACTTGTTTGTACAACACACAAAGGATAAAAACATCTACTTAGAGGCACAGTACTAGCATTCCAAGCAAGTTTGGGATTATGGCCAGGGTTGTCTTTCAAGATAGGTTGAGAAATCGGGCCAGAGTTCTCGTGCAAAGCACCCATGGAATAATGTCAAGATGGCCTGTTTATTATGAAAAATGGAAAGTGTCGGGCACGTGAACTTTCCGAATATGAAAACTTATTTTACTGACTAACAACAGATTCATAAGGGTTTCAAAGATCCATTCTATGTAGTCCCCATTACAGAGGTTATCAAAGACAATATAACTGTACTAATAACAGCAAAACATTGCGAAATGGGATAAATTGTTTGTTGGTCATTGGGATTTACCTTTAACTATTAATTAGACTATGACTCCGCCCTGTGGCAAGAGATTCGAGTTAATAGCAACCTGTTATAAAACTGACTTTGATTTCATCAAGAGTAATTGGCAATATAGTAGCTGTGTAAATCGAGGAACTGATAATGACCTTATGCTATTATCAGCTGAATCTACCTCAGTCACAATGATGAACAAACAGTATTCAGCATTGCTCCAGTAGTTTGGTTGGTCGAATTCAGTTATTACAAACTGATGCTAAGAGCTCTAAGGTGAGAAGTTCCAAATCTCTAGTTGGAGGTAGCGGAGATTTGCATGAGTTGCCAATTCTTCAGTTGTTGGTATCAACTAAATATATACACTAGATGCACCCCATGGGTAAAGGGCTATTGAGCGAATATACATATTCTACATGCTCAACTTCAAGTTGCTACACTACGGTGGTGGCATATGTTAGTCACATGGCAATCAAGTAAAAGTATCCTGTAATAATTTACTTAATCTCCTTTGCCACTGGTGTATCATCAAGTTCAGATCGATGACAACACGGAATAGGTATTGGATCTCAAAGTATTATGAAAGTATGGTTCAATGGTACATCGAATATCGACATGTTGGTTTCATGTTTATTCACTTATTGCAAAAATATGTGGCAGAACAGTGCAGAGAAATGCATTCTCGCTACAAAACGGAGGAATGTTCTTTTATGTCTTCCTCCATTTTGCCTCATTAGTCGGGTCTTGAAACAGTCAGCAAGACCACGCTTTAGGTTTTCGTACTTACTGGCTAAGCAGCCAAGTTGCCTGCTTTCGTCAGGCATAATAATACAACCGTATACGTTTATTCTAAAAAACGAAAACTTTGCTGGTTCAAACTGTGGTTCAGGAAACCGGCCTCTGCATAATAAAACAATTATTGACTTACACATTCCAAATGGACTGCATTACAGCTCACGTTGTCACATCAATCCATGGATGTGCTCACTGCAGCGTGCAGGGATAGCACCAAAAAAACAGTACATTTCCTATTGAGGGGATCGGAAGCAGTTTTGTTTAATGTTATTGTTCCATTTAATACGGTACAGATTACTGACATCTTCCAGTTCATTCTTAAATGGTCTTTGACAACAATTCAGTTATAGAGCCACTACAGCTGCAGCAAACGGGTACCACTCTGTCGGGTTCATCCCTAAATATCGAGTTGTAAAAGAGATCTTGACACAAGTTCTCCCACTACAAGTATATGCAGTTTGGATATTGAAAATGTGTTAACAATACTTCAACAGGGGGTTCCAGCTACATCCTTAGTCATGACACTACTATCAGCACAATAAGGGCAAACAATGCAAACGCTGTGGCTAGATAGTATGGAATTGGCAGCAGGTGCCATTACATTTTACATTTCTGATCTACAGAAGCAGAGCAGACCAGTGGTGGCAGGATTTAGGATCATATTTCGGATACCCCACAGACTTATGTCTACGTGGGAGGGCAGGCTTGCTATATTATATCAAGGCTACCAGAATCCTAAGAAGTGTGGAATCAGCATTGTTTATTAAGCGACAAACAACCACACAAGGAAAGGTCGGTTCAGACTATTTCATGGTGGCTGCAGCAGGTCCTGGTTTATGCAGGTATTAACACTGACAATTGTACATCTCATTCACCATGGCAGCATCAACGTCAGCGGCCAGGGCAATGGACGTTCCCATCGACCATATCCTCGTGACCGCAGGATGGTCAACTGAATTGATTTAAAAAAATGTTTTACAATAGGCCGGTTACAGACCCGGGCTATTTGCCCATTCTGTTTTGCGTCTACTTTAGCCTCCCCTGAGATACAGGGGTTGCTATTGATTTCTTTATTAACGTAAACCATTAATACATTTGAAACAATGTCATGCTTAATGCATTTTTGATTATTCACTCATCCTGAGTCAATTGATGCAGTGAGACGCCAGGATTTGAATCTGTGGCATGAAATCACAGGACTTTGAACCCTTCACGGAATCACTCACGTGACTCCGAAGTAAAATAGTAAGATTAAGTGAGAACTTACCAGTTTGAAGTTTGATCTTGATTTTATGAGGAGTTACGTTGGTGATTACGTGCCCTCCACGCCCAACCCTCTCTCACAAAGGTCATCTGGAAGTTCTCAAGTAGTTAATCTTACTATGTTAACTTCGATTTTTGTTATCTGTGATTTCATACCGCTGCTTTGAAGATTGATGCGCATGCGAACTGGCGGGGTTCTTTATGTAATCATCAATGTAATTCCTCATAAAATCAAGGTCAAACTTCAAACTGGTAAGTTCTCGTTTAATCTTGCTATTCTATAATATGACATGGGACCAAATGTCCAGGTTGCCACTATCCTCAGGTCTCTGTGGAAGAAAGGTTCTCTGCACTGCTCCCTCCCCCCACAAACTGCATTTTCTCTAAAATGGCTAAACTCAATGATATCAACAAAGAATTCCATAACCATGACATACTGCTGTTATCAGACCCTTAAAAAGATCTCTCATATGCTAAGGCGGCACGGTGGCATATCGGTAGAGCTACTGCCATAGAGCGCCAGAGACTCGGGTTTGATCCTGAATATGTGTGCCAACTGTATGGAGTTTGTATGTTCTCCCCGTGACCTCGTGGATTTTCTCCAAGATCTTCAGTTTCCCCCCACACTCCAAAGATGTACTGGTTTGTAGGTTAATTGGCTTGGTATAAATGTAAAATGATCCTAGTGTGTGTAGGATAGTGTTAATGTGCAGGTCGCTTGTCGGTGCGGTCTCGGTGGGCCGAAGGGCCTGTTTCCGTGCTGAATCTCTAAACTAAACTAAACTAAATATATAGATATGGATAATGATATAAAGATTACAATCCACGTCATTGCAGCCCCTGCAGATTTTTTAAATGAACACTTTCATATATAATATTATCTGGCTGGAGAATACACAAAAAGTTTTTCACTGTTTCTCAGGACTTGTAACAATAGACCAATACTAATACCAGTATCAAATACTCTCTGTTGAAGTTCAGGAAAGTTTTAAAATGTGCTACCATGGTTCACTGGATGCAGAAAAGAAAGACAAGGATTGTAACAGGCGATGGTGGTCTGAGGGCAGACTGTGTGGGTAAGAATTGACTGCGGGGATATGGATAAGATAGCAAACCATAACTCTCTAATGTTTTCAAAACACATCCCTTTGAATGATCTGACCAAGCAAATGGTGTGTGAATTTTTTATGTGTTTATTTTAACAAATAGAAGCTTTGCACTGCAGGGGATTCTTGTTTATAAGGTGATTAGATCTGAAAATGTAGTTGCAGTTTGTGCATGTAGTATCTGTTCCCACCGAGCGCAAGCATGAATGTTAAAGACACTATCCCCTCTTGTTTGTCTAGAAGCAACATGGACACAGATGTTCCATTAAAATTCTTTAAAATATTTATACTGGAGAAAGTGAAGCAGGGGAAGGCCAATTAACCTGCAGCTATTGTAAGCCAGCTATAACATATTTCACAATTGAGGATGACTGGTTAATATGTGCATGTATGTGGCATAGGTCAACATATATTTGAGTGAAATAGTGAGTGTACACTGGCTGTTAATTTAGCACTGGGGGCAAGGAAACACACCCAGAAAAAAACCAAGGTGAAACCATTAGTCAGTGCAGTTTATTGCATTGGTAGCACAGTTGGATGAAATGGTCTTGAACGACTTTCTTTATTCAGAGGGCGGTGAATCTGTGGAATTCATTGCCACAGAAGGCTGTGGAGGCCAAGTCAATGGATCTTATTTAAGCCAGAAATAATGGATCCTTGACTAGTACGAGTGGCAGAGGTTATGGGGAGAAGGCAGGAGAGTGGGATTAGGAGGGAGAGATAGATCAGCCATGATTAAATGGCGGAGTACACTAGATGGGCTAAATGGCCTAATTCTGCTCATATCATATGAATTTATGAACTTATGAACTTAGTTAGGAAAGGGCTCCCGTGATTCCCCCTACCATTTCCTCCTCACATTTTCTTCTTCCTGTGTAGTATGAACCTTTAGATCAATTCTGGCTTTTTCTAGAGTGCCCATTAGTGTGCGCTCATTAGTGGTGCACACCAATTCTTGACAAGTAGTAGTAAGGAAGGCAATGCAATGCTATATATCTAAGCTGTAGATGGCATTGCAACATGAGTTGTGCTCACATTGCTGCAATGTATGTGGAATGTGCGCTGGGAACAAGACCTAGGTGGTTATTAGGCAGTGCCCACTGGGAAGTAGAGGTTCATAGCATGACGAACTGCAACAAAATCAATGCACGATAACTACATCCAGAAGATAAGGTATTAATCGGCAAAATATTCTGTGTAACCGTGCCATCAATTTTCTGTATTTGGGGAGTAAATCCTTTCCTGCCTATGTCACACCTCTGAGTTGACTTGGTGCAGCTGCAAAGTAATACAAAGCCAGTTCGTAACATTCTACACCATTGGAAAACCTACCATTTTGGTGAAAACTAAGCTCAGTGCATTTATTCATTAGTTCATAAGTCGTAGGAGCAGAATTAGGCCATTCAGCCCATTGAGTCTACTCTGCCATTCAATCATGACTGATCCATCTTTCCCTCTCAACCCCGTTCTTCTGCCTTCTCCCCATAACCCTTGACACCCAATTATTCCTGGGATCATTCTCGTAAACCTCCTCTGGACCCTCTCCAATGCCAGCACAGCCTTCCTCAGATCTGGGGCCCAAAATTACTCAGAATACTCCAAATGCGGTCTGACTAGTGCCTTATAAAGCTTCAACATTACATCCCTTTTTTATATGCTAGTCTACTCGAATAAATGCTGACATTGCATTACATTCTTTACTACATTTACAACTTGCAAATTAACCTTTTGGAAATCTTGCACCAAGTCCCTTTGCACCTTTGACTTCTGAATGCTGTCCCCTTTTGGAAAATGCATGACACCATGCTTTGCTACACTATATTCCATCTGCCACTTCTCCGCCCACACTCCCAACCTGTCCGTATACTGCAGAGTCCCTGCTTTATCTACGTTACCTGCCCCTCCACCTACCTTTGTTGTATCCAATTGTCTTGTAAAGGAAATCATCTCTGGAATGATGCTGCACAGCAAAGTGGGATATGTAGCAAACATCCCGAACATCTGCTGGAATGATCATGATAAATTTGATAATTTCTGGCTTTATCTAGAGTGTCTGGGACAGCTTGGTATGCTCTGTTACATTCCGACCATTTGTTGCATTTTTTTACATTAATTGGAAAGCAGTTCTGGCACTGCTCAGTAGCTCCAAATGTGGCTCCAAGATGAGGCACACTGCGATGAAGATTACTGAATTGCATTTGCATTTTTATCTTCTTCCTTGCTGAGATGGATGTAAAAAATAATTGCAGGGAGATACTTAGTGGATATGGCCTGTTGAGCGCATTTCTTCAGCTTCTCTTTCCGTCTTCACCAAATTTACTGCTCTGTTTGCTCCTTCGTCATCCTTCCTATAATACTACTCGCTGAGTGGAAGGGCCTTGATAACATTCATGCTTGGAGCTACTGTATATCACAATATCCCTGGCATTCCCTCCCAAGTCGCACTAGCTTTTCGTTTTCACCAAACAAACAGCTAACAATAACCTATTTCCTTTGTCAACATTATATTTTTGCATTTTTGAATCTTTCATTCATTGATCTTTATCTCTCCACATCACCATCTATATCCCTCGTTTCCCTTATCCCTAACCAGTCAGAAGAAGGATCTCGACCTGAAGCATCCCCCATTCCTTCTCTCCAGAGATGCTGCCTGTCCCGCTGAGTTACTCCAGCATTTTGTGTCTATCTTCGACAAAAATCTTCAATTCAGCATTAACGTCTTGAATCTTCACTTTAGAACCGGTAGCTTTTACAGTCTGAAACACCAGAGACTAATTTGCTCCACCAGATTGCATTGACATCAATCTTGGCCTTCAATTATTTACTATTTATTATTTATATTCAAGATCTGGAAGAGGCAGCAGAGTGTAAGGTGTCTGAATTTACTAATGACAGGGAAATACTTGGGAGGGTCATATTGCAATGAGGATTTTTGTGCTCTGCAACATGATATAGATATAGATACTGTAGGTTGAATGAGTGGATTAGGACTACCAAATGGAGTCTATGATGGGAAAATATGAGATGATGCATATTGGTAAAAGGAATATAAACACAGATTCTTGTCTAATTGAGAAAGACTGCAGACAAGTGCAGAGGGATCTAAGTGTTCTTGTACGTGAATCCCAAAAGGTATCCAGGCTGGTGCGGGTAGGAAGGCTAATGGCATATCATAATCATAATCATAATCATACTTTATTAGCCAAGTATATCTTGCAATATCCAATGGATTTGATTTGCCATACTGTTATACCTTTAAAAGCCACAAAACACACATAAACATCCACCAAATGGGGTTGGTCGAACTTTCTGCGTCGTTTGGAGCTTCCCAACATCGGTCTCTACCGGAGACTGTGAGCTCCTCATTGGTGAAATCTGCAGGCCACGGTTGGAGCGTCGATCCCAGGCAAGGGATCAGCTCCGATGGTAAGTCCACGTCCCACGGTGGGGCTCAAACTCTGTCCCGAGCAAGGTCGCCATCTCCATGATGTTAGGCCGCAGAGCGACCGAAGATACGATTTGGAAAACAATCGCATCTCTGGCAAGGTATAAGATTGAAAAAGAGTTTCACCCAACCTCCTCTCTCAGCCCCCACATAAAACAAACCAGAGAACATTACACATACTTTTAAAACACACTAAAAATAACAAAAAAAAAGATGAAAAGACAGACTGTTGGCGAGGCTGCCATTGTGCGGCGCCCCCTGGTGGTACTTGTCCTTTGGCCTATTGGCTTTTATTGCAAGAGGGTTAGTTTTCAGCAAAAGGGATATATTATCACAACTGAGACCATGCCAGGAATTGTTTGCACAGTTTTGGTTATCATATGTAAGAAAGAATATACTAACATTGGATGCAGTCCCAAAGAGTTTCACTAGTTCAAATCCTGGCAAGAGAAGGATTTACTTATGAAGGGCAGCTAATAAAATTATAGATATTTTTTTGAATTTCAAAGAATGAGGGGCATGATAGACGTCAAGATGATTTCACCAAAGGGAAAATCTTAAATGTATGGTTTAGATCGTTTAAAACGGATGGGTAGGAACTTCTAACAGAGGGTGATGAATCTCGGTAATTTTCCACAGTGGAGTGTTGCAGAGAACAGATCATTGAGTGTATTTAAAAATCAAGTGAATACATTTTTGAATGTTCAAGGAGGTGAGAGCAACGAGAGGAACTGCATTGGAGGAAGAGATGTGGCCTGGGCAGATCAGCTGTGGTCACTTTGTATGTCAGGGAAGGACTAAGGGGATGAATGGTCTTGATTTGTAACACAAGCACTGCCCTATTAAACCAAAACAATGTGCTAATGCCAATCGTTCAATATTCTCGAAGGAGTAATTGGATTGAAACATAAAGGACTTCCCAGATCTCCACCCTTCTCCACTAATTAAAACAATCATCATTTACTTGTGCATCTTTTACATAAGAACAAAGCAAATCAAAGTAGGAGCAGACCAAGAACCATAGAAACATAGAAACATTAAAAAATAGGTGCAAGTGTAGGCCATTTGGCGGTTTGAGCCAATATGATCATGGCTGATCATCCCAAATCAGTACCCCATTTCTGCTTTCTCTGATGTATTCAAGAGAGAGTTAGATATAGCTCTTAGTGCTAATGGAATCAAGGGATATGGGGAGAAAGCAGGAATGGGGAACTGATTTTGGATGATCAGCCATGATCATATTGAATGGCAGTGCTGGCAGTAAATGATGATTGTTTAAATAGTGGAGAAGGGTGGAGATCTGGGAAGTCCTTTATGTTTCAACAATCGAGAATCCTTTGAGAATATTGAAGGATTGCATGAGCACATTGTCTTGGTTAAATTGGGCAGGGCTTGTGTTAAATCAGGACTACCAAAGCATTGACCCTGATCTGCCTTCTCAACATATTGGTATACCAGGTGCCAGCCTCCATTCCACTGATCCATCTGGCATGGATAACACTATAAATATATGTACATGCATTAGACAAAAAATCAGTAGCCATTGCACCCAATATTCAGATTTAAAAATATCTAAATTTTGCCAGCACTGCGTTCTTGCCAAGTAGTTTATGCAATAAATAAATAAAATACTCTGTTTTGATATTAAAGAGCTGTCTTTTTCTAATGGAATATATATCTCCTTAATCACAGAAGAATGTTCCAGTTAAATGGTGCACATTCTGTATCTTTGAAACGGTTTGTAAAATGCCGTTGGCATTAAGTATCTGATCAAAGAACTCGGTTGCAGAATTTAAAGAGCTGCGTGTTTTTCAAAATTACAGATGACATTGGAGGTACAGTGTTACATTATTAATCAAAGAGCAGTATTTTGGTAAGCAACATCAGCAGCAGGAACTCTTTTCATGATCCCGTTCAATAAAACTGTAACTCCAGTGTGAAGATGGTGGTTTTAATTTCATCTCTTCTGGGAAGAGTTAACAATCTTTGTCAGGCTTTACGGTGAACATTACGTTTTGAAATTATCTGTAATTGTCTGACTAAATAAATTGCCCATTGCTAAAGAAAAAAATTACTTAATTTTCTACACACCTTACACAAACTGTGAATGTCCCCAAAATGCTCTACTGTTAATTAGTTGATATTACACTCACTTCTGTGATCGAGGAAAATATAGCAGCCATTTTGTGGAATGTGTATAAATAAAATAACGTGTGTTTTAGCTGGTAATTGAATATTCAATATGAATTTCTCTGATTTTTCTTGAAATAGGCTACAAAATCTTTTTTTGTGTCTGATAGCAAAAAATAGTTATTTTTCTCACATAATATTCTGACAGTAATGCACTTCTACACTAGGAGAAGTGCAAATGTAACATTTAAATAACCAGGTCGGTATTGTCCTCACCTCAGGTGAAGGGTGACTACAAGGCCTGGGGGAGTGTTTGCTAGTGCTGTCGGGGAGGATTTAAACTAATGTGGCAGGGGGATGGGTACAAGAGCAGAGAGGCAGGAGGGTGTAAAATGAGGGTAGAAGCATTAGGTAGCAAGGTGAAAGGTAAAAGTGGCAGGCAGACAAAACCAGGGCTAAAATCAAAAAGGGCCACTTTTCAGCAAAATTGTATAAGGGGTAAATGCGTTGTAAAGACAAGCCTGAAGGCTTTGTGTCTCAATGCAAGGAGTATTCGTAATAAGGTGGACGAGATATTTTGAACGTGCAGATAGATATTAATGATTATGATATATTGGGATCACGGAGACATGGCTCCAGGGTGAAGTAGGCTGGGAGCTGAACATCCAGGGATTTTCAATATTCAGGGAGGGATAGAGAGAAAGGAAAAGGAGGTGGAGTAGCGTTGCTGGTTAGAGAGGAGATTTACGCAATAGAAAGGAAGGACATTAGCTTGGAGGATGTGGAATCGGTATGGGTAGAGCTACAAAAACACTAAGGGCAGAAAACGCTGGTGGGTGTTGTGTACAGGCACCTAACAGTAGCAGAGAAGTTGGGGGATGGTATCAAACAGGTAAATAGAAATGCGTGCGACAAAGGCAAAACAGTTATAATGGGTGACTTCATCTACATATAGATTGGGTTAATCAAATTGGCAGGGGTGCTGAGGAAGAGGATTTTTTGGAATGTATGCGGGATAGTTATCTAAATCAACATAGAGGAACCAACGAGAGAGCAGGCTATTTTAGACTGGGTTTTTGAGTAATGAGGAAGGGGTAATTAGCCGGTACGTGCCCCCGGGGGCAAGAGTGACCATAATATGGTTGAGTTCTCCATTAGGATGGAGAGTGACATTGTTAATTCAGAAACAATGGTTCTGAACTTAAAGAAAGGTAACTGTATGAGACGTGAATTGGCCAAGATTGTAGGCGGGGCAAATTATTCTAAAAGGGTTGACGGTGGATATACAATGGAAGACATTTAAAGACTGCATGGATAACTACAAAAATTGTTCATCCCAGTTTGGCAAAAGAAAAAATCTGGGGAAGGTAGTGCATCCGTGGATAACAAGGGAAATCAGGGATATATCAAAGCAAAGGATGATGCGTACAAAGTAGCCAGAAAAAGCAGCATACCAGAGGACTGGGAGAAATTCAGAGACCAGCAGAGGAGGACAAAGGGCTTAATTAGGAAAGGAAAAAATAGATTAAGAAAGAAAACTGGCAGGGAACATAAAAACTGACTGCAAAATTATTTTTTATAGATATGTGAAGAGAAAGAGGTTAGTTAAAACAAATGTAGGTCCCTTGCAGTCAGAAACAGGTGAGTTGATCTGGGGAAACAAGGATATGGCGGACCAATTGAATAACTACTTTGGTTTCCGTCTTCACTAAGGAAGACATAAATAATCTGCCTGAAATAGCAGGGGACTGTGGTCAAAGGAGGAATTGAGTGAAATCCAGGTCAGTCGGGAAGTGGTGTTGGGTAAATTGAATAGATTAAAGGCCGATAAATCCCCAGGGCCAGATAGGCTGCATCCCAGAGTACTTAAGGAAGTAGCTCAGGAAATAGTGGATGCATTAGTGATAATCTTTCAAAACTCTTTTAGATTCTGGAGTAGTTCCTGAGGATTGTAGCAAATGTAACCCCTCTTTTTAAGAAGGGAGGGAGAGAGAAAAACGGGGAATTACAGACCAGTTAGTCTAACATCGGTAGTGGGGAAACTGCTAGAGTCAGTTATTAAAGATGGGATAGCAGCACATTTGGGGGGGGGGGAAAGTGGTGAAATCATTGGACAAAGTCAGCATGGATTTACAAAAGGTAAATCATGTCTGACGAATCTTGTGGAATTTTTCGAGGATGTAACTAGTAGCGTGGATAAGGAGAACCAGTGGATGTGGTATATCTGGACTTCCAGAAGGCTTTCGACAAGGTCCCCACATAAGAGATTAGTATACAAACTTAAAGCATACGGTATTAGGGGTTCAGTATTGATGTGGATAGAGAACTGGCTGGCAAACGGAAGCAAAGAGTAGGAGTAAACGGGTCCTTTTCACAATGGCGCAGTAAAGTGGGGTACCGCAGGGCTCATTGCTGGGACCCCAGCTATTTACAATATATTATAAATGATTGGATGAGGGAATTGAAGGCAATATCTCCAAGTTTGCGATGACACTAAGCGGGGGGGCAGTGTTCGCTGTGAGGAGGATGCTAGGAGACTGCAAGGTGACTTGGATAGGCTGGGTGAGTGGGCTAATGTTTGGCAGATGCAGTATAAGGATAAATGTGAGGTTATCCACTTTGGTGGCAAAAACAGGAAAGCAGACTATTATTTAAATGGTGGCCGTTTAGGAAAAGGGAGATGCAGCGAGCTGGGTGTCATGGTACACCAGTCATTGAAAGTAGGCATGCAGGTGCAGCAGGCAGTGAAAAAAGCGAATGGTATGTTAGCTTTCATAGCAAAAGGATTTGAGTACAGGAGCAGAGGTTCTACTTCAGATGTACATGGTCTTGGTGAGACCACACCTGGAGTATTGCGTTGCAGTTTTTGGTCTCCAAATCTGAGGAAGGATCCTTTATTGCCATAGAGGGAGTGCAGAGAAGGATCACCAGACGATTCCATGTCCAGGACTGTCTTATGAAAAAGACTGGATAGACTGTTTATACTCTCTGAATTTAGGAGATTAAGAGGGGATCTTATAGAAACTTACAAAATTCTTAAGGGGTTGGACAGGCTAGATGCAGGAAGATTGTTTCCCGATATTGGGGAAGTCCAGGACAAGGGGTCACAGCTAAGGATAAGGGGGAAAATCCTTTAAGACCGAGATGAGAAAGACTTTCTTCACACAGAGAGTGGTGAGTCTCTGGAACTCTCTGCCACAGAGGGTAGTTGAGGCCAGTTCATTGGCTATATTTAAGAGTGAGTTGGATGTGGCCCTTGTGGCTAAGGGGATCAGAGGGTATGGAGAGAAGGCAGGTACGGGATACTGAGTTGGATGATCAGCCATGATCATATTGAATGGCGGTGCAGGCTCGAAGGGCTGAATGGCCTACTCCTGCACCTAATTTCTATGTTTCTATGTTTCTAAGGCCAAGCCTAGTGGATGGGTCACTTTTGGTCAAGTGTTCATGCAACTGGTCTGTACCTCTTTGCCTCCTTCAATAGAACATGTGTGACCACAGTTACATTTTGTATCCAAAACACCCCATCAGCAAGTTTGCTGCGATCAATCCATGAGACAGATTGATTGGTGAATGTCCGCTATCTCCATATTTCTCTACAAAAATAGGAAGCCATTTTGCTGATCATAGAGCAATTCCATTCTCTTCTTAGAGTCTGAGAGTCATAGAGCGATACAGTGTGCAAACAGGCCATTCAGCCCAACTTTCCCCACCAGCCAATATGTCCCAACCTGGGAAGAAACTGGAGCAACTGGGGGAAACTCACCTGGTCACAGGAAGAGCATGCAAACTCACAGCTCCAGAGGTCAGGATTGAACCAGGTCATTCAAACTGAGACAATAATGGGCCTGTTCCACTTAGGCGACTCTTTAGGCGACTGCTAGGGACTAGTTTTAATGGAATTCACCCACGACACCTGGCGACAACCTACACAGCAAATATTGTTGCCGAAAAATTTTCATTATGTTGAAAGTCTTGCAGCAGTTGCCTGTAGTCGCCCAAAAAATTGCCTAAGTGGGACAGGCCCATAACTCTGTTAGCTGTACATGGCAGAAGGTGCCCACCCTGATATTCTTCTGCAATTCTGAGACATTGACAAAGAGGTGTAAACTTTAAAATGCTATAGAAACATTAATGAGACATTTAAAATATTTAAAACATTTTCAATCCTAAACCTGCATGTAAATTTAATTAAAACATTAACATTACAAAATAAAGTTTCAAAATTTCAAACTTTAACTTTTTATCAAAGATTGATGATCCCTTTTGAATGAACAGATCAATGCGGGTTTGCTAAGAGAGAGGTTGGCAAAGTGTATCCAACCCAGAACATTACAGAACCATTCCTAGAATTACTGGGTTGTTCATGGGCAGCAAGAGGTCAAATGCTGGATATAAAACTGAGAACAAACGTGGACGTAAAATTTAGGGCTGGAACCTATTGCTAGTGGTGACTGCCACTCACCAATTTATTAAATTCAGGTTTGCTTTTTCGGTTCGATCATCGTGACTTGTGGCCTTAAGATTTTAAGTGGCCCTCAGTTCAGTTCAGTGCAGTTCAGTTTAGTTTATTGTCACATGTACCAAGATACAGTGAAAAGCTTTAGTTGGGCAGAAGCCTTTTTCCATACCACCCCATCAAATGTGTCGGCCAGAAGAAGTGCTAATTATGAAACAACTGTGTAAATTAGCTGGTGAAGCCAGAGATTCTACTTATTATCTCTGATATTCAGAAAATGTATAAAACATTCATAAGCTGTTGAAACTTAAACAAATAAAAATCAAACCATTGTATTATGTTTTTTTCAAAATTAATCCACCTTGTTAAAAATGAAAACTCAAAATAATTGGTATTAGAGGAGATCAGTGCAAAATAAATAAATGAACTGGCATTTACCTAATCTTTGCCTTAATTGTTTCTAGTGCCTTTTATATGATGTTATGAAACATTTTCCAGCACTGGTGATGGCAATTACAAATTCCAACCTGCCTGTGAATGTTTGGTTAAGGGCCTGTCCCACTTGCCGATTTTTTCAACATTTCAAAATCCAGCGGCGACAATAATAATGTTGCGACACTTGAGGAGACACCCCGCGTCATGCCATGTCACACCGCATCACACCGCGACTGATACGTCAGTCAATAATGCTGACATTTGCTGGAAAAAATCGCCAAGTGGGACAGGCCCTTTACACAGTGTAATTTACTTCATAAACTTCTCATTAAGAAATTATTTTTAAATGTTTGCTGTCCCATTTGACATAATATTTAAGAAAGGTAATCTTTAAATTATTAAGAATAATGAAAACAGCTTGAAGTAATGAACAGTCTATTGCTATTAAGACAGTCACGTCATTTTATTAGCATTTTATTATAATAAATGCTTTATTAATGTGTTAACAAATCTTTTTAATATAACCATGAGATGATTATAATGATGTGTGGGCTACTAAGTCAAAATGAATATTGTAACAACATAAAGAACCAACTCAAATGAAATGTGTTATTTTTATTAACTCAAACATTTATTTTTATAGCGAAAAAAACACATGCCAGGATTTGCCGCAGGGATTTCAGCCAATGAACAATATTCTCCACAAATGGTTTAAGGGAAGTAATAGTTGAGGTAATTGTTTTTGAAAGGAATTATACTCAGGTTTAGTGTAAACATAGAGAGAGGAAAGACAACAAAGTAAAAATTGCTTCTTTCATTTTCATTTGGCCTCTCTGGTACTGTTCTTTTTTGACGTTAAAGTTTAACCAAAACATCCTCAGCACAAGAAACAATTTGAGGGGTATTGTTGTGTTGATAATAGTGATAGAATGAAGCAAACTAGAAACTAGAAACAGGAATTAACCATGGCTTCTGCATATGCTAGAAATTTTTTCATGACATTCCTTCAATTTAATTTAATTTAGTTTAGTTTAGAAATACAGCGTGGAAACATGCCCTTCGGCCCATTGAATGCGCACCAACCAGCGATCCCCGCACACTAACACCATCCCACACACACTAGGGTCATACACCAAGCCAATTAACCTACATACCTGTACGTCTTTGGAGTGTGGGAGGAAACCGAAGATCTCAGAGAAAACCCACGCGGTCACGGGGAGAATGTACAAACTCCGTACAGACAACACCCGTAGTCGAGATCGAACCCGGTCTCTGGTGTTGCAAGTGCTGTAAGGCGGCAACTGTGCCACTGTGCCGCCAACCATATCACAAATCTTAGATATGAAAAGAATGGAAGCCCTGGCATTTTAAGAGCCTTGGGTAATTTCCAAAATACTTCACAGTCAATTAAGTACTTTTTCCATGCACACACAAGTTCACAAAGGTTATAGGAGCAGAATGTAACCATTCGGCCCATCGAGTCCACTCCGCCATTCAATCATGGCTGATCTCTGCCTCCTAATCCTATTTTCCTGCCTTCTCCCCATAACCCTTGACACCCGTTCTATTCAAGAATTTGTCTATCTCTGCCTTAAAAATAACCACTGACTTGGCCTCCACAGCCCTCCATGGCAATGGGTTCCGCAAATTAACTACCCTCGGAGTAAAGAAGTTCCTCCTCACCTCCTTTCTAAAATAATGTCCTTTAATTCTGAAGCTATGACCTCTGGTCCTAGACTCTCCCATCAATGGAAACATCCTTTCCACATCCACTCTATATGTGCCTTTCATTATTCTGTAAGTTTCAATGAGGTCCGCCTTCAACCTTCTAAACTCCAGCGAGTACAGGCCCCGTGCTGTCAAATGCTCATCATATGCTAACCCACTCATTGCTGGAATCATTCTTGTAAACCTCCTATAGACCCTCTCCAGAGCCAGCACATCCTTTCTCAGATATGGGGCCCACATTTGCTCACAATACTCCAGATGTGGCTTGACCAGTGCCTTATAGAGCCCCAGCATTTCATCTCTGTTTATGAGGTGAACTCACTTTTGTAGGCAAATACAGCTTGGAAAATGTCTCTACCTCTTACTCAGACTAGCGCTTTTAATCAATCAACAACACTTTGTAGATATGTAGTTTATTTTAATGTAGAAAAACATAGTACGAGGTACAGTGTTAGAAAGATTCAGGGACAGTTTATTCCCAGCTGTTATCAGGCAACTGAACTGAAGAGGGACCTCATTGAAGCTTACTGAGCAGTGAAAGGCCCTGTAGAGAGAATCTTTCCACTGATGGGTGAGTCTAGGACCAGAGGGCGCAGCTTCAGAATAAAGGAACGTACTTTAGAATGGAGATGAGGAGGAATTTATTTACTCAGAGGATGATGAATCTGTGGAATTAATTGCCACAAACGGCTATGGAGGTCAAGTCATTGGGTATTTTTCAAGCAAAGATTGACAGGCTCTTGATTAGTAAGGGTGTCAAGGGTCATCGGGAGAAGTCAGGAGACTGGGGTTGAGAGGGAAAGGTAGATCAGCCATGATTGAATGGCAGAGTAGACTCGTTGGGCAAAATAGCCTAATTCTGCTCCTATGACTTATGAATTAAACCTATAGATTTGTACGTAAATTGGCTTGGTATAAATGTAAAATTGTGGACTCGGTGGGCCGAAGGGCCTGTTTCCACGCTGTACCTCTAAACTAAACTAAACTAAACTGAACGGTCCTCTCAGCAGCTAGAGTTTGGTTCTGACCATCCACCTCATTGGAGGCCTTTGAACTATATTTAATCAGACTTTATCTTGCATTGTACATTGTACACTTTATCCCTTACTTGTGTGGATGGCTTGATTGTAATCGCATATAGTGTTTGCTTTGACTGGATAGCATGCAAATAAAAACTTTTCACTGTACCTTGGTACACATTGTTATTATAAACTAAACTAAACTAAACTGTCAAAAAATCACAATGGGCCACAGAAGAGATGATGAAATTATTTTGCAGTTAGTGCAGTTAACTCAGTTATAGGAACCCAAGTTCAATCCTGATCTTGGGTGCTTTCTATATGGAGTTTGCATGTTTGCTCCATGACTATGGGGATTTATCTGAATACTATAGTTTCCTCCATAAAATTGGGCTGGTACCACTGTAAAGTATCCCTTACCATTGGTCATCATCATCATCGTTGAAAACATTAGTGACGCAGTGGTGATGGTTTCCGACGGGAACGGTGATGGACGCACCACACATCCTTTGGTGTGTGCGCTTTATCATCATTCCTTACAATGCTATGTATGACAGTGATCACAATGTCTACTGAGGAGTGTATTGCCGTGGGCCCGCTAGAGGCTCATCCGCCCTTTGACAGGTCTTGTTTTTGGTCCTGCTGGGGGTCCACAGCCCCCACCTCACCTGGGAAACCAGGTGAGGGAGACAGTTTAGTCGCCGACTTTCCGACCATGGAGCAGGTAGCACGGGATTACATGGTACCCACAGCGGGGGGAACTCCCCCCAACCTTACCATTGGTATATGAACAAATAAAATGAAAGGAGAATTAATGGACATGCAAGAGAAAATAAGTTGCAGGTCTACAGGAAGGAAGAGGGAATGGGTGGAAGGTAATGAAGAGTGTTTCAGCGGCTGATAAAGGTCATGCGGTGTTCCAGTGGCAGAAAGAGACAGTGTCAAGAAGATGGACAAAGACTTTGTCTGAAATAAAGCACCTCCAACAATGAAAGGAGGCATCAAGTGAAGAATCAGACAACGTTCCGTGTCAAATCTCTGCAGTTGGGAAAGGCACACGTGACCATCAGAGATAAGAACCTCTCCGCTGATACTGAAGAGAGGTGATTTAACGAAGATCAAAGTGTCCAAGGAATCAATGTGGCCTGCCAGCTGATTGGAAGACAGCAGCTTTGATCAGTAAGAGATGGACAGAAAACACAAAGAGCTGCCTTGAAAGTATAGATGAGGTCTCAGTGAAAGGGAAGTAACAAAACAGATAAAATGCAGAACGATGTGGAAAAAAGAAAAAAACTGCAAAAACAAAAATTTCTACATGGGGTGTCTCCATTTTCTGCATAGCATTGAAATAGAAGATGTCACATGATAATCACATGCTCATGGAAAAATACTTAAAATAATGGGCAAGTAAATACCAGCCGATCTGTGCAGCTTGTGTTACAGGACAAACACGTCACCCAGGCCACCCAGAGTCATGCAGTCTTAAGGAAAGGCTGGGTAACATTAGCGTAGAGATAGAAATAGCCCAATTTTGCTGATCATGGCATCAAGTCTCGTGACAACACTTTTTTTATGTGCCACGCATTTGAGTATCAGTGGGAAGTAAAACATAAGGGAAGATCAGGGACTGAACTTTGGGTGGCACAGTGGAGTAGTGGTAGAGCTACTGCCTTACAACGCCAGAGGCCCAGTTCGATCCTGACCGCGGGTGCTTGTCTGTACTGAGTTTGTACATTCTCATGGGCTTTCCCCGAGATCTTTGGTTTCCTTCCACACTCAAAGATGTACAGGTTTGTACGTTAATTGGCTTGGTGTAAATGTAAAAATTGACCCTAGTGTGTGTAGGGTAGTGTTAATATGCGGGGATCACTGATCGGTGTGGAGTCGATGGGTTGAAGCACTTGTTTCCGTGCTGTATCTCTAAACTAAACTAAACTTCTAAATTGGGAAAATTGCTAACTTGGAACATATTATTCCAATCTTTTCCTTCTGGGTTACGCACAGCACTGATGCATCAAACTATGGAGGTACCCAGAATGTGTAAGGGCATGAAACATAGCAAATTGCAGTAGTAGGCCATTCATCCTTTCATGCCTGCTCTGTCATTCAACATGATCATTTATTTCAGTACCCAGTGACCATCTACTCCACATTTCTATTGATTCCTTAAACATTGAGAAATGTACCTATTTGCTTCTTAAATGTGCCTTCTTAAATATATTTCATTCTGGGTACATTTGTTCCTCTTGATCTCAGTTGCGAATGGTATACCCATAGTCTGTGACATTGATTTGGAATCACCAGCTATTGAAAACATGTTCCCTATATCTGGGTTGTTTAGTCTTGTTAGACTTTTACCATCCCTTCAGTGGCTCATGCCATTTATCTATACTCCAGTGAGCATAAGAATTTTGACCTAATTGGACAGAATCTCACTAAGATCCCATACAGCGACAGCAAACATCTTTGCTCCTCCATCAGATCCTTTGCTCAAATCCCCAAGGCCAAGGTATCACTTGCCTTCCCAACTGCTCACTGAACTTGAATACCCATGTCAGGAAACGTTTTACAAGAAAATAGAGGTGTTGAACTTTGCCTTTTCCTCATCTAACACCATGAAGATAATTTTCTTTTTTTGGAACCAAAGTGGATAAATTCTTTTTGATCCTGGGGTGGCACGGTGGCGCAGTGGTAAAGTTACTGCTTTCCAGCACGTGCAGTGCCAGAGACCCAGGTTCGATTCTGACCATGGGTGCTGTCTCAGTATGGAATTTGTATGTTCTCCCCGTGACCGCGTGGGTCTTCTCCGAGATCTTTACTATCTTCCCACATTGCAAAGACTTATAAGTTTGCAGGTTAATTGGCTTGGTATAAATGTAAATTGTCCCTTGTGTGTATAGGATAGTGTTAATGTGTTGGGATCGCTGGTCGGTGCGGACTCTGTCGAAGGGCCTGTTTCCATGCTGTATCTCTAAACTAAACTAAATTAAGCGGCAATGGCCTTTAATTTCTTAGTTTGTTCCTAACAAAGCAATAACATTGCTGATTCCTCAGTTCTCATTCTGTGGCTAGAGAAGATAGTCCCTTTACAGGTATAGAGAGGTGGCCCTATACGTCCCCCCTCACCTCCATCCAGAGACTCCAGCAGTACTTCACATTTGAGACAGAGGTTCTCATGCCCCTCCTCTAACCTCATCTACTGCATCCAGTATTCTCGATGCGTCCTTGTGTACATCAGCGAAACCAAGCATAGACTTTGACGACAGTTTCACTGATCACTTGCAATCGGCCCACCAAGGACTATTGGATCTCCCCGTTGCCAACCATTTTAACTCCTCTACCCAGTCTCACACTGACCTTTTTGTCCAGGGCCCCCTTCATTGCCAGTGTGAGGCCACACACATAAACTGGATGAACAGCACCTCATATTCTACTTGGGTAGCCTCCAATGGTATGAACACTGAATTCTCAGATTTTAGGTGACATCAAAATCTCTCCTCCCTTCTTCCCCTCCCCGGGTTCTGACACCATCCGCCCCCCCCACCTTACCTCATCCCTGTACCCTACCTGGACTCAAACCAATTTATCCCCTTCCCCTTTCTATCCACCTACATTCCTTTGTGGTTGAGAATGCTTCATCATTTGCAACTTTTTAAAATAATTTTGTCTCACACTTGTCTTTTCATCTCTGGCATTTGTCCAACCATCTGCCTATGCGTAACACCCATCATCCTGATCCATACATTACTTGCCAGTCTTTGTCCTGTCTCTCCTCTCTTCCAGCTTTCTACTCCCACCCCACCCCCCACCCCACAATCAGTCTGACGAAGGAACCCAACCCAAAATGTCACCTGTCCATATTTTCCTGAAATGCAGCCTGACCCACTCCAGCACTTTAAGTCTTTTTTTGTAAAGCAGCATCTGAATTACTTGCTTCAACATCTCCCCCTTCTTGATATCACCATGCTCTAAAAAAATATCAGCATACTGCACCTTGATCTCACTGTCCTGGGTGTGAATTTAAAATAGAGAAGCTCATGGCAGCCAAAATATTTGTTGAATAGTTCAGTGATAACCTGAAGCATTTTGATATTATGAAAGAGGTGATGTTGGCAGTCTTGAGGCGCATACATCTTTGACACCTGACAAAATATATCCTGGGATGTTATGGGAAGCAAGGAGAGCCATTTCTGGGGCCCTGGCAGAGATTTTTATATCTTCTTTCATCATGGGTGAGATATCAGAAGACTGGAGGGTGGCTCATGATGAGCCTTTATTTAAGAAATGATGCAAAGCCAAGTCAGAAAACTGGTTTCAGTTGGGAAAGTGACTGGAGGTGATTCTCAGAGACACGATCTATCTCTATTTGGAAAATCAAGGATTGATTAAGGATGATCAGCAAGGTATTGTGTGTGTGAAATCATGTCTCCCAAACCTCATTGAGTTTTTGAAAAGATGACCAAGAGGATTGATGGGTGCAGGGCAAGTAGACATTGCCTTCATGGACATTCACAAGGTTTTGAAAAGTTCCTGCAGGGTAGGCTGTTCAAGAAGGTTAGATCATAAAGGATCCAGGATGAAAAAGCCAAATGGATACAAACCTGGCTTTGGGGAAATCATCAAAGGATGTAAGGACAACCTTGTACAAGTTTATAATATCATAAGTGGCATTGATAGGATGGATGGTCACAGTCTATATCCGAGAATATGGGAGTCCAATGATAGAGGGTTCTCTGGCATCGAGAATGCTATAGGTTTAAGGTGAGAAGGAAAATATTTCAATGGGACCTGAAAGGAATGCCATTCACACATAGGGTGGGGAGCATTTGATGAACTACCAGAGATAGTGATAAAGGCAGACAATAGACAATAGACAATAGGTGCAGGAATAGGCCATTCGGTCCTTCGACCCAGCACCAACATTCAATGTAATCATCCCCAATCAGTACCCCGTTCCTGCCTTCTCACCATATCCCCCGACCCTGCTATTTTTAAGAGACCCATCTAGCTCTCTCTTGAAAGCATCCAGAGAACCTGCCTCCACCACCCTCTGAGGCGGAGAATTCCATAGACTCACTACTCTCTGCAAGAAAAAGTGTTTCCTCGTCTCCTAAATCGCTTTCTCCTTATTCTTAAACTGTGGCCCCTGGTTCTGGTATGATTACATTTGAAAAACTTGTGTAACACCAATAATTAACCATTGTAAAAGTCAATACTTCTAAGTATTAGGATCTTAATGATCAATATCAGACACAGTCTTACCATCCACACTCTTATAAAATCTTGCAGAAAAATCTTACTATCCAAGTTTTCTCTGCACTTTCAACTTTTCAGATACAGTGGCTTGCAAAAGTATTCATACCCCTTGAATATTTCCACATTTTGTCACGTTACAACCACAAACTTAAGACCGAGATGAGAAAGACTTTCTTCACACAGAGAGTGGTGAGTCTCTGGAACTCTCTGCCACAGAGGGTAGTTGAGGCCAGTTCATTGGCTATATTTAAGAGTGAGTTGGATGTGGCCCTTGTGGCTAAGGGGATCAGAGGGTATGGAGAGAAGGCAGGTACGGGATACTGAGTTGGATGATCAGCCATGATCATATTGAATGGCGGTGCAGGCTCGAAGGGCTGAATGGCCTACTCCTGCACCTAATTTCTATGTTTCTATGTTTAAACGTAAATGTATTTTATTCGGATTTTTATGTGATAGACCAACACAAAGTGGTGCATAATTGTGAAGTGGAAGGAAAATGATACATGGTTTCCACATTTTATTACAAATAAAAAACTGAAAAGTGTGGCGTGCAAAACTATTCAGCCCCCTTGGGTCAATACATTGTAGAACCACCTTTCGCTGCAATTACAGCTGCAAGTCTTTTGTGGTATGTCTCTACCAGCTTTGCACATCTAGAGACTGACATTTTTTGCCCATTCTTTGCAAAATAGCTCAAGCTCAGTCAAATTGGATGGAGAGTGTCTGTGAACAGCAATTTTCAAGTCTTGCCAGAGATTCTCAATTGGATTTAGGTCTGGACTGACTGGGCCATTCTAACACATGGATATGCTTTGATCTAAACCATTCCATTGTAGCTCTGGCTGTATGTTTAGGGTCGTTGTCCTGCTGGAAGGTGAACCTCTGCCCCAGTCTCAAGTCTTTTGCAGACTCTAGCATGTTTTCTTCCAAGATTGCCCTGTATTTGGCTCCATCCATCTTCCCATTAACTCTGACCAGCTTCCCTGTCCTTGCTGAAGAAAAGCATCCCCACAGCATGATACTGCCACCACCATGTTTCACAGTGGGGATGGTGTGTTCAGGGTAATGTGCAGTGTTAGTTTTCCGCTACACATAGCGTTTTGCATTTAGGCCAAAAACTTCAATTTTTGTCTCATCAGACCAGAGCACCTTCTTCCACATGGCTTGTGGCAAACTGCAAACGGGACTTTTTATGGCTTTGTTTCAACAATGGCTTTCTTCTTGCCACTCTTTCATAAAGGCCCGATTTGTGGAGTGCACGACTAATAGTTGTCCTGTGGACAGATTTTCCCACCTGAGCTGTGGATCTCTGCAGCTCCTCCAGAGTTACCATGCTGCTTGGCTGCTTCTCTGATCAATGCTCTCCTTGCCCGGCCTGTCAGTTTAGGTGGACGGCCATGTCTTGGTAGGTTTGCAGTTGTGCTATACTCTTTCCATTTTCGGGTGATGGATTGAACAATGCTCTGTGAGATGTTCAAAGCTTGGGATATTTTTGTATAACCTAACCCTGCTTTAAACTTCTCCACAACTTTATCCTTGACCAGTCTGGTGTGTTCCTTGGGCTTCATGATGCCCAAGGAACATTGTTTGTTCACTAATGTTCTCTAACAAACTTCTGAGGCCTTCACACAACAGCTGTATTTATACTGAGATTAGATTACACACAAGTGGACTATATTTACTAATTAGGTGAATTCTGAAGGCAATTGGTTGCACTGGATTTAATTTAGGGGTATCAGAGTAAAGGGGGCTGAATACTTTTGCACGCCACACTTTTCAGTTTTTTATTTGTAAAACGATTTGAAAACCACGTATCATTTTCCTTCCACTTCACAATTATGCGCCACTTTGTGTTGGTCTATCATATAAAACCCCCAAAAAATACATTTATGTTTGTGGTTGTAACGTGACAAAATGTGGAAAAGTTCAAGGGGTATGAATAGTTTTGCAAGCCACTGTAAATGAGGCTCAATTACAGGTTGAGTTCAGTCAAAGTGTTTCAGAACCATGATCTGTCTTGTCCAAGTTCTAGAAGGCACACCAAACATTAATGATGACAGACTGATGTACAGCCACAGAAAAATGAGCTCCAAATGCAATGATGCATGTGTGAATCCACTTTAAAGCTGAAGAGAGATAAATGTCTGTATGAGTATAGACCAGTTATTTCAATATGTCTTCAGAAGGCTTGATGTAAAGTTGAATTTGAAGGCTCAACTATTGCCAATGGTGGATACACTGTCTATGTGCATGAGCTTTGCTCTTTGCTTAGCCTCATCGCTTAACCCGTTCATTATTGATTTAGCCATGCTGTGAGCACCGCTGCATCATCTACTAGAATGAAACTTATAAATCAATAGTTCACCCATTTAAACATTGTTCAACTGCAAGCCACATGACTGTTTCCTGGATCATAAAATCATAAGTGATAGGAATTAGGCCATTTGGCATATCAAGCATACTTCGCCATTCAATCATGGCTGATCTATCTCTCCCTCCTAACCCCATTCTACTGCCTTCTCCCTATAACCTCAGACACCTGTACTAATCAAGAATCCATCCATCTCTGCCTTAAAAATATCCACTGACTTGGCCTCCACAGCCTTCTGTGGCAAACAATTCCACAGATTCATCACAGATTCTCAGATTCAGATCTCGTCAAAAATTTGCAGCTGATAGATGCGAGTTTAGTTGACCTTTACATCAATAAACAAACTTGTCAAATGTTGATTATCACACGTGCAAGTAGATTATTAAACTTTGCGGAGTAGTATTATTTACAGAGCAAGAACCACTACCTGTGACTGGGGAATTTTATATTTTCATCTGTGCCTTTTCATTAACAAGTTTGAAGTTGTAAGTGATGTTCAGCTCCGGTTACTTAGTTTAACAATCCTAACATGTAAACCATCCATTCAAATAGATCTCCAAGAGCACAAAACAATATATGGGTTATATGACTGTGAATGCAATGTCTAAAACAAGGAGTGAAACCAAAGCTACAATGGAGCAAGGTGGTGCTCCATCGTTCTGTTTAAGAGCAATTTAGTCAGAAGAGTATAAACATAGCATGGAACTGACATTGTACCTTCACTCTACAATTTCCACAAAGTTCACGATGAACTCACGATTACTCCGCCCTCACATCTTGTCCCTGTGAAGTAAGTGCACTCTCACCCACAGCTGTGAGCAGAATGCATTAAAATTATTACCACAAGGGTCACCAATGAACCATGAAGAGTAAACAGCTGTTCAGGAAGAATGTACAGGATGCATTCCAGAAAAACGTCATTTGATTGAACTCAAAACTAACTAATGCCTAATGGTTTAAAGCAACCACGATGTTAATTCTGCAAGGATCAGTACCAATGGAATCACACAAGAGGTCGTGGATTTCAGATCCACGTCAAGATAGTCCTTGTGTAGGAAGGAACCGCAGATGCTGGTTTAAACCGAAGATAGACACAAAATGCTGGAGTAACTCAGCGGGACAGGCAGCATCTCTGGAGAGAAGGAATGGGTGATGTTTCGTGTCGAGACCCTCCATGATGTCATGTTATGATAGTCCTACCTTTCTGCTGCTGATGACAACAGTGAATTGCAGAAAATAATTATCAGTCCTGATGCAGGATCTCAACCTAAAACATCGACCATTTCTTTCCATCCACAAATGTTGCTCGATCTGCTGAGCTTATCCAACAGATTGTCTGTTGCTCTAGATTCCAACATCTGCAGCTTCTTGTGTCTCAGTAGAGAATTGTGTCTTTGAGGAGTTGGTTGGTTTTACATCCTTGATAGGTCCTAAACCTTGATCACATCTTTTCACCATTTAATGTTTTGAAAATAGTGGTGGTTTATATAACGGATTGTTGTTCTACAGTGATGTTTTTAGGAAGTTTGCAACTTTATGTTTCACATATCACGACACACCTAAATGGCAATGGTGAACCGGAAACTCATATATAAGTATTAAAAGACGTTAATCTGCAGCTCACACTGAAGCAAAATCATGGGAGGAAAAACATTATTATTTCCTATGAATTATTATGGGGCAAAGCTAGAGTTTTCAACAGCTATACTGGCAACTTCAATTATTCTTGCACAACTAATGTCCATGGATACTCCACATGGTAGAAGATTAATGTTTTAGTGAGTGTGCAGAAACCAGGAACACCAGGGAAGTTGTTGCAGAGAAGCACATGCAATTTAGACCTGTATTATTGCAACCTATGAAATATGAAAATGATAACCATTTGAGCAAGTAACTAACTCCATGGGACGTGCAGTCATGTTTTAGTTTAGTTTAGTTTAAAGATGCAGTGCGGAAACTGGCCCACCAAGTCCACTCCAACCAGCGATTCCCACACATTAACACTATCCTACCCACACTAGGTACAATTTACATTGATACCAAGCCAATTAACCTAAAAACCTGTACATCTTTGGAGTGTGGGTGGAAACCGATGATTTCAGAGAAAACATTCGCGATCACAGGGAAAATGTACAAACTCCGTACAGACAGCACCCGTAGTTCGGAGCAAACCCGGGACTCTGGCACAGTAAGCGCTGTAAGGCAGCAACTCTACCGCTGCGCCACCGTGCCGCCCTTGAAGTGACCTGAAAAAAAGCTCCCTGATCACAATATTGCATTGTTCACACATCTTTCTATGCACCACATCATTCTTCAGTGCACTCCAAATACTGTGAATCCAAAATGGAAAATCAGAAATAAAAGGATACCCTCAGATCTGGAGATTACTAAATTCCATCCATTATATGTGCAAAATCCTCTCTCATATCTGAAAGACTTTGTAATAAATTTGCATTAAGATTAATGGATTAAAAGTTAAGGATACTATCAGATGCAAAGAAGAGTAATATAAGATTGCCAAACAAAGTTACAAACCTGAGAAATGGAAGCAGTTTTCAGCAAAGGAGGACAAAGAAATTGATAATGAGTACAAAAATAAATTATAAAGGTAAACTCGTCAGGAAAATAAGAATGAACTGCAAAATTTCCTACACGTATATAAAAAGAAAATGATCCGTCAATTTAAGTGCAGTTCCCTGCAGTCAAAAATGACAAAACTCAAAGGCACAGGAAAATGACAGAGCAATTAAACAAATAGCATGGTTCTATCTTCACAGAAGAAGGCATGAGTAACTTCCCAGAAACATTAGCAAATCATGTATATAATGAAAATGAGGAGCTGAACGAAATTGTTGTTAGAAAGAAATTGTGCTGAATGCACATGTTAAACAATAACATTTTACATCTATTCTGTGGTGATACACTCCATATACAACTAAGACCCTCTTAAATAATGTACACAATACATTAATGTACACAACCAGTTCCTCCATAGCCCCTACCCCTCCTTAGTTAGTGACCTACATTCAGAACCATCATCCGCAATTCACCACCTTCGTCAAAACTGAACCATCCACCAGACCACCCCCACCCTCCCTGTAATCTGCTCACTCTAAACATACCTCCAGTCCCATTAATATCTGTCAGCTGGCCATCTCCTTGGCCTTTCTACCAACCCGGAACCTGGCACAATCCTTACCTCTTACCTCCTTCCCAAACTATGGGAAAGCCACTCTGCTACTGATCCTGGCCTATTCCCAGTCTGACCCCTCGATTAATCCCCAGTCTATTGACTCAAATAGTGAGTACAGCACAAGCTCTCTTCTATCCGTTCTACGTTATACCACTTTCTCAACCACTCCCTACATGTTAGGGCAATTTATAGAGGCCGATTAACCTACAAACCCGCACTCTTTGCGACGTAGGTGGAAACTGGAGGACTCGGAGGAAACCTGAGGACTCGGAGAAAACCCATGCTATCACAGGGAGGGCATGCAAACTCTACATAATCAGCACTCAAGGTCAGGTTCAAACCCAGGTCACCAGTGCTGCTTCACTGTGCCAACCTGTTCACTAAATAATAGAATTCAGTATCTAGGACAGTTACTTTTAATTCATTTTAATTTCAGATTCCCATCCCGTTCCTTTGATCCCCTATTTTCTAAATATTTAATATTTATTCCTACTAAGATATCTCAATTAATTTTGTGCCAATGGAGTAATATGCTCTGTCTTCTCATCCCGACCAGTGTGTTGGTGATAACACCTCACTTAGGACATTGGCTCCATATTCACATGCATTACATTTCCAATTCTTGCCCAAATTTATAAGTAACTACACCAACTGGCCCGCCACCATAAACATGCACCAACTCCCTCATTCAAGCCTTTTCCATCCTGTCTCTTCCCTTTGCTTTATCGCTGTTGGTAAAACTTATGTGTAGCTTGGTCCATCAGCCTAGCATTCATTTGAACACACTCTCCTGGCTTTGCATATCTTTGGATCATCTGAAAATGCATTGGCACACTCGTCATATTGAATCCTCAATTTTAGAAGCAGCTGCTAGAAATCAAGGCAGTCCCTGAGAATAACTGTTGTGAAATTGAATATACCGAATAGTTATAGGAAATTTGTTTCTTGTTTTTATTGAGATATTAAAACTTTTATTTCAAATAGGTTAACAATTACGTAAGTGTACATCCTAATGGCGCAGTTTGTAAATTTGCTGACTCACAGCACCAGAGACCCAGGTGTGATCCTGACTTTGGGTGTTCTCTGTGTTGCACATTCTCCCTGTGACCAGGAGGGTTTCCTCTGAGTGCACTGGTTTCCTCCCACATCGCGAAGATGTGTAGGTTTGTCGGTTACTTTGCCCCTGTAAAAATTGCCCTTTGTGTGTAAGGGAGTGGAAGAGAAAGTAGATATTACTCAGAAGCAGTGTGAATGGGTGATCCATGGTTGGAGTGGAATGAGTGGGCAGAGGGGTCTATTCCTATGCTGTATCTCAAAATTAAAGGAAACATGTTCAAGTGTTTGCATTAATAAAACAGTGTACCTCCACATTACAGCAGTTTGGGTGACGGATATTCACCATTATGTAATTCACAAATCATTTCAGATGCAGAATAATAATTTGCTCTTACATAATTTATGTGAATAGATGAATAAATAAATAAACAGATAGATAGACAATCAGACAGACAGACAGATAAACAAATAGACAGATACAGTCAGGCAGACAGACAGATAAACAAATAGACAGACAGATAAACAAATAGACAGACCGACAGACAGACAGACAGACAGACAGACAGACAGACAGACAGACAGACAGACAGACAGATTGACAGATAATTAAACAAATAAATAAATAATGGAGAATAAATAAATGAGCAAGCAGACGAACAAACAGAAAGATAGGTGAAAAAATATTCAAATAAATAAATAAATCGGCTAATAGACAGATAAATAGATATATAAATACATAAATTAATAAGCAGATAGATAAGCAGGTAATAAGCAGATAGATAGGCAAATAAATAAATAAATAGATAGATAGGTGAAAAAAGTATACTGAGAACTGAACGAAGAACATGATCACAAGTGGCTGGTTCACTTAAGAGATTTGCTTTCAAAACCATCTCTTCTGTTGATACTTGTACAATAGTTCATGAAATGCATAACATCCATTTCCATTTAATGAAAACACCAACTCTTCTATCTGCAATACAATCATAATTTCCTTCCCAATGGACCACACATCCATGGGGACACTAATGTTGTAGAGAAAAACTTTACTTATTAGCACATCCACACTTATAACATTGGATTCAAAATGGGGAAAAGGGTTCTCATTATGGAAGGGTTCTCAAATCCTCCATAACATTTTGGGGACATTGTCTATACATTATTAATCAAAGAAGTTAACCTTCAATTAAAACATGCAATAAAATTGGAACATTGAACAAATAATAAACATTCTTAGAATTAAATACAACATTTTTACATCTCAAACATTTACCGCAAATTAATCACATTATCTACGTGTGACAAAATGCCTGAAAATAGTTCTATATCAATAATTTTACAGAAATATTGTGACAGCTTGATCTTGTATAACTGGATCACAAACATGGGATGAATGGTTGTTTGATTGTGTTGTTTTGCAACAGATGTTGTTTATTAAATTCCAGGGACAGAGTTGCTTCATGGTCTCCAGTCGGTCCTCATACCAACTTCAGTCATTCCTACACAAATAGTATATTTTAATAATTTGTCATGGGAATACTTTAACTTTCCAGCTTTATGACTCATGGCACTGTGAACATTATGAGAATATAAACACACATCGAAATGGAAGGCCTGTGCAGGAACTGAAGGAGCTACTGTTGCCAGTGTTTAACAGGAAGGTGGCATGCCAGGACTACTAATATTTTGCGTAGTGTACCAAGAAACCAAGGAGCTGCTGTCGTGCATTGTAAACATTCATACAACCCATTAAGGTTACATTATGATCTTTGCCCAGTAAAATTTAAAACAAAAGAGCAAGTAATGATTATAGGTATAGGGACCTTCTCTATTCTTGTGAATCTTGGGCTCTCATCCCCTTCTCTCTGGGGATCACGTTTGGTGATTTAGCACTGGATTTGCCTGCTTTTCGTTATTGGCTTTATATCAATAATGAACAGTCATTGCAAGGGAGCAGATACAATTAAAACAAGCACATTGCCTTAGTTATCTTCACAGGTAGCAGCACCAGCTATTTCTATTCCCTGAAACCACCTACTTAGGCCAGAATCTGTCAGGGTGAATGAGTCATTACTCACGCTGCAGTAATTGGCACACACATTCATAACGGTATTCCCTCCAGGGAAGTAAAGAAATAGAAGAGGCAAACACTGTACGAACCATTCTTCTATTTGTATTTTTTTTTAATGAAGTTAGCTCCTATCTGTTGGGAAATGTCTTAGTTTTATTAGCATGTTTTCTGTGCCTCAGAGATTTAACACTTTGGCTTCAGTTTCTGCCCTGGCCCACTTGGGTGATTTATTCTACTGGACAGCTCTATGTATCTTGGGGCGATTCTATTCACATCAGTGCAATTCAGTGCTTCAAGCTAACCTTGATATACTGCAGATTTGAAAGTGCCAGAGTGAAAAGTTAAAAGCATACCCTAGGCTCCACTAAGCATCATTCTCTGGCAATCCTTTGGGGCATATGTCTCCATGAAACAGCACATAGTCAGACAATAACCATTCAACTTCAGTCTCAGCAACACAACTTAAGCTTATAATTCAGTAAAGATAAAATTAGTCCATCGATACATGGAACAGACAACATATGACAAAACAGCACAAGGACAGGCCCTTTGCCCCACAATGTCTGTGCTGAACGCGATGTCAAGAAGAAATCTTATCCGCCTGCAATAATCCATATCCCTCCATTCCCTGCAAACCCATATGCCTACCCAAAAGTCCCTTAAATGCCACAAACACATCTGCCTCAACCACTACATCTGACAACGCGTTCCAGGTACTCACCACCCTCTGTGTAAAAAAACTAGCTCCGTACATCTCCTTTAAACATTGCCCCTCTCAATGCTGTTAAGGGCTATGCCATTACATGTATATATTCCCCTTGCATTCGACCTCCCAAAGTGCAACACCTCACATTTGCTTGGATTAAACTCCATATGCTATTTCTGTAGCTGATCTATATCCTGCTGTGTGCTTTGACAGCCTTCCCCTCAGTCTGCAATGTCACCAATTTTGGTGTCTTCTTTTTAACCAACTTGTCTACGTTTAGATCCAAGTCATTTATATGTGTCATAAACAGCAGGGATCCCACCACAGATCCTTGTGGAACTCCACTGGTCACAGACATCCAGCCTGAATATTGTCCTTCCACCACAACCCTATGTTTCCTATGAGTAAGCCAGTTCTAAATCCATATAACCAGGTCTATTAATTTCCGTGCATTTTAATCTTCTGCATCAGCCTACCATAGGGGACTATCAAATGTTTTACTAACATCCATGTAGACAACCACTGCCACCCTACCCTCATCGATCACTTTTGTCACCTCAAAATCATCAAATTAGTAAAACACAACCTGCCGGATACAAAGCCATGCTGACTGACCCTAATAACCCCATTCTCTTCCAAATGGGAGTAAATCCTATTCTGAAGAATCCTCTCCAAAAGCTTCCTTACCACAGATGTGAGGCTCACCGGCCTATAATTGCCCGGATTCCCTCTACTTCCCTTCTTAAATAAAGGAACAACATCAGCAACTCTCCAATCCTCGCCAGCCACCATCTCATTCCTATCTCACCATCTCGTCTTATCTCCTGAAATTTGCACTGTCATCTTCGATTTAACAAACCCTCCCTGAAACCAAGATCCATCTCAAGCATGTCGGTTGACATCTACTAGGATCTCAGACTGTTTGTTGACTTCCTACATAAAATCAGTAATCCCAGCTAATGCAAATCAAAATCAGTAAATTCTGAGGCAATAGCTGATGGTTATGATCTCAGCCTCCTTTGTCTTACTGATATACTACAACACATGTTCCTCATCCTTCCATGCACTTCAATTTTTCTGGTGAATTGTGGCCATTGAAAACTGAAGTTAATATGGTCACCATGATCTGGGCCCACCCTTACTGTGATCGAGATTATCCCAAGATCATTCTGACTCCTCCATCACATCTTGCATTACATTGCCCCATCAAAGTCCTCCAGCCCATCAATTATGAGCTGCATAAGAATCCTACTTAAAGTTGCCTAGCAGTTAATTTTGGCAACATATTTGACAAACCTGTTCTTCTATGACTCCAACGGTGCTGCCCATAACTCACCCCTGTGCAACATCCATTGAATCTCCAAGGCAAAGAAAAACCTCCAGATTAAAATTAAAGGATTGTACCTTTAATTGGGTGTGTCATGTAATTCAAACTATTGGACTTGTTTTTTAAAGTAAGTGACTTATTTAAAAAATGAGGACATAAATTGTTTCAAATAATAATAATATTTATTATAGTTTATATCATAGTATATAATATTATATACCAAATTGTATTATATACAAGTTTAAAACCATCTACACCCAGAAATGTCATTTACTACCTGTATCAAACTATACAATTAACTTAAATGAAGCTGTATTAATTTACTATGTTAACACATGTTAACAGTCACTTAACCTTTTTAAATGAGTTTATCTTAAAAAGGACAAACGGTATGAAAAATTGTATCTGAACCCAAAGTTGCTGGAAGGAATAGAAAGGAAGAAGGCTGCAAAATAAATAAATTAATGAAAAAATCAAAGATAGTTTAATTGTACTAAAATGATAGTGACAATGTAGTGAGGAAATAAGCTAAGAGCAGCTAAATTATCTGAAAAAATGTTTGACATTATGTTGAATTTATTGTCATGTGTACAAATACAGGTAATATACAGGTACAATGAGTATCTTGCTTACAGCAACATTGCAGGCACATAGAATCAAATAGAATCAAAAACATAAATTATACATACAGTAAATCCTACAGAAATTCGACAAGACAATGAGAAAAATAGACGGCATTAAAAAAAAAGCACTCGTGCAAAACACAACTAGAAAGCAAGTTAATGGAGGTGCAAGTGGTGGTCAACAGTGTAGGAAGGAACTGCAGATGCTGGTTTACACCGAAGATAGACACAAAATGCTGGAGTAACTCAGCCGTACAGGCAGCATTCTTGTCAATAGTTCTGTTGTGAAGGTTGGATTCGGGTTGAGTGGGTGGTTCAATGATGATTTTTGTAAGAATGTAGCTGTTCCTGAACCTGGCGGTGTGGGACTTCAGTCTTCCATGCCTTTTATCCATAGGTGGCAGCGGGAAGAGGGCATGCCTCGTATGGTGGGGATATTGATGAAATCATAGAAACATGAAACAAAAATTAGGTGCAGGAGTAGGCCATTCAGCCCTTCGAGCCTGCACCGCCATTCAATATGATCATGGCTGATCATCCAACTCAGTATCCCGTACCTGCCTTCTCTCCATACCCTCTGATCCCCTTAGCCACAAGGGCCACATCCAACTCACTCTTAAATATAGCCAATGAACTGGCCTCAACTACCCTCTGTGGCAGAGAGTTCCAGAGACTCACCACTCTCTGTGTGAAGAAAGTCTTTCTCATCTCGGTCTTAAAGGATTTCCCCCTTATCCTTAAGCTGTGACCCCTTGTCCTGGACTTCCCCAACATCGGGAACAATCTTCCTGCATCTAGCCTGTCCAACCCCTTAAGAATTTTGTAAGTTTCTATAAGATCCCCTCTTAATCTCCTAAATTCCAGAGAGTATAAACCAAGTCTATCCAGTCTTTCTTCATAAGACAGTCCTGACATCCCAGGAATCAGTCTGGTGAACCTTCTCTGCACTCCCTCTATGGCAATAATGTCCTTCCTCAGATTTGGAGACCAAAACTGCACGCAATACTCCAGGTGTGGTCTCACCAAGACCCTGTACAACTGAAGTAGAACCTCCCTGCTCCTGTACTCAAATCCTTTTGCTATGAAAGCTAACATACCATTCGCTTTTTTCACTGCCTGCTGCAGTTTAATTGAATCCTTACTGCTGCAGTTAATTAAATCCTTACGCTACTATTGGAAATGCCAGTATTTGTCTTTGAATGGGATGAAAGGGAAGGAAATTTGAAAGTAAAATATTCTGGGAGAGATCAATACCTCAGTCATCAATTTATCTCATCCATCAGATCCGTAAATTACACTTAACTGCATCAACCTTACAGTAGAGGAACAGACCATTCAATTCAAGTGAGCTATTTTAGCTGCACATCCTGCTTTTTTTACATTTCAGTGAACACGTTTATTCCTTACGGATGTACAATTCCCCCTTAAATGTACCTTCATTTCTCTCAATCATTCCTTCTGGGAGTAATTTCTCATTTTAATCGTGCTCTGGATAAAGAATGTCTTCTGTTACATTAGTAATGAATAATGATAGGCTGCTGTTTTAAACTACCAGGTAGAAACATTTATTCTAGGCTAGCTAATATTGTGTTATTCACTCTGTCTGCATTTATTCTAGGTTAGCTAATATTGTACTATTCACTCACTCTGCATAAGCAACATTCTTGGGTGCCAACCGTGCCATTCAATAAGGTATATAGTTTATGACATTTTAAAAACACAAAGTACAAAAGTGGTAAAGTTGTAATGATCTTCTGATATAAAAGACCAGTACATATGAGCAATCGTATGAACATAAGAATTGGAAGGGAGTTGCCCGTAAGCCACTCAAGCCTGTTCAATTTTTAGTTGAGGAAATAATTGCAGATGCTTGTTTAAATCGAAGGTAGACGCAAAATACTGGAGTAACTTGGCGGGACAGGCAGCATCTTTGGAGAGAAGGAACGGGTGACGTTTCGGGTCGAGACCCTTCCTCAGAAGAAGTCTGCTCAGTTTATTAAGTCTGAAGAAGGGTCTCGACCCGAAATGTCACCCATTCCTTCTCTCCAGAGATGCAGCCTGCCCCGCAGAGTTACTCCAGCATTTTGTGCCTACTTTAGTTTTTATCCTTACCCATATATTTATTTTAGTTTAGTTTAGAGTTACAGGCCCTTCGGTCCACCGAGTTTGCACCGACCAGCGATCCCCGCACACTAACACTATCCTACTCACACCAGGGACCATTTACATTTATACCAAGCCAATTAACCTACAAACCTGTATGTCTTTGGAGTGTTGGAGGAAACCAAAGATTTTGGAAAAAACCAACGCGGTCACGAGGAGAACGTAAAAACTCCATACAGACAACACCCGTAGTCAGGATCGAACCCGGGTCACAGGCGCTGCAAGTACTGTAAGACAGCAACTCTACTGCCACCATGCCACAGATGCCACCTGTACCATCTAACAGGGTCCTGAATGATCTGAATAAATACTAATGCAGGTAGTCTTTTCCATGGTAACATTTCATCCCATTGCTTAGTTTAGTTTAGAGATGCAGCATGGAAACAGGCCTCATACCCCAAGTCCACACCGACCAACGACTTGGTGGGGCATATGGCCTGTTTCCATGCTGTATCTCTAAATTAAACTAAGCAGACTTCTTCTGAAGAACGGTCTTATCCTGAAACATTACCCATTCCTTCTATCAGGAGGTGCTACAGGCCAGTAGTAATTAACAACCCAATAGCTGAATGTTATGTGGTAATTCAAAGCTAAAATCAACCACGTTTGGAGTGGTATGCAAAATGCACACATAAACCCAGCACTTTAATGTGCTCAATGGTTAGGGGGTCATGATCTTGCTCTTTGCTCCATCCCTCGCCATCACTTTTGTGCCTTCCTCAGAATACATCGGGGGAGAAAATGAGAAAGAAAGAACTGCAGATGCTGGTTTAAACCAAAGATAGACACAAAAAGCTGGAGTAACTCAGCGGGACAGGCAGCATCTCTGGAGGGCAGGAATGGATGAAATTTCGGGTCAAAACCCTTCTTCAGACTGGTTAGGGATCAGGGAAACGAGAGAAAATAACACAGTTTATGTCAGCAAATATTAAAGTAAAGCAGAGATAGATACAAAAAGCTGGAGTAACTCAGCGGGACAGGCAGCATCTCTGGAGAGAAGGAATGGGTGACATTCTTTGGTCGAGACCCTTCTCAGCTTTAAAATTAATTTCCAATTTTTAATACATAAATAGCAAGGCTTATTGAATGGGTGATTTTCCACTTAATAATTGTTGAATATGTAAAACTAGCTGTTATTAATGTTTATCCCACCATTAAAAGTGATGTAGCAAAAATGGTGGTGTACAGCAGCATTATCATGTGTTAGCATAAACCAGTACATTACTAAAAGTCTGATCTTGACCGCTTTTGGCTCGCTGTGCTGTGATTTCCGAGAGAACGCCGCTACCTACGGCCATCATTTTTGGCCACCTCGCTTAGAGCCGCCCTCCACCTTCTGGGACCGGAGAATTTTTCCCATCGATGAAAAATCAGAGAGATATTAATGTTTTTTTAATTTTTTGCCATTCTCTCTGCTGTCCCTGCTGGTGGGAGGGGGGAAGGGATTATAAAACCCGGAAATGGTGTGCCTCACTCAGTCTCTGCAACATAGAGGAAGTGAGAGGTTCATGTCTCTCTGAATAACACTAAACACATCTCCTCAACTGTGAGTGCCGTTAATGTGGTTTGAAAATCAAAATATGGTTGGTTTCAAGTAGAAATGCACTGCAAATGGCTGTCTTGCACAGCAAATCTTTGGGTGAGGTGGGAATGCACTGCAAAAATGGCGGTGGGAATGCACTGCAAATGGCTGTCTTTGGGGTGAATTGGAAATGCACTGCAAATGGCTGTCTTTGGGGTGAGGTGGGAATGCACTGCAAATGGCTGTCTTTGGGGTAAGGTGGGAATGCACTGCAAATGGCTGTCTTTGGGGTAAGGTGGGAATGCACTGCAAATGGCTGTCTTTGGGGTGAGGTGGGAATGCACTGCAAATGGCTGTCTTTGGGGTGAGGTGGGAATGCACTGCAAATGGCTGTCTTTGGGGTGAAGTGGAAATGCACTGCAAATGGCTGTTTGGGCGGGGGAGTTTGGATTGAAGTGGAAATGCACTGCAAATGGTTGTTTGGGCAGGTGGGGGGCTTGGGTTGAAGTGGAAATGCACTGCAAATGGCTGTTTGGGCAGGGGGGGAGCTTTGGGTTGAAGTAGAAATGCACTGCAAATGGCTGTTTGTGGGGAGCGGAGTGTTATGGTGGTTTTACCCTGCTTGAAATGGTATGAAACTGCATTTGAATGTGGTGGCCTTGCACCCTGCATGAAATGGTATAAAACGGCATTTGAATGTGGTGTCGTTGCACCCTGCATGAAATGGTATAAAACTGCATTTGAATATGGTGGCCTTGCACCCTCCTTGAAATGGTATGAAACTGCACTTGAATTTGATTGCCTTGCACCCTGCTTGGAGTGGTAGGAAACTGAACCTGAATTTGGTGACCTTTCACCCTGCTTGAAGTGGTATGAAACTGTACTTGAATTTTGTGGCCTTGCACCCATCCTGTAGAGGTAAGATACTGCACTTGAATTTAGTGGCCTAGCACCTTGCTTGAAATGGTAGGAAAATAGATTTGAATTTGGTGGCCTTGCACTCTGCTTGAAATGAAATTTCAAGGAATAGCCATGACTCAATGACCAGCCCTCCAGCTGTGAGTTGGCTGCCAGCACATCATGCTTGAGGGACTGACCTGCCACCCCAAGAATCCATTTGGCCCACAATGTCCATACAAGCCCTCTGGAGACCAGTAGTCCCAGCAGCCAACAACACTCATACCAGCACTCCAGAAAGCACCCACCCACTGGCCACCAATATTGGAATTGGTGGAGAAGTGGAATATTGCATCAGGGGACCAGCCCTCCTGTGTGAACATGGGACCCAATGGGTCCCACTTAGTCTAGTCATTTGTCATTTTTCAATACAATCAAGCATGAATGACAATACAGTGTAGTTACTTCCAAGATTCTGAAATATCTAGTCTCTTGCACTGTTAACAATCTGTTCTAGCAATATTAAATGAAAAAATATTCAGTTTACAGAAATTACAGCACGTATTCTAATTTCACACTCAGAATATCACATTGACCTCCACAAGGCGCCAGTGCGAATTGTGTCTCTCAATCTAGAGGCGTTTTACAACACGAGAGATACGTAATTATTAAGTGTGAAACTGCCCTGCTTATCTTTTCCCTCCTCCTGAGAAGGGCATGCTGCGAGGGCAAACTGTTCCATCCAGCTGCAGTGTTGGGAGGCAGCTAAACGTGCTCAAAGACGGAAACAAGATTCGAATGATAATGGCTGGGACTTGACAATTAAGACCAAGGATAATGACAATTGAACTCGCCACCAGGAGTGCTATAGATTTATGCTTCCCTTCAGTTCTGAAATAATTAGCCCTTTTGCTGAAAACCTCTTTTACACTTAGCACTGCGCTTAATTAAAAAAAAAACACATCGTGGAAAATAGAGCGCTTTTTAAAATGTATTAAAAATGTGCGTATTCTGCCATCATGTATTTATACACAAAGTAATATATTTTCATATTTTTCTTAATTTTGAAAACCGAGTAATGGGAATGCTATTGTTTCAGTCACTCACTAAGATATTGGGTGATTGTTGTTACGTTAACCTAACAATGTGCCATTAATAAAGGATTTATTTCCAAAAAGAGAACAAGAGACAAGAGGGACTGAATACCACAAAAGGTGATTGTGCCAGTTTGTTATTCACAACTGACAAGATTAAATAAAATAAGGTGAAAGAGAGCAGTGAGGATGCTGGAACTGCAAGAACACTGCAGATGAAGAAGAGTCTCGAACCGAAACGTCACCCATTCCTTCTCTCCAGAGATGCTGGCTGTCCAGCGGAGTTACTCCAGCATTTAGAGTCTATCTACACTGAAGATGATACTTATCTTAAGTAAAAGGGAACAACAAGTAGGTCTGGTAGCATCTGTGGAAGGAGAAAATTGAATAACTTTTACAGGCTGAATATCTTTCATTGAAACTGGCTATGACAGACACAAAATTAGAAATGCTGGCGATGTGAAATTGTTGCCTTTAGTGTTTAGTCCCAAGGGCAGTAAGATGTTATCGACTGTTGAATTCTTTGCCACTTCTCTGGCAGTAATGCTCATCTTGAGTAACTTCTGTGCTGGTGTTCTGATAAAGGATCTTCTACTTGAAACATCACATATGGGTTCTTATTTTATTTGACTAAACTTACAACATTTCTTGTCATTCAAGGTTCCTGAACCTGGCCAACCCTATCAATCATCTTTGCAGGAATATTCTAGTCCTGAATTCTAATCAGTTGGTCCTTAATCAACTCTCATGTGTAAGACAAAATGTGGTGGAAGGAACTACTGATGCTGGTTTAAAACGAAGAGAGACACAGTACTCAGTGGGTCATGCAGCATCTCTGCAGAAAAGGAATAGGTGACATTTCGGGTCGAGCATAAAGCATGACTACTTAACCAGATCGCGATTATTATGCATGGAGTTATTTTTGGGTCTGGTCAATTGTCAAAAACACACTTGAAAATGGTTCAGATTACTCAGGCATGTTTTGATTCTAAAGAATTCAATCCTCCTGCTATAGCTTCCAACTGTTGACCTGGCTTCTTCGCTTATTTGCTGTAAATCCTTATTTCAAACAGACACTTTTATAATGGACTAGACTAAGTGGGACCCATTGGGTCCCATGTTCACACGGGAGGGCTAGTCCCCCAACTCAATATTCCACCTCTCCACCAATTCCAATATTGGTACCAGTAGAGAGGGGGGGGGAGGAGATTTCTGGAGCGCTAGTATGGGTGGGCTGAAGGGACTGGTTTCCAGAGGGCTAGTATGGACAGTTTGGGCCAAATGGATTCTTGGGCTGGCAGCTCAGTCACTCAAACTTGGCGTGCTGGCAGCTCACTCACTCACGGCTTGTGGGCTGGCAGTTGACTCACTGCTATTCCTTGAAATTCAATTCCAAGCAGGGTGCTAGGCCACCAAATTCAAAGGCAGTTTCCTACCATTTCAAGTGGGGTAAAACCACATAAAAACCACTCACAGTTCAGTAGATATTCAGTGTGTTCAGTTTGTTCACAGCTCAGACAGAGAGTCATGGCCTCTCTCCCCCCATCTTTCAGACTGAGCCACGTGTGCTTAGCTTTTTCAAACCAACCACCACCACCACCACAATTGCTTAGCTTTTTCAAACCAACCACCACCACCACCACACTTGCTTAGCTTTTTCAAACCAACCACCACCACACTTGCTTAGCTTTTTCAAACCTACCACCACCACACTTGCTTAGCTTTTTCAAACCAACCACCACCACACTTGATTAGCTTTTTCAAACCAACCACCATACTTGCTTAACTTTTTCAAATCAACCATCACCAGTACTTGCTTAGCATTGTCAAACCAACTACCACCACCATCTTAGCTTTTTCAAACCAACCACACTTGCTTCGCTTTTTCAAACCAACCAACCACATTTGCTTTGCTTTTTCAAACTAACCAAAGCGCCACCAAATTTGCTTTGCTTTTTCAAACCAACCAACCAACCACCACCACATTTGCTTTACTTTAGCAAACCAACCAACCACATTTGCTTTGCTTTATCAAACCAACCAACCACATTTGCTTTGCTTTATCAAACCAATCAACCACCACCACATTTGCTTTGCTTTTTCAAACCACCCAACCACCACCATATTTGCTTTGCTTTATCAAACCAACCAACTACCACATTTGCTTTTTCAAACCACATTAAGGGCACTCACAGGTCAGTAAAACCACTCAGTTTAGTAGACATGTGTTCAGTGTTATTCACAGCTCAAACTGAGTCATGACCTCTTGCTCCCCTATCTTGCAGAAATGGAGGCAGCTTCTGGGTTTATAGCCCCTCCCCCTCTCACTGGAAGGGGCGTGGCCTTCATGGCACAATTGACAGGAGAGAGAATCTCACATTTTTGTAAACATTAATAAGTCTTTTATTTTTCATCAATGGGAAAAATCCTCGTCCTGCACAGCAGAGTGGGACTCCGAGTAAGATGGCCAAAAATCACAGCCGTAGGTGGTAGCGTTTTTTCTAAAATCAATATGAAGTGGTCAAGATTTAAGTTTTCATTATATGGATAGATGACTCAACCTGCTGGAGTAACTCAGCAGACTGAAGAAGGATCCCAGTCGAAACCATCACCTAATCATGTCGTTCAGAGACGCTGCCTGACCCCCCAAGTTACTCCGGCATTTTGTGTCCTCTTGTGTATTAAACACCATCTAAGTTCTTTGTTTCAACTACATACAATAATTCCTTAATCAGATATAATGGACAATTGACATAATATACGACCAGTTATAATGAGGGTTTACTTAAATATTCAGGTTTCCGACTGAGACAGAACCACCCTAAAAAAATATCAAATTGGTATTATACAATACAATTATACAATACCTTATACTTTTATGGGATTATATTTATGGATTTACATGGAATACTTCCTTTGCATTTCTATTCTTCTTCAGTTAAATTGTGATTACTCCATGACATTTAATGTAGAAATTGAATGTACTGCCAATGTGTAATGCTTTTGTAATATATTCACAACAATATAGGCAAACAGCACCTGGATTTTATTAGCATTTATATACATTTATTTACAAATGTTAATGCTGCACTTAAAATACAAAGTGTAAAATAAATCAAAGCATCACCAATTTCCATGAATTTATCCTTTAGATTTATGGATTGTTACCAGCATTTATTATCCATCCCTAATTGCCCCCAGAGGCAGTTAAGAGTTCAATATAGTCATGAGTACCATATGGGCAACATTGGGTAGGAACTTCAGATTTCCTTCTCCAACTGTCATTACTGAAACAGATGGGTTTCACTAACAATTATGATCCAGTAGTTTGTCGATTACCTTTACTGAAATCAGCCTTTAAAATACTAAAATCAGATTGATTTTAATTCTCCTGCTGACACGAGGGATTCAAATCAGAGTCCCTAAATTAACAGCTCGGAATTCTGGGGTCTGCAGGAATTCCGGTAACTTAACTACCTTCCATATTATTCAGAAAAGAATGCAACTTTACATCAAAAATTTATTTTGTTTCATGTTTTACCTTTATCTATACACAAAGTTCACGAGGAATCAATGTTTCTACACATAATATAAAAATAGTGTTCAGATTTACACTATGAACATATTGCATCAATTCAATAACTTAAACATTTTGTGGAACATGCTCAGAGCTGAGATTACACTAGCTACATTGATCAATGTTTGTGACAGATTGGTCCCACAGAATTATATATTGGTACAATAGGAGAAGTTACAGTTTCAGATTCATGACATGCAACCTTCTGATATACACTCTGCAAGCCTGCAGTTTTTGGTAAAAGTGCTTGGTAGCAAGTGTCTTTCCGGAGGAGTTCACGTGGGAGTGAAATGCTTTTCCCAAAAGTATTAAGGTGTTCAGCGATGCCCGTGGATGAATAAGTCTTTGGACCTTGAGAAGATGGGCTCCAACAACGATCCGAGTGGCCAAGGATCTTGCATTCACTTGTGCAGGTCCATAAACCTGTGTTATAGAAAATCAATAGCTTTAATTATCTTTTAATTGGAATATTAATTGTTCTGTGAAATGTACTAAAGTCCACAGAGATTACAATGTCAATTGCCACAGGCTTAGACAATTGTAATTAAAACTCTTGTTTGAATACGAACACCGTTATAATTGTCCTTCAGTAACAAGCAAATGTGACATTGGAATATAACTGAAAACATATGGTACAATGGGAGGATAGAATAAAGACCATCTTTGTATGTTTGTTTGGGGAAAGGGTGCTTCTTGACATATCAGACAACATTCAAGTTAATCAATTAACACATACAGCATTTAAAGCTGTTTTGTTCTGCCTCATTTTATGAAAACTCATGTTTATATATTTCAAATGTCCCCAAAAATATAAATCTAAGTTTGCAATGTAAATGTCATGATATCCTTTCGTTGCACACAGATCAAAGAGTGGCAGTATAACCTGAAAACCAGGTCTGTCCCACTTCACTAAAATTACATTTTAATGTTAGTGCACATTGGATACAATAACCACTTGAAAATGTCATTATACTCTCCAAGCGCTTACATTTAATCTCTGATGAGAAAAAGTTCAATGCTCCTTTCAGTGCTTTAAAATGAAAAATAAGATAACAGAGGAATGTATTGACATTCAAACATGTACAGGTTGTTATAATATGCCTTAATAAACAGCATCTTGAGCAGCAAAGAAAAGGAAAACAAAATAAATGGCAAGTTTCAAGAGTTATGCATACGTAAGAAAAAAGACAGCACAATGTGTGGAAATGAACTGTTGATTCTTATTGGTCATATAAGTGCAAGATATTTAATATATTTTAGAATGTAACAATGGCTCATTTTCCAGCAATTGAGATAGCAGGTTGGGTTTGCAAGAAAGTTTCAGACAAATTGGAAATATAGTCAAATTACTCAATTTTCTGTTTGTTAATTTGTGCCTTGATGTTACAACATTTATTTCCTGGAAATCAAAGCCGATGGATAGATGGATAGATGGATATCTGTGTTCAAAATTTCCAAAGGATTTTGAGAGTGGAGTAATTGTTTCCACAAATAGTTTAGTTGAGTTTAGAGATACAGTGCGGAAACAGGCCCTTTCGGCCCACCGGGTCCGCACCGAGCAGCGATCCCCGCACATTAACACTATCCTACACCCACTAGGGACAATTTTTACATTTACCACGCCAATGGCACGGCCCTGTCCAGTCACCATTGCGGCAGCTCCGCGAAAATTGTGCGTATTTTTAACTTTTATATTCCTTTTTAACTTATTTCTAAGTTCCAACTCCCTAGTACCAACGAAGTATGGCAGGGAAACCCTCTTAAATCTAAACTCTAACGCAAACGGAGACTTTTTAAACGCTGTACTTACCGATCCAGCGTGGCCAGCACAGATCAACAGAGAGCACTGCGGCAACAACAATGGGAGCGCGGCTCCAAGGAAAACCCGGAGAAAACATCGGGGTAAGCCGGGGGGGCGGGGAGATTCGGAATAGGCTGAGAGCCCAAGCCTTGTGTCCTCCTCTGCCCAGCATTATTCTGGCGAACGTCCAGTCCCTCGAAAACAAGCTGGATCACCTCAGGGCGAGGGTCAGATTCCAGTGGGACATAAGGGACTGCAACATACTCTGCATGACCGAAACATGGCTGACCTCGCTGACCTCAAGTAATCTGCCCAACCGAGTCCTTCACTGTCCATCGTGCTGACAGAACAGAAGAATCTGGGAAATCCAAGGGTAGAGGAGCCTGCCTCATGACCAATAACAACTGGTGCAACCCTGGAAATATCAAGATGCTTTCCCGTTCCTGCTCGGCGGACCTGGAACACATGACGATCTCATGCCGCCCATTCTACCTTCCCCGGGAGTTCGGCTCGATGATCGTCACAGCCGTCTACATTCCACCACATGCAAACATCGACATGGCACTATCGGCCCTACACGATGTGCTATGTCAACATCAAAACAAGAACCCGGATATGGCTATGGTGGTGGCTGGAGATTTTAACAAATCAAATCTCAAGAGGGTCATGCCGAACCTCTACCAACACATCACGTGTGCCACCGGGGGGAAAGAACATTGGACCACTGCTATACGCCGTTCCGGAAGGGCTACAAGGCCGTTTCGCTCCCTCCCTTAGGAAAATCTGACCACGCTGCCATTTTCCTGCTTCCAGAGTATAAATAGAGGTTAGTTCGGGAAGCGACAGTGACGAGGGACGTAAAGCGGTGGTCCGACCAGGCAGCGGCCATGCTGCAAGATGCACTGACAGATGTCGATTGGAATATGTTCCAAGCAAGTTCCAGTGACGTCAGTGAGTTTGCGGAAGCAGTCACGGACTTAATCGCAACAATAACCGACAACATCGTCCCCACGGTAAGGGTAAGCATCTTTCCGAATTAAAATCCCTGGGTAGACTGGTCCGTTCGTGTTGCCTTGAATGCTCGCACCGCTGCCTACAACTCGGGCCAGGCATCCGGAAATATAGACAGACGTCTACAAGGTAGAGTCCTACCGACTGCGAAGGGCGGTGAAAGACGCAAAAAGGAGGTACAGTGACAAGATGGAGTCACAGATGGAGCAGCAGGACACCAGAAGCCTGTGGCAGGGGCTACGGACTGTAAACAACTATCGGAGCACCCCCCCTCCCCCATCCAGAAGTGCCGACACCTCCCTAGCTGATGACCTGGGAAGCTACTGGAATTAGGGCTCAACACCACCCCCCTGTGTGCCTGGGCCCTGGACTTTCTCACTGCCAGGCCCCAGGTAGTCAAGATGGGAGGGAATACATCGAAGTCCCTCACCCTGAGCACAGGATCCCCCCCCAGAGTTGCGTCCTCAGCCCCTATTGTACTCCCTGTACACACATGACTGTGTGGCTAGGTTCAGCTCCAACACCGATAATCAAGTTTGCTGATGACACTGTGGTGGTGGGCCTGATCTCAGACAACGATGAGAAGGCCTGCCAGGAGGAGGTAGCCGATCTGGCACTCTGGTGTCAGGACAACAGCCTCCTCTTGAACATCAAAAAAACTAAGGAGCTGATCGTGGACTTTAGGAGGGCACATCATCCGAGGAAGTACACACCATTGAGGATAAATGGGGATACTGTGGATAGGGTGAGCCGTTTTAAATCCCTGTGAGTCCACATCTCTGAGGATATGATTTAAATATTATAATCTGGTTTGGGAATTGCTCTGTCCAGGACAAGAAGGCTCTGCAGAGAGTAGTGCGTTCGGCTGAACGCACTATGGGAACTTCACTCGCCCCTCTGCAGGAACTATACATCAGGAGGTGCAACTCCAGAACAAATAAGATCAGGGGAGACCCCTTCCACCCCTGCAACGGTCTGTTCCAGCTGCTACGGTCAGGCAAACGCCTCCGTTGTCATGCTGTGAGAACGGAGAGGTTGAGAAGGAGTTTCTTCCCAGAGGCCATTAGGACTGTAAACTCCTATCTCACCAGGGACTAACTTTACTGGACCACTCTACTGCTTTTTAAAAAAAATTGCTGTTTTTTTTCCTTCCGCCCACAATATTTAATATGTAAACGAACATGTGATTCTGTTCCATTCTGTTTGTAGGTTGTTTGGTTATTTGTTTTTTTTGCACAAAGTCTGCGAGCACTTCCACTTTTCATTTCACTGCACATCTCGTATGTGTATGTGACGAACAAACTTGACTTGACTTTTACGCTCGTTTCGAGACGGGCAACATCTCCCCAATACGACAATACTGCCAGCGTGCTGGCTATCGAAGCTGAAGGGAGGAATGTGCACACATTCCCGTTGTCCGAGCACGACGTGAGGAGGGCTCCGACACAGGTGAACACGAGGAAAACTGCAGGCCCCCGATGGCATCTCGGGGCGTGTACTTAAGTCCTGTGCTATGCAGCTAGCTCCGGCGCTCACTACAATATTCAACCTCTCCCTGGCCATGTCCGTGGTCCCTGCCTGCTTCAAAAGATCCATTATTGTACCGGTACCTAAAAAAGCCTCCCCAGCCTGTCTGAATGACTACCGTCCGGTGGCCCTCACCTCGATAGTCATGAAATGCTTTGAGAAGCAGATCAAGAAATACATCTGCGCCTTCCTCCCTCGAAACATGGACCAGCTACAATTCGCATACCGTCCGAACAGATCCACGGACGATGCGGTCTCCCAGGTTCTGCACACCGCTCTCTCTCATCTCGACAGCCAGAAGGGGGGCTACGTGAGGATGCTGTTCATAGACTTCAGTTCAGCCTTCAACACGATAGTCCCTACCAGACTGGCTGCTGGAATTGGGGTTCAACATCCCTGTGTGCCTGGGTCCTGGACTTTCTCACCACCAGGCCCCACGTAGTCAAGATGGGGGGAAATACATCAAATTCCCTCACCCTGAGCACAGGATCCCCCCCCATGGATGTGTCCTCAGCCCCCTACTGTACTCCCTGTACACACATGACTGTGTGGCTAGGTTCAGCTCCAACTCGATAATCAAGTTTGCTGATGACACTGTGATGGTGGGCCTGATCACAGATAACGATGAGAATGCCTACCGTGAGGAGGTGGCTGATCTGGCACTCTGGTATCAGGTCAACAGCCTCTATCAAAAAAACTAAGGAGCTGATAGTGGACTTTAGGAGGGCACATCATCAGAGGACGTACACACCATTGAAGATAAATGGGGATACTGTGGATAGGGTGAGCTGTTTTAAATACCTGGGAGTCCACATCTCTGAGGATATGACATGGACATCACACGCTGCAGCACTCGTGAGCAAGGCAAAGCAGCGCCTTTACCACCTCAGGCAATTGATGAAATTCAGAGTGGCTCTGAGGATCCTCCAGTGCTTCTACTCAGCGGCTGTGGAAAGCATCTTGTCCGAAAATATCACAATTTGGTTTGGGAACTGTTCTGCCCAGGACAAGAAGGCTCTGCAGAGAGTAGTGCGTTCGGCCGAACCCACTATTGGAACTACACTTGCCCCCCTGCAGGAACTATACATCGGAAGGTGCAACTCCAGAGCAAACAGGATCATGGGAGACCCCTTCCACCCCAGCATGGACTGTTCCAGCTGCTACGATCAGGCAAATGCCTCCTTTGCTATGCTGTGAGAACAGAGAGGATGAGAAGGAGTTTAGTCCCAGAGGCCATTAGGACTGTAAACTCCTATCTCACCAGGGGCTAACTTTACTGGACCATTTCACTGTTTTTTTAAATTGCTGTTCTTTTTTTCCTTTCCTCCCACAAATATGCAATATGTGATTCTGTTCCATTCTGTTTGTAGTTTTTTTTTGCACAATACGTGAGCATTGCCACTTTTCATTTCACTGCACATCTCGTATGTGTATGTGACAAATAAACTAAACTTGAACTAATCTACAAACCTGTACCTCTTTGGAGTGTGGGAGGAAACTGAAAATCTCGAAGAAAACCCACACAGGTCATGGTGAGAACGTACAAACTCCATACAGACAGCACCTGTAGTCGGGTCTCTGGCGCCGCATTCGCTGTAAGGCAGCAACTCTACCGCTGCACCACTGTGCCACCCAGAATAGAAAGGTTGAAAGTTTTGAAGTATTTATGGATACTTCAAAAGAACATTGGTAGGGGGTGAGTGGAAAGCTGTCCACTAAAAGAGACCAATGGAAATCCCATCCAAATTACAAATTATGCTGGAAATGTTGAGTCCCAATAAAAGGTTATTGACCCGAAACATTATTTCTCTTTCTCTCTTCAAATGCTACCTGCATACTGAGGAGCTTCTGTTTTTCAGTTTTTATTTCTGATTGTCAGGATCTGCTGTATTTTATTTTAAGAAGTTTGAGAAGAGCTGAAATTTTATTTTATTTTAAGAAGTTTGAGAAAAGAGCTGAAATTGGACATGGATAAGAATGATTATAATGGCCCAGAATGACGAAGAGCCAACCTAAAATTACTTTTCAGCTTGGAATTAATGGTTTCCCATCGTGTCACTATATTCCTGTTCAAAACTGCATTACATTCCAAGCTCAGTACTATTTCAATTATTGGCTTACCATTTTGCTTCGGATTAGGAGCATTCTGCTTACTGAGTCCAATACCGCTGATATCAGAGTCACTGTCATTAAAATCACTGTCTCCTTTCCCACTGTCTTTTCCGCTGAATCTCTCCCGAGTTTGACTTGCCAGTTCGCTGAAAGTAAACAAAAGAAAATCGAATATAAAAATGTAATCTTGAATATGGTTCTACTGCTCAAAAGGATGGGCTCCTTAAATATAATGAACGAATTGCGGAAGCTTGAACAAATCACTTACCTTTTACTTAAAGTGAATTGTTTGCCTTGCCAGATCGTGAATGGGTGAAGTGTTTGACTAAACCCAGAGGTGGAGACGAAATGCTAGAAAAAGAACAAAACAAAAATGAAGTGCAAGGTAGACCCAAATATCTGGAGTAACTCAGCAGGACAGGCAGCATTTCTGGAAATAAGGAATGGGTGACGTTTAGGGTCGACACCCTTGATCTGAAACCCAGACAAAATTAAGCGCTACTGTTCTTAGGTGAGGTACCCGCGTGTGGGAGAGGAGGAGAAACAGGGGGTGGGGTGGGGTGGGGGGTGACCGCCGCTGGGATGTAAACGCTATTCATAGGAGATATTAGAATTAGGCCATTCGACCCATCCAGTCTATTCTATCATTCAATCATGGCTGATCTATTTATCTCTCCTGACACCATTCTCCTGCCTTCTCCCCATAACCCATGACATCCGCACTTCAAGAATGTATTTATCTCTGCTTGAAAGATACACTGGGGGGTGTAAACCAAGATGTAAGCGACCCTCACCTGGGGCTCCGAGGCTCTCCGGTCGCCCAGGGCTGGGTACAGCTTCACTCCGCCAGCAGGCAGCTCTGCTCGGTCGCAGCGACCATCCCCGGGACTGTCCATCCTCGTCTCCAGCCCGTCCTCCGGCGGCCGCACCTCCGCTCCCCATTCGGCCGCTTTGCCGGCCCTGCCGCAGGCGGTGGCGATGATGAGGATGGCCATGATGAGTCCAGCGCACCCGCCCGCCAGCACCACGATCACCACCAGCGACGTGTCCCAGCCGCGCTGTCCCGAGAGGAGCCGCCGCCGCCGCCCGGGACCCGCCGCCTCCTCCTCCTCCTCCTCGGCCTCCAGCACAAAGTGCAGCGTGGCGGTGGCGGACAGGGCGGGCTGTCCATTGTCACTGACGGCCACGACGAGCCGCCAGGCCCCGTTGCCGTTGCCGGGCTCGGGTGTCGGGTGCCGGCCGAGCCGCACGTCCCCGCTGCGGCGCTCGATGCTGAAGAGCCCGGCCTGGGCGCCACTCAGCAGCCGGAAGCTCAGCTCCGCGTTCACCCCCTGGTCGGCATCGCGGGCGCGCATGCGCGTGGCCAGGTGTCCGGCGCCGGCGTGGCGGGGTAGCGTGATGACGCAGGCGGAGGCGTTGGCGTTGCCGGGCAGCGGGTGCGTGATGACGGGCGCGTTGTCGTTGCGGTCGGTGACGGTCAGGCGGACGGTGGCCGAGCTGCTGAGCGGCGGCGACCCGCCGTCGGTGACGCGCACCAGCAGCTCGGCCTCGGGCAGCGACTCTCGGTCGAAGGAGCGCAGCGCGTAGATGGCGCCGGTGGCGGGGTGGATGGAGGCGAGCGCGGCGCCGGCCCCCAGCAGCCGGTAGGTGATGCGGCCGTTGTGGGCCAGGTCGGGGTCGTGGGCTTGCACGGTGGTCAGGTGGGCGCCGGGACGGTTGTTCTCCGCCAGCGACACGCGGTAGAGGCGGCGCGAGAAGGCGGGCGCGTTGTCGTTCACGTCGGACACGCGCACGGTGAGCGCGCGCTGGGTGCGGCGCGGGGGCGCGCCCCCGTCCTCGGCCACGAGCGTCAGGTTGTAGTCGGCCACGCGCTCGCGGTCGAGCGGCGCCGCCGTCAACAGCAGGAGGCTGGAGCCGTGCGCGCGCCGCAGCTCGAAGTGACCGTTGGGCGGCGAGAGCGCGCAGTGCACGCGCCCGTTGGCGCCCGCGTCGCGGTCCGAGGCGGTGACGAGCGCCACCAGGCTGCCGGGCGCCGCCGCCTCACTGACAACCGCGGTCACGGGCACCGCCACCGGGTCGGCGACGAGCGGCGCCACCCCGATCTCGGGGCGCGTTGTCGTTGACGTCGAGCACGCGCACGGTGACGCTGCAGACGGCGGCGGCGCTGGGCGGGTGCCCGCGGTCGCGCGCGCGCACCTCCAGTTCCAGGGCGGGCGCGCGTTCGCGGTCCAGGCGCGCGGCCAGGCTGAGGCGGCCGGAGCGCGCGTCGAGGTGGAAGAGGCGGCGGACGGCGGCGGGAAGCTGCGGGCTGAGGCTGTAGATGACCTCGCCGTTGGCGCCCAGGTCGGGGTCGGCCGCCCGCAGCTGCAGCAGCAACGAGCCGGGCGCCGCGTCTTCCCGCAGCTCCAGCACCACCGCGCTGCGCTCGAAGGCCGGGCTGTTGTCGTTGGAGTCGAGCACCTGCACCCGGAGCCGCACCGTGGCCGTCCTCCTCGCCGGGATACTGTTGCTGCCGTCCTCGGCCTCCAGCTGCAGCAGCACCTCCGCCTGACTCTCACGGTCCAGCCGCTCCACCAGCACCAGCTCCGGGCAACGCAGCCCGTCGGCGCCGCTCCGCTGCTCCAGCGCGAAGGGGCGGCTCGGCGACAGCCGGTACTTGAGCAGCGAGTTGGCGCCCAGGTCGGGGTCGAGCGCCGGCTCCAGCGGGACGCGGGTTCCCAGGACCGAGCTCTCGCTGATTTCCAGCCGCACCTCGGGCCGCCCGAAGTCGGGGGCGTGGTCGTTAATGTCCCGCACTCGCACCTCGACGCGGATCAGCACGAACTTGTCTCCGGACAGGTTGACCACGTCGAAGAGCAGCGAGCACGGCTCCGGCTGCGGCTCCGCATCGGGGCCGGATCCCGCTCCTGCTCCCGCTTGTTGGGGGCACAGTTGCTCCCGGTCGATGCGGCCCCCGACCCGCAGCTGCCCGTCCGTCTCGCCCACTTCCACCAGTGACTCGTTGGACTTTTGCATCAGTTGGAAACTGCCCGCCGCCTCCAGCTGCAGATCTGCCGCCAGGTTTCCGATCACGGTGCCGGGCGGCTCCTCCTCGTAGACGGAGTAGTTGGCCGTTAAGCAGTCGGCTGTTGGAGCGGTTAAAAGTACGATGAGGAGGCAGCGGAGGAATCCGGGGGTGGTGGCAGAAACTGGGGCAGCAAAGTTTCTGTCTCTTCCGCCGGCCATCATTGGCGAGGTTATTCTAGCCTCTTTAAATTCGAATCCTATTGAAATATCTGCCTTTTTTCGTAGCAGGTTATCACCGATGCGCTTTAAGAACTCAAGTTTTCAATAGAAACTTTCCAACACAGGCTAAATAAGGAATGGATTCAATTCCCGTATCTTTCGGGTCATTTTATTGATACGTTTATGTAAATTGGATGCGTGGCAGCCAATCGTCTTTGGCGGGACTGAACTTGGCGGGGTGTCCCAGTCTTGAATTACTAAACTTAAGAGAACTACCCGGGAGACACAAGAAGCCGAGAAAACGTGTTGTTATCTATTATTACGCCCCTGTCATCCCATATTAACAAAAGAGCGCATTCACTCCTATTGATAAAAAATTAATTGGGGGAGGGGGATACAACCCGTTAGGATTAATTTAAAGATTCTGGAACAACTCGTACATTTTAATGAGAAAATGAATATGTACAACTATGTACAATTAATTGTCCCTAACTCTATTTTCAGAAGTCCAGACTGACGGAAGCATACTGACTCAGAGTATGTCACAATAGCTTCATACTTTATAGTTCTAAACCATACGTGTTAATAAACATAACCAATTTCCAATGTGCAAAGCCCCAATTAACTTAAATTGTGCAATACTAACTTCATATGTTAAAGTTTAGTCCACAATTTGAATGTATGTAATTAGTTTTGTGTTAAAGTTTTAAATCATGTGTACAAGAATAATTCTATTTTCATCTTAAAAGCTTTCATCTTAAACCAAATGATAATTAATACCTCATGCCTGCTCATATCCCAAAAACCATCTTCATACATTGACTTGATTAAATCATCTTACTGGGATAGACTGCCATCCATTGTCTATTTAATTGTAGCCAGAGTTTCATCAGCCTTAACTTCTTAATCCCACACCAATACTTCCTGTGCTGTTAAAGTTCCATCCGTTGCAATTTAGTTCTCATCTACATTCTCCTTTTGGGTAAAATCTTTTGTTGAACATTGGGGCTGAACTAGAGTGTGTGTGTGTGTCAGCAAAGAACAAAGATTCTCAGCCTTTTCTTTCAGACTGAACTGAATCATCTTTTTATACCAACAATCTATAGGCAGCTCTGCATGTTCACCTTTCTGCACGCCTACTTCAACCCATATAGCATTGAAACATTCAACCACACTTTTTTTACTCACAAGTTGAACTATTCTAATGCTCTCCTGCTCTCCACAAATCTCAGATCATTCAGAACTCTTTTGCCTGTTTTTCTACCTGCAGCAAACCACATTTGCTTGCTGACATCAGCTAGCTAAACAAGACCGCAACTTTAAAATTTTGCATTTTGGGAAGGCAAACATCACTTCTCAAAATTAAATTTAATTTCGCATTGTACTACTTAATCTTTTCAGCTGATCCATTCAATGGTGTAGCCTTAAATAATCTTCCTCAGTATCTATAACACCACAGTTTTCATATTGTCTACAAATTACCTATCATATTTCATACATTTGCATCCAAATCATTAATGTGCCTTACAAACATCCAGCACTGATCCTAGTGGAATTGCTGGTCCTCCAATGATGCGCTTAACAAAATAATTTAACGTGCAATTTAACATTAATTCAGAACTCACAGATAAATTACTATTCAGGGGAACAATGGCAAAGAATATATGTCATTGTCTATTGTTTATTATAGATATGGATTCAAATAGGCATTTCTGAAACCAGTGATATAAACCTAATTTATTAAATAGCTTCCTTGGTGCCCATAGCATAAGAATTAAAGTCAAGGAGCCAAGAGTTTTGGAAATTAAAGAGCAGGGCCTTTGAGGATTACTCCTAGTGCTGTAGGTCACTGAGTAATAATAGTAAGATTAAACGAGAACTTACCAGTTCGAAGTTTGATCTTTATTTTATGAGGAGTAACGATGAGGGATTACGTGAAAAAGGCCCGCCTGGCGCTGGAACGGCATACTTCAAAGCAGCGGCATGAAAAACACAGAACACAATAGCCGGAGTAAGATAGTAAGGCTCATCATAGATTTAGAACTACCAGATGATCATTTATTTTATGAAGGTGTGGAGTGGAGGGCACATAATCCCTCATCGTTACTCCTCATTAAATAAAGATCAAACTTCGAACTGGTAAGTTCTCGTTTAATCTTACTATTTTACTTCGGAGTCACGTGAGTGACTACGTGAAGAGTTTGAAGCTTTCTGTGTTTTTCATGTCGTAGAATTTATTCCATACGACAGTCCGGCTCATTTAACACAGTAACAAGCGAATAACACATTTTTCCCCAAACATTGCCTCAAGTTATGTGATAAATTATTTCACATTATAAAGTATAAAAGTAATGCCCTTTCCATTGAAAGGCAAGTTTATCACAAAATACCAATTGATATATATATGTTGATGGCATGACAAAGCAACAATTATAGAGAACCCAACACTGCGTGTCCTAACCTGACACCATGACTGGTTCCTTTTACTTTAACATTAATTTACACCCTCCTGCGGCCTTGCATCTTTGCTCGAGCGGCTCATCCCGTGCCATTCCTGTGAATGTATCTACCTCATTAACAGAGTGATTTTCCACCTTTCAGTGTCTAGACCTCTGAATGTATCCAATTTCTAACCATCTAGAATGCATTCCTCTAGAACCATCAGTTCTTACTGAACCTAATGTGGTTTTTGTGTAATAAGTAGTGCTATCTCATTACCACAGAGACTCTTACCTACTTCAACATATTTCATCAATGTTCACACACACACACACACACACACACAACTTAAGGCCGACAGGATATGCTTATAGGTTTACCTTGGTTTCATCTCCTCTTGGTGTGCTTTGTTTGGTAAATTCATAAACATATGATAATGTAATCTGTATCCACATGCAATTATAACGTAATATTTGCAATGTTTACACTCTTATATTGATACTAAAGTCATCAGCATTATTATTTTCAATGTTAACTCTTTTTTTTTTTGAATCATTGATAGAATTAGAGTCCATTGCCTAAGGCAATTCAGGACTATTTATCTCCCGACTTATATATTACAATTTTGGACAGATTATATATATATATATACACACACATATATATATTTATATTAATATCCACATATATATCCCTTTCCATATTGGGATATTATGAATGCACCTGATAACTTCTTGGTTAGTATATTGTCCGTTAATAGGACGGTAACACTCTATCAAATAGATACTCAGAAAAATGCAATCCACAAGGAAGTCACATATATCTAATATGATAAAATAACTTTACTGTATACACAGACTTCCAATTTCTTATAACAAAATATTGTTTTTTAAAACTTATTTCTGCAAATTGCAGGTATAACACTTCTTTTATACATAATTATTTTATTGTTATGTTGTTATATTAGTTAAACATTCCTAGACTTCTTTGACCATCAAACTGTTGTAATTGTTTTGTCAACCTGTGGATAGTCAAATTCATATTTTCATGTCATGGATGCCTTTGTACAACAATAAATTACTGCATGGTTACATAAAACTGGAGAACCCAGCGGGTGCAGCAGCATCCAAGGAGCGAAAGGAGACAGGCAACGCCTCGGGTCGAGACCCTCCTCAGACTTCAATAAATTACTGCAACTATGAATCATCACAAATGGTTCAACATCACTCAATATTAATGAAACCATGAAGGATCCGTATTGGGCCACCAAAATGCCTCTGGCAGTGTCCTGCTACATTTTCATCAGACACTGCCCTATCAACAAAATGAGGAACACAAAAGAACATATTTTCCTCATGTAATTGAGAGAAAACATCCACCTTTCCTGTACTTGGTTTACCCACAAGAACATTTGAAAGATCGGTGATTTAATCTGTATGCAACCAGATTAATCGTAAGTAATCCCTATTAATGACAATGTGTTTTCCTCCCTAAATTTGTTATCTCCGATACCATTGTCTCTTCCTTAGAGATAACAGCTGGACTAAAACTTTTAGAATATGCCACATCTGTTTACTCAGATAATCCCATGATTATTATTTGACTTATCTTGTGTGTTTTAACATATGCCACAGCCGTGGAATTGTTCACCTTGATATGACATGGACACTTCCATAATAAAACAATCGATATTTAATCCATAACTCCTTATACTTCAATAATTAATACAAATGTTTGGAATTTTTTTAGGACAATCCATTTATGCTCACCTGGTATTATTGTCCACAGTCCCAACAAGAGACGTATCACCAAACATTCACAGAAGCTGTACATCATCTGTAACACTGCTTCAGTTTGCAACAGCTGTTAAGCTTATAGTTGAAGCAGCTTGTGAACCTTTTTTACATTACTTTAATAATGATAACGTCTCATTTGATATTTGCATAAGCCTCTCACAAAGGCATACATATTCTTATAAGCTTCTGTATTCCTTCTTTTGGAGCTTTATTTACTCTTGACCTAACTTAATGGAGGGACAAAGTATGTCAACAACAATGAGACATATTTGTATCATGGAACAATTTTCCCCCTCTTATGGTGCTGAATTACCCCTAAATTCAGAATAGTAATTTATGAATATTTTATTAATGCCTAAGCATACGCTTTATGTAATGGGTCAGGTCCTTGCCTTCCAACAGATTTGTAATTGCAGCACTAATTTGCAGCTGACTCTTATAACCTTCCAATTTAAATGTAATCAAGATAACCCATGATAATGACCTCATTAGTGCAAGTGCTGATCTTTTATCAGCATAATTGTTCTTCCAGTATTCTGTTTAACGGCCTTGAACTGGTTTAATCCTTTGGACAATGTTTTAACTTGCACAGCTTGACCCATTTTAATTAATTTCAAGCACCTGTAATATTGATTAACAATTTGTTAATAGCAATTGTATTTCAATGTTCAAGATGTTTCCATTTTAATAAAATGTTCTTACACTGTGAAAGTGTATATAAAATGATGTTTTGTATGGTTTATACCATCAAACCTTTACACTGAGGTAATTTTATAATATATATGTACATACCCCTTCTTTATTGAAGTTACTTTTGAGTGCAAACCTAAAAGCAATTTTTAAGGTTTTCTTATACAGGTGAACCAATCCTTTCTTAGTTATATTAAATTAATGATCATAATACACCTATAATCCCCCACAATTGGAGATTTCATGAACTTATTTTGTAACAAGATGTTTGCACCTCTTCAACGTACTTCAAGCCTTCTTTCCCCATTATATGGGTTTGGATAAGGCTATGTTGGATTATACCACTTCTGCCTTGGTTTTGATCCATTATCAAATCATTCTTTGGATCATAGTTTTTCCCCCAAAGTTTAAAGATCTTTGCCTTTGTTTTGATCCTTTATCAAATCTTTCATTGGATCATAGTTTTTCTCCCCCAAAGTTTAAAGATCAGTAGTCTGTTCTTTTGTAATCAATATCTTTGATTTATCATAAGGCAGGTTTATTCCATAATAATCAGGAGTTTAACATAACCTGATTTGTATTAATCTGCGAATCTAGAGTGCAGATTTGGTAATTAATATTATATATTTCTTCCCATTGAGCTCCACAAACTGATGGCAATTTATTTTATTTTTAAAATATTAGTTATTTGCACAACGTTTTATTTTATTTTATTTTCCTTTTTTTTTTTTTCCTTTTGAATAGTAATGCCATGCACCAGTTTGAAATACTTTGAAATTGTATTTCCTTATATCTTATATAATTTGAGCCATGGATATCATAAACGGATTCACCGTTGATATTTTTATAAAACATAAAGTTTTATCATATTCCGCTGTTTCAATCATTACAGCTTTGGTGAGTTTTTAGTTTCCATGTTTACTTTTCATGGCCTCACTCATTATTTGTTCTGCTGTTTTAACCATAACAGCTTTTAGTGAGAAACCAACTAATTTTGGTTCTCAATGGTAATTTTCCATGGCCTCATTTCTTATTCAGGTGTTGTGCATTCACAACAATATATATATATATTTTTTGGTGCTGTGGTGGGTACTTCATGACCAGCCACCACTATCAGTGCATTTTTTAGGGTCAGTTTTTCCATTTTATTTTCCACTGCCCTTGTTTCTCCTGAGTTTTTTTTTTCCTCAAGGAGACTACCTTCAGAAAAATCTGCGGTAGATATTCCCACCATATTTCATCTTTTTTTTTTTTTTTTCCTTTATATGTGAAACCCCCTTAGGGTAGGTTAGGGAATATTTCCATTATTTTCCATCTGAAGGCCTTTATTAACTTTTTTTTTAAAATATTTTTTTAATTATGGCCTTTCTGACTTATTTAAAATTCCCCCCCCCCCTGCCAAATAGTTTGTGGAGCATCAAACTTCCTAACGTAATTTTACCGGTCACCAGTATCGGAACCGGCTCCGTAATTTATCTCCCGTCCCGATCGCTGGGTATTCCCCCGGGACGTTCTTTTTTAAACTCCGTTGTTTTATACAGAGTATTTCTGTTCTATTTTAATCTTTTATTTTACTTTTGTTTTTAAATTCATTTTAAATCCTGGTTCAATACACCAGGCACGGAGTTTTCCAGACCCTAAAAGTTTTTCAACTGCACTTACCTGCCGGTTCCGTACCTACCGCTGTCGACGAGCTAGCCTCTGCAGCTCTTGCTTCTGCCGTCAGCATCGACGTAATGCCATTCCAGCGCCAGGCGGGCCTTCTTCACGTAGTCACTCACGTGACTCCGAAGTAAAATAGCAATAAGAAATTGCAATGTAGTACATGGCTGGAGAAATAGTCAGAAGGTAAGACTTCAGAACCCAAGTGCAGGAGGGACATATAACTGCAGCAGCTCAACAAGGGAAACCCGAATAAGGCATAAGAGAGGAAGCAAGGTCCCACAGAGAATGAAGAAAACAAACAACTTCGGAATAAAGAATGGTTAAGAGTTAAGTGGCAGAAGTAGAGTTGCTGGACCACCAAATAGTGGAAAGGTTATGAAGAATGCTGCATGAAAATTTCAGGAAGATCTAACATCAATGGAATAGTAGTGGTAGAATTCCAATATATGCAATTAATATCCATGGCATAGAATTTCTGAAAGGGCGTGTTAGAAACTGCTTTATCAACGAGGAAGGGACACGTAGTGGACTGAGTTTGAGGACTGAAGTATTGGGCATGTTTCCGTGAAATACCATTTAAGAAACAAAATTTTGTTAAATATAGAGTAATTATGAAAAGGAACAAGGAGCAGTGAAGATGTTCAACTTGAAAATGCCTCAGATACTTGAAGAGAAATCTGACTCCGATGAATTGGAAACAAAGATTGGCAGGTAACATAGTAAAGAAGCAAAGGCAACATTTTAAAGAGGGAAATAGTTTTTTGCAAAGTTCACACAAATTAAGGTGTGGTATTGAAGTCAAATGGAATGGTAAAAATGAGACATGATAAATATAAATGAATCAAGGCATTTGGTAATGTTCCTAATGAAAAGAGCTTTTGATTGTTTAAATCAGTAGAAAATGTGTATTGGCAAGAGGGCTAGAAACTGGAGATACATATTTTAAATAATTGGCAAAAGAACCTGAGGGCAAATGACATTTATTATACATTGATTTTTAATGATGGGCAGTGCAGACAATGGGAGTAGATTCAGTAATTACTATCGGATAGAAATTGGACATGCACTTGAAAAGGACAAATGTTGAAGAAAATTGCTGGAAGGTGGGACTGATTGGAGAAAGCTCTCAATGGTGACACATCACTGTGTGCTACACGGCATCCTTCTGTGTTGCATGATACCAATTCACACCGTTCAATTGAGTTACACATACTAAATTCATAGCATTTTTTTCTTGAAAGTAATAAACCATATATACTATTGTAAGCAACTAATTTAACATAAGAGACAACTATTTTATAAACATAACTAATGAACCTTATACAGTTTTTTAATATCAGCAGTAATTTCATATGTTTATGTGGAACCTAAAACATATCTAAATATCCCATGGCTAATTGCAGGAATATTTTCAGAGTAAATTTCACACTGAGCCATAGAAGAACATAGGGTAGATGACTAAAAACCTGATCAAAAGTTTGGCTTTAAGGAGAAAATGTAAGAAAGAAAGAAAGAGACATGTAGAAATAAATGATTAAAAACTGGTGAATGGGAATGAAATATAATTCAATAGGTCAATGGAATATTGGCCTTTATTGTACAAGGATGGATGACAAAATGGTGGATGTTACCTGGTGCATTGTTTTCCATTCTTGATACCACTTTTTATTAACAATATATCACCTAATACAGGTTTACCATACCTATATTAATGCCAAAAAGGGATTCTACTATAAATAACTGCCGTATAAATACTCTAAACTTGAATTCACTAGAGTGCAGAATATGAAGGGGTATTCTAATTGTGATAAATTGATAGAAAATGGAGTGAAATTGTTTCTTCTGGCTGAGGAAGTTCAGAACAGGGGAACTGATTTAAAATTAGAGCAGCTGTTCAGGGATGATGTTAGGAAGTACTACTTAATGCAAAAACAATGAAAATTTGGAATTCTCTTCTACAAAAAGCTGTTGGAAGGTTGGTCATTTGAGAATTTGACTTTTAGATTTTGATGGATAATGATTTTGAGCTTTTTTTAGAAAACTTGGGTACAAACGTACACTAGTTTTGTTGCCATATACCGCAATTGTAAATCACATACTCGTGATGTCCATTAACTATGACGTGAAATTAAAACCTCAAAACAATATTTCTCATTTACATTCTGCATTTATTTATAGTTTCCACATGGATGCTAATAATGTCCCACGGCTTAATCATCTTCTCTCTATACCTGCATTGTCTCTGATCAATCATGGGGTTGGCCTATACTGAATGGACAAACATTGCCTCGCATTAAATATAAGCAAAGTTATTGTCAGACCACTCCCATTACTCTTTCTGTCTTTGAATAAACTTGAATTGGACTATATTCTGTCTTAGCACCCATTTTGACCGTGTATGAGTTACCAACACCAGATCCTCACTATCACCAAGTCTGCTGATTTCCGATCTTAAGTATCATCCATCAACCCCCATGGAAATAATAAAAACATGCTGGTAATCTGAAATCTGGAACAGAAAATACTGGTAATGTTCTGCAGGCAGCTTCTCTGTTGAGGGAAATAACCCCCATTTGAGGTTTCGTCCAAACTGAGAACCAGTAAAAACAAAACATGTTTTAAGTTGCAGAGACCGAGACTGTAGAGCAGGGAGTGTAGGGAGAGAGGCTTGGTGATGATGGCAGCAATGTGAATATCTGCGATAAGTTGGAAACCATGAGAGACTGAAAAACACAAGTGGAATGGTGTTGGAGAACGTGGTGATGCCCTGTCAATTGCAGATTACCTTTTTGGAGGAGATATTAATAGGAGGAATCAGAAGAAGAAAGAGAAAATAAATGAAAAGGTGTAAATACAAGAACAATGCTTGATACACAGTGGAGAAGCAAAATGCTGGAAATCAGCAAAACATAAAATATGCTTGAAATAGCAGGTCGGGAGGCATCTGTGGAGAGAAACATTTAATGTTTCAGCTTGATGATTTCTCATCAGAACAAATTAGTTTTTATACATTGTGGAAAGGCTGGTTATCTGAAATGGTTGAATTCAGAGTTATGCGCCAAATCAAAAGATCCTTGAGCTGTTTAGATTTGGTGAAAATCTTATTAAAACCAAGAAGTAAAACATAATCCAATGATCATGAAGAAGGTAAATCAGGCAAACAAAAATATGGGAGAAAATTTACTTCAAGTTGTGCATTCCCAGAAGATAAGTGCCAGTGAATTAAACGGTAATCAAAGAGCACAAGCATAAAAATATACAGATGTTGGTAATCTGACATAAAAGCAGAAAATGATGTTGCTCTCCCTCGAGCTGCTGCCCAACCTATTGAGTAATTGCAGCAACCCATCAGCATCTACGTCTGCTTCACCTTACCTGCTGATGAAATATTCATCCTTGTCCCCGACTCTAATACTTTCAGTACTATCCTCCCCTTCAACCACCTGGTACACAAACTTGAATTCATCCAAAACTGCTGCTTGTGTGACTTGAGATGAGTTTTACAAATTTGTTAACCCAGTAATCATGAGCATCATCAACTGTATTTATACCTCACGCTGTCTCAGCAAGGCCAGAAACATAATCAAGGACAAGTGACACCCTGGCCACTCTCTTCTCCCCTCTCCTATCCGCCAAAAGGTATAAAAGCGTGGAAACACACCTCCAGATTCAGGGACAGTTTCTTCCCAGCTGTTATCAAGCAACTGAACCATCCTACCTGAACTACTATCTACCTCAATGGTGACCCTCGGACTATCTATGATTGGACTTTACTGGCTTTCCCTTGCACTAAGTGTTATTCCCTTATGTATCTGTGCACTGAATGGCTCGCTTGTTCAGTCATTGTTACCGCACCAGGTATATATTTAGCTGCCTTGGCCCCTCAGGTGTGGAATGAATGTGCAAGATATTTGTATCTTTCAGGTTCTCTTTCTCGGCACAGTGGCGCAGCAGTAGAGTTGTTGCCTTACAGTGCCTGAGACCCAAGTTCGATCCTGACTATGGGTTCTGTCTGTACGGAGTTTGTACCTTCTCCCTGTGATCACATGAGTTTTCTCTGGGTGATTCAGTTTCCTCCCACATTCGAGGATGTAACTAGTAGCGTGGATAAGGGAGAACCAGTGGATGTGGTATATCTGGACTTCCAGAAGGCTTTCGAAAAGGTCCCACATAAGAGATTAGTATACAAACTTAAAGCATACGGTATTAGGGGTTCAGTATTGATGTGGATAGAGAACTGGCTGGCAAACAGGAAGCAAAGAGTAGGAGTAAACGGGTCCTTTTCACAATGGCAGGCAGTAACTAGTGGGGTACCGCAGGGCTCAGTGCTGGGACCCCAGCTATTTACAATATATATTAATGATCTGGATGAGGGAATTGAAGGCAATATCTCCAAGTTTGCGGATGACACTAAGCTGGGGGGCAGTGTTCGCTGTGAGGAGGATGCTAGGAAACTGCAAGGTGACATGGATAGGCTGGGTGAGTGGGCAAATGTTTGGCAGATGCAGTATAATGTGGATAAATGTGAGGTTATCCACTTTGGTGGCAAAAACAGGAAAGCAGACTATTATTTAAATGGTGGCCGATTAGGAAAAGGGGAGATGCAGCGAGACCTGGGTGTCATGGTACACCAGTCATTGAAAGTAGGCATGCAGGTGCAGCAGGCAGTGAAAAAAGCGAATGGTATGTTAGCTTTCATAGCAAAAGGATTTGAGTACAGGAGCAGGGAGGTTCTACTTCAGTTGTACAGGGTCTTGGTGAGACCACACCTGGAGTATTGCGTGCAGTTTTGGTCTCCAAATCTGAGGAAGGACATTATTGCCATAGAGGGAGTGCAGAGAAGGTTCACCAGACTGATTCCTGGGATGTCAGACTGTCTTATGAAGAAAGACTGGATAGACTCGGTTTATACTCTCTGGAATTTAGGAGATTAAGAGGGGATCTTATAGAAACTTACAAAATTCTTAAGGGTTGGACAGGCTAGATGCAGGAAGATTGTTCCCGATGTTGGGGAAGTCCAGGACAAGGGGTCACAGCTTAAGGATAAGGGGGAAATCCTTTAAGACCGAGATGAGAAAGACTTTTTTCACACAGAGAGTGGTGAGTCTCTGGAACTCTCTGCCACAGAGGGTAGTTGAGGCCAGTTCATTGGCTATATTTAAGAGTGAGTTGGATGTGGCCCTTGTGGCTAAGGGGATCAGAGGGTATGGAGAGAAGGCAGGTACGGGATACTGAGTTGGATGATCAGCCATGATCATATTGAATGGCGGTGCAGGCTCGAAGGGCTGAATGGCCTACTCCTGCACCTAATTTCTATGTTTCTATGTTTCTATTCCAAAGACGTGCATGTTTGGAGGTTAATTGGCTTCTGTAAACTGTCCCTTGTGTAGGATAGAACTAGTACAGTGGTTGACGCGCACTAAGTGGGCCGAAGGGCCTGTTTTCACGCATCTAAACTAAACTGTCCTGCTTTAAGAAGCTCCACAAAACCCAACTCCTAAATTCTGTCTAATAATTTTTTATTTGATAGCTGTTCTTTGAGGCCTCTCTGGCCAGGACTTTTTTTATAATTTTGACGGCAATGTTTAAATGGATGTTACTGCAACTATTTACACTAATATACAAATGACGTTTTACATTATACGCAGTAGCGATAAGGATATTATCTCACATTAAGAAGCCGAACCAGAATATGTACAGCTCTAGTTTCATGAAAAAAACCCTTAAACACTTATCTACATAAATCTAGTTTCACCTTGAAATACCATATATATATTTATGCTCATAACTCTTAAGTTCAATGTTTAAAAGCTGTAACATTTTGTCAAAATAGTTTCATAATTTATTTAAATGTGTGTGCACTCCACAATTCATGATTAAAACCAAAATATTTGTTTTTAACAAACTGGATTTATTTTTATATCCTCCAATTTAGTTTGTGTGAGAAAAGTTTAATTTTGCTTCAATACCTCTTTGTAGTTTTTTTGTTGTTTCTGTATATATATCACTTTTCTGGTCGAGTTCTTGGCCTGTATAGAAAATAGTGGCAGGTGAAGAACAACCGCTTCCAATAGGATTTAGTTTAAGCACTAGCAGATTTAGCGTGGTTTCAATGGTCAGATTAGTTCAATTGCTTATGAAAGTCTCGTTAGCAGTACGCGTAGAAAGGCCCGACAGGGCACCCTATTTGTGGCATCAATGCTTGTTTTATTTCAATGCAGCAAACCAAAAGGATACTCGACAATTTCCACAGAGGACCCGCGCTAAGTTTAATACAATGAGCAATCGCCACATGCATCCATTCTGTGTTTCAATGCGGACACAATCAACTGCCATAACTCTTTGACTAAACGATGATGTGGACTGAATTGAATACAATTGCTTTAGATATTAAAATACATTTAGTGATCCACCCCAGCGATATGCATGTTACGCCTATCTCGGGATTTTATTTCCCATCTTTCGTGCGCACTAACACTTGGCTCTTTTTTATATAGAGACAAAACATCAGTAGGCGGTTTGGATCGCTCAACTCGAGGGAATGAAACCATCTGCCATTAGAGCTAAAGAATCAGGAAACAGGTCGCGTGATAGTATTTGTGTTATCCTGTATAGTGAGTTCCATTCAGAAGCACGAAATGCTTCTCATCTCGGAGGTGCTGATGGTGCCTTTAGCAATGTTTCAGTTATCGTTTGAATTTAAGTCCGAAGAACAACTTGTGTATACTTCAGCTACACTTGCACTTGAAAGAAGCTATTGAAATCATTTGTGTATATTATCAGCAATAATAAAAGCTTTAATAATAAAGTTTGTTCAACGTTTTTATATATTCAGGTATAACTTGGATTGATAGTAGAATTAAATTCCATTCAGTGCTAGGAAACAATTACATTTGGGGATGTAACGAGTACCGTTTAACACATAATATAATGCAGGACAAGATTGGAAGAATAAAATAGTAACATATAATTTCTATAATTTATTAATGAAAAATAAAATGTAATGTTAATGAAAATGGAATATGCATTCTCGCAGTGACTTGGGTAAGAGTCTAATAATTGCACGAATCTTTTTATTGTAACGTTTAAAGTGTTTAAGTACGTTCCAAATTGCGCTTAAAGTAATTAACTGGAGTGAGGCCACGCGAGTGGAACGAGACTAGATTGTTGGAAATGGTTTGAGTTTCCCAGGGATGGATCGAGGATTATGTAGACGGAATGTGAAAAGCACCCTCACTACCCGAATCCCTGTAGAGAAAACATTTGCCAATCACTTGTCCAAAGAACAAAGGAAGGTTTAATCGCCTCGTTAACATACCAAAAGACAGCGGAGCCATCTCAAAGGCTCATTTTCCAAGTAACTTGGCAGACAACTGCCTAGTGATCACGAGAGCAAACACGGACACAATGGACCTATTTCTTTAAGGGAAAGCAAATGCTCGATGCCAAAAAGTTGGATTTAGTCGGACTGTGTCTAATACTGGTATTGTGTAAAACGCGTGCAGACAGAAAGCTTGAAATAAAATCACGTGATGGACAGTCTGCCATTGATTTAAAGAACTTTGCAGCAGTCTGGAATTGCAGGTCAACTTGACAAAATGTAATTACTGATATAAAGCAAACTTAAAAAAATACTTTGGTAGTTGTTAATCTAATCGGGTTATTTCTTCCATTAAGCAGTTTATTTAAATTAGCATGTTTTTTTTTGTCTTGAGGCAAGCCAACATGTACAGACGAAATTTTAGCGAACGTAGATTATTTATAAACAGTCTTGTATAATCATGATCTGGATACTGCGAGACCTCTCTTTTGCGTTAACTTGCAGAAAGATCTTGCAGAAAACAGGTTATCTTACAGTACTCTCTCAATCATCTGACCACATTCCATCTCTTCAAATTAAACACGCTCTTCTCTTGTTTTGGCTCCAAGTCGTGGATATTGATTAGGAAAAACACCCGAGGATTCACCCACGTGAATTTCTGCGATCTCAGTTCATTTTTATTTGTTACATTTTAAAAAAGCATCGAGAAAAGAGGTGTTTTATGTACTATCCATGACCTCCAGAGATGCTGTCGACCCACTGAGTTACACAATAACTGTTTTTTGTTCTTCATGTGCTATTCCCCTCCAGCAATGCTTTCATGTACTAACAAAACTACGGCTTACCCTCAAAATATCGCATGTTTTATCATTATATATTGCATCATAAGTTTCACAAAAACTCTTGTAATTTTATTTCTAATATAAAAAGCCTTCACATTATCTGCTAAACCTGGATTATCTGGATTTTGAAGACTAATATTTGACATCTAACACGATTTTCGACAGTTTTTTTTATCAGCGGACAATATGGTCGCTAATAAAACAAAAGATCTGCAGCATAAAGCCAATCTCTTCAAACTAAAGAGTAACATACGCAGCCATAAGTACAGGGGACACTTAGTAAAAACTCCAACTTTTATTTTATGAAATATAAAAATTAATTCATAAATATTTTCCAAAGTAAGTTGATGTATGGCCTAACCAGAATTCTAACATACTGATCCAAACCATTGTAACCCCTTCAGCGCAAGGCGAACAAAAGGTATGTACGTGTGAAAGGAACTGGTGGTGACAAAGATGCTGAGCAGCGGCTGATCGGCACATTCACGATCCAAGAAAAGCGTCTCAAATCCTCCTTAAATCATCATTGAAAAGTCATTAGAAATCTGGCAAGAGGCTCTGCACAGATTGGCACGAAACAGAACAAAGCATCAGCGTCTTCACACGATGGGAAAGTAAAGAAGTGGAACAATATCAGATGTCTTTTTTAACCAACATCCCAAGTATTAAAAAAATAACAGACCATATGCAGAATGAAGCTGCCTTTATTTTATGGCGCCTCCTATATTAGTGATACCTAAAGTTGATATTGGCAAAGGTAGCAAAAATATTATTTCAATATTTAGCTCGGGGATAATAGCCGTATTGCGTGGTTATTGTTCCATAGACGTAGTTGCAACAACAAGGAATGAAAAGGGAGGAGAGAGAAAGTAACAGAAAAAATCACCTGGTTCCAAAAAGGCAATGTCATTAAGGGATAAAATATATATTTAAACGTAATGATCTAGGAAACTTTATTATTTAATTTAAAGGAACAAAGCACATGCAAATAATTAGAATATATTTAATATATAACAACTCGATTGCAGGGCATTTAGTCTGGACGACTTAAATCCTTCATAGTTTATCAACTATAACATTTACACGGCTGGTGCACATCAGAACGTTGTAAGGCATTTATCCCCTGTGGCTCAACCTGGAATATTGAACAGTGAAGTTCGAAAAAAAAAAGACTTGCATCAATAGTTACCACAATTAGAATTCGAACAGTTGACAATTCTCTGACACCCGGGCATGACAACATGAAACATTTGTAATTAAAATTGTACTAATTTTAGTACAATAAAGACTAAATAGGAAAAAAAAAACAAGTCCACAAAACAAGCCAGAACAAAAACGAGCAGAGGAACTGGTATAATATTTCAGGTCAAAGACCTGACATTAGAAATCAAAGCTGATAAAAGGTCATTGACCGATAACGTTACTTACTGTGTAATTGTAATGGACCTCCATCAGCTGCGGGGTGGGAAGAAACAATTGCTATATATTATCATGGTTTTAAATTCAGGGTTTTGTCTTTGGTCATGAGAAGAATTACAAGTATTTGGGAAGTGGTACAAATGTTGTGGTAAAGTGGTGCATGAATTGTCATTTATTTCCTTCAAGGCTGGATATTCTTTGTGTACACGTGTTGTCTATGCTACTTCTAAAGCTAAACACAAATCCAAATCATTGCTCCTACTTTGTTATGTAAAAAAGTGTTTATTTTCACTTATTGAAATTGTATGTGTGTTTTTGATTGTCTGTGAGTGTATGTGACTCATTGCTACACAAAAACATTTTTTTGCTGTTCATCGTTCTTTGCTATTAACAACAGACTTCTCCAGCGTGTGCGGACAGGACGTCAAAGGACGAGAAGCCAAAGCCAAGAAGTGGAAGCCAAGATACAGAAAGTACATCACGCCGAAAAGCCAAGATACCTAAAGAGCATCACGCCGAAAATCCAAGTTACCGAATGAACATCATGCCGAAAAGCCAAGATATCGAAAGTGCATCACGCCAAAAGGGCACAAAGCCGAAAGTGATTCACGCCGATAGGATACGGACCTGAATGGACTCCACGCCACAGAGACAAGACGCAGAACGGACATCACTTTGAAAAGCCGCCGAAGGGACATGACGTCTCCGGAGACGGGATTTGTCCTAGACCTTATCAGCGATTGGTCTAGACCCCCGGGTCCATCACATTACTGGCTGGGGGGAGACAGGAGGGTTGTGGGGAGCTTGAGCTTGCGTTTGTCAAATGGTGGCAGTGACTCCAAGCTGCTGCGATTGCCACAGAGGCAGTGATGTGATGGATGCCACGGGGGTCTGGATCAATCACTGACCTTTGTCTGACCTTCCCCAGAGACGTACAAGGTACAACAATTTAACTATTTCGAAATGTAACAAGGTACAACAACTCTTGCAGCAAATATAGATTTTTTAAAGTGTTTCAGTGTTTCATACCTATTTATCATTCCGGCTTCACGTGTGTTGAGTGTCAGATTGTTTTTAGGCTTAAAATCTGACAGGGAACGAACATGATGTCGAAAAACCTCTGGCAATCGCAGCAGCTTGGAGTCACTGCCACCATTTTACAAACGCAAGCTCAAGCTCCACATCCTGTCTCCCCCCAGCTAGTGATGTGATGAACGCGGGGGTCTGGACCAATCACTGACCTTTGTCGATGACTGACAAGGTGTCAGACCAATCCCGTCTCCGGAGATGTCATGTCCGTTCAGCGGCTTTTTGACGTCATGTCCATTCCGCGTCTTGTCTCTGCGGGGCGGTGTCCGTTCGGGTTCGTATCCTTTCGGCGTGATGTACTTTCAGTATCTTGGTTTTTCGGCGTGATGTACTTTTGGTATTTTGGCTTCCACTTCTTGGCTTCGGCTTCTCATCCTTCGACGTCCCGTCTGGGTACCCTTCCCAGAGCTTAGCATAATAGGGAACAATGAGAAAGAATTGTTCAACAAAATAAATTGATAAGAAGAAACAAGCTTTTATCTCCTAGAAAAGGTTATTCATTTCAACTAAATACATTCTTTCCACTTGATTACAATATAAAACACATAAAAAATGGTTACAAAGATACTATTAAAACTGGCAATGATAACAAATTCAAAATGGGGTTGGTTGCCGAACTACTTGTTAAAAATAACTGTTCACTGGGTATCCAAAATGCTCATCTATTTCAGAGAATAAATTATACGATACGATGTGATACAATAGAACTTTAGTTATCTCTGGAGGGAAATTGATCGGCCAACAGTCATAAAACACAAAATACATGAAACATGAAATTAAAGTGATGAGTGGACAGGATTGGGGATGTGCAAAGGTTGGGGAGAGGGGTGGGGGCAGTCAGTCTACCCCAAGACAGAAGGGGGAGGAGTTGTACAGTTTGATAGCAAGAAAGGTCTCCTGTGCCGTTCTGTACTGCATCTTGGTGGAACCAGTTTGTTGCTGAAGGTACTCCTCAGGTTGACCAGTGTCTTATGGAGGGTGTGAGCTGTATTGTCCAAGATGCTCCGCAGTTTGAGGAGCATCCTCCCCTCCAAGCTGACCTCCCATGAATCCAACTCTGCCATCCAGGACAGAGCCAGCCTTCATGATGAGTTTGTTAATGCTATTGGCGTCCGTGGCCTTTGACCTGCTGCCCCAGCACATGGCAGCGAAGAAGATGGCACTGGCTACCCAATTGGTAGAACATCTGCAGCATCTTACTGCAGACATTGAAGGAGTGTAACCTTCTTATATAGTACAGCCGGTAGAGTGCTACAACAGTGATTTGAACAATTAATCACAACCAAAGGATTAATATTAACCTTCCAGTGACTCGGGTCAGGTGGCCATTCACAAGATGCTTTCACAATTTCTTGTCATTTGCCTTATTTAAAGCAGTGTCCTCAAACTGCCAATTGGCTCAACTAATTATTCAAGAGATAATCAAGCCACCAACAAGGAGTGGGTTGAGAGTCATGGAATCTAATAGATTGGTATAGCAAGCACCCAGCTCTATGAGCTCTATACACTTGAGCTCCATGCCTGTAACATTTTATGCTAAAAGCGGACTCTGGTATATCCTGTCCTGCTGCATTGTGGATGCCAAATTCCTATGTCTCCCAATTGAAGGCTGTACCTTAAACAATCAAGCACCACAACTCCGAAATTTCCCAATGCAATTGCTCTACTGTAATGTGTAATTTAAGAAGCTCTGTAAATGTTACATACTTGACCATCTGTTTGATCCCATTGCCACAGATTACTGTGGAGGCCAAGTCATTGGGCCAGAGATTAACAGATTCCTGATTAGTACAAGTGTCAAGGGTTATAGGTAGAATGCAGGAGAATGGTGTTGAGAAGGAACGATAGACCAGTCATGAACGGTGGAGTAGACTCAACTGGCCTAATTTTGCTCCTATGATTTATGAATTTATGAAAATGGAGATTAGTTGGTGTACAATTTTGGTCGCCTAATTATAGGAAGGATGTCAACAAAATAGAGAGAGTACAGAGGAGATTTACTAGAATGTTGCCAGGGTTCCAGCAACTATGTTACAGAGAAAGGTTGAACAAGTTAGGTCTTTATTCTTTGGAGCGCAGAAGGTTAAGGGGGGACTTGATTGAGGTCTTTAAAATGATGAAAGGGATAGACAGAGTTGACGTAGATAAGCGTTTCCCATTGAGGGTAGGGAAGATTCAAACAAGAGGGCATGGCATGAGAATTAAGGGACAGAGGTTTAGGGGTAACATGAGGGGGAACTTCTTTACTCAGAGGGTGGTGGAATAAGCTTCCAGCAGAAGTGGTGGAGGCAGGATCGATTTTAACATTTAAAAGTAAAGTGGATAGGTATATGGACGTGAAGGGAATGGAGGGGTATGGTCTGAGTGCAGGTAGATGGGACTAGGGGAAAACAAATGGTCAGCACGGACTGGAAGGGCCGATAGGGCCTGTTTACGTGCTGTAATTGTTATATGGTTATATGGTTTATATGGTTAAGGCATAAAGTACCTTTCATTTTGCTTAAAGAATAAATATGATCTGACAGATTACTAATCGGGCTGCATGGTTATATTTATAATTTTTGATTGATTTGAAAGGATGATACATGGCAGACCAACATTTTATTGTTGATTTATTTCTAGTAATTTTGTTTAATTCTATTCAGACTCTCTGTGAAGCAATCTATCTATAAATATATATTCAGAACAGATGACAGCACAATTCAGAGATCAGTACGGCACCATGTACATAATCCATTTGGGAGCTTTCATATTGAAAATTAGACAATTTACATGCAATAACTTTATATAATGTGTTATGTATATCCAAGCAGAGATTTCCTTATAAATGATACCGATTTAATGAAAGTCAGATATGCCCTCAGTAATGAATATATTTTGTAAATAATACATAACCTTAATAAGTAAGAATAACTAAGAACGGATTGATTCTGGTGATAAAGTTCACATCTTAAAAATAGTCAAAACACAATGGGTTAAGGTAAACCAAACAAGCTTTACTTCTACATCAGACGGGAGTGGCCGGAGATGTTACAGTCCTGAAGTATTCAGTCATACTTCTGGTTCTCCCAAGATACCACTCACCTTAACAAAAAATCCCGGGGTCTTTTATACAGCAAAAGACATGTACGCAGACTACCAATGGTATTAAGTAATGTCCCAGGAAGCATGCCAAATCCTAATATGGAGTTTTTCACCTTTTGCTCAAAACCAAGCATTCGGAAGACATTGGTCATAGTCCCAAGATGCAACAGTCCAGTCCTAACATGTAGTTGTTTTCCTGTGCCAGTTCATGTCTGTCTCCTTATCAGTACTGGCTTCCCTAACTGGTCCCTCTTATCTGCTAGTATTTTTCCACCAGAGAAAGCCTGCTTGGGAGATTGTGGTGCATGAGCTGTTTCCCAAATGTACCCCTTTTTCTGGGCAATTGTAATGACATGAGGTACTTATTGGCAAATGCTAGACACCGTGGTGTTGCGAAAACAGAGTAGGGCCAGCCTTTCAGTCAGATTTTGGGGTATTGGCACTAGTGGTACGCCTCCCTCGCTGTTGTGGGGAACATGCTTCCATTCCCTCTGTGAGCAAACTTATAACTCATAGACAAAAAGGTATTTATTTTTCTGCCATCTCGGCCATTCCCAGAACACCAAGGAAAGTCATTGTACCTTTTCCAGTTTTGAATTCTTTTGCAATTGGTTAGGTGTATCTAACGAGGATGATCTTCGACCTTCAGTAGTGTGGTCAGTAGTACTTGGAAGGGCCCCTTTCACCGTTCTCATAGTTGTATGGATTCGCCATTATGGTCTGCTGGTAGTGGTTTCTGCATCTCCAACACCTGTGACTGCAAGGCTGACAAGGTTCGAGTTAATTTCTGTGCGTACATAATTAGTTTCAAAGAGGGCCATCTTCTCGTATATTCATAGCTTGTCCTGTTGTCATTTCAACAGGCGTTAACCCTGTCTCTCTAGCTAGGGTTGTTCTGAACCATCAGAATGGCTGGGAATACCTTAACCTATTCCGGTCCAGTCTCGGTCAAGGCTTTACTTAAACTCTTTAGTGTCCTATTCATTCACTCCATTAATCCACAGGTGTTGGTGGATGTAACATCACTACTTACAAGGCAGACCCTTTAAAAATAGACCATTATTAAGAAAAAAACTATTCCCAATTGTTCCAATCTATCTCCCCAAATGCACAATTTCAAATTAACAGATTTACCTAGATTCCACGTGGCCAGCGTGGAATTCAAGTCTCCATTTGAACTCCTCAAAAGGTAAGAAATAGGAAGAAAACAAACTTAAAACACCGATGAAGCAAAACAACCTGCATATTTGCATCTCTCCACTATAGACTGGGACTGGATGCCATCCAGGGCGACACCCAGGGAACAGGAGAACAAAGAATAGACAGTTAATTTTCATGGATTGCTAATGCATTTGAAGGGCTGAATGGCGTAGTCCTGCACCTATTGTCTATTTGAAAAGAATAAAGGAAAAGAGCCACTGCATGTGGCTCCACCCCCATACAACTGCAATTTCTTAAAAAGACATACACTACCTCTTGAAACACATGAGACTCTACAAAGATTTATCATGTAAAAGAGCAAGCTCATTCAACGATATATTTAACCTGAATTATAGGATTAATTCAACATTTACCCAGAACCGGTTCAATAAACAAGTTACGGTCTTCCCATTCTCACCTCAAAGAAATCATGCAGCTCTTAATACTTTGATGCACCCAAATACATTCATACATTGTTCATAAATTCAACACATACTGGAAAACAGTCTTGATCCAAAACACACATTTAAAGGCATGTCTCACGGTGCGCGTTGACCCACGAGTAACCCCGAGTTTTCACTCGCGGTAATCACATACAATTAACGTAGCGGGAACATTGGAACTCGCACACGCAACTTAGTGACTCGTGGCGCTAATGGCAGGTACCCATGAAACTTGTTAACTCGTTAAAAAATTCAAACCTAACCCTAACCCAAGAACCCACAGTCAGTACACCTCTCCTACACATGTCTCCCACAGTGATCCCAGCCTAACCCAAGAGCCTTGTCACCCCAGACCGATTAATGACGCCCGCGCACCCCCCCCCCCCCCCCCCCCCCCCCCCCAACCTCCCATCCACCTCAATCTACGACTGTGCACCAAAGCAGCTCTGGAGGCGAACCCTGAGCTCCGTCTCCCAACAATCAGATGTGCGACTGATGTGAAAGAACAGCGGCTGCGGCCGGCCGGCTGGCACCCAGCATGGACTTCTCACACCCTCACACACTTACCTTCATTCACGGTTGGCTCAAGAGTAACGGGAGAGGAACTTGGTAACTTGGGAAAGGAACTTGGAACATCGCAGAAATGACATACCCGTGGGAACTCGGTTAAACACTTGAACATAAACTTGGAATCTTGTACATAACCACGAGTCTTTTTTTTTTCTTTCACTTGGGGTCACTCGTGGGTGGACTCGCACCGTGAGACAGGGCTTTTAGACATCCCTTGTATCCCTCTCGACCCTCTCTCTCTCTCTCTCTCTCTCTCTCTCTCTCTCTCTGTGCTGTTGCTACTCCCACCTCTTAGACACAGGTTATTTCATAAAAACTTCATAAGTGCATGCTGCATTCCACACATTCCACATTCTCTTTCCTCCTTTCCAGCATGCGTAAGGGAATGTATCTAAAAGCATCAGCTATACAAATTTGTCCGAGAGGAGTGAGCGAGAGGCCCCAAGAGTAACTCTTTCACTGGGACAATTCACCCATAACATCATGGACTGTTTCATATCTGAAATACTGCTTCAACAAATAGCTCAATTTCTAAAATAACAGTAAGATTTTAGTTCATCTATACAAAGCAAGTTGTAAAATGCAAATTGTAAAAAAAATGGAAAATTTAAAAAAAATGCAGAGAGTATACTGAAAATGGCTCAAAGCCATTTTACAAAAAGAAAATTAGCTAGAAACATACTTGCAAACAGACAATAAGACAACAAATTACACACGGCAAAGTCACAGATTCTACACTTGGATAAACGGTATAATGAAACTGTTTTGTTTCAAGAGTCAAGAGTGTTTTATTGTCATATGTCCCAGATAGAACAATTACATTCTTACTTGCAGCAGCACAACAGAATATGTAAACATGTAAACATAAAGAACAGAATATGTACTTTCTGTTGAAAACTAAATGAGTCTTGGAAAACTCAACTTTTTCAACTTTTCCCACAGGATCTTTTATATGAGGTTGGAAAGACATGGCGGGTTTCTTGACTCATTCTGAATATTCAGACACCTCTGACAAAGCAGCATTTGGTGATAGAAGTGCTGGCTCAGATTGAGTACTCAAGACGCTGCAATTCCTTGTCCCTCCACATGGAACACCATTGTAGCATTCTCCAGACTTTTCTGCAGAATTATGAACAGCCAAAAACTACAAGAATTGTTCTCCCTATAACTTAATACAATATATGCTTAGTGTATTGCACAATAAATTCTGTAATAGCCTACTAAGACATAATTTCAGTTTAGCAATATATGTGCACAAAAAAAACTAATTTCATATGTAGGATTGTCTTAGTTTCAAATAAAATATTTCAAAAATATATACCAGTTTAGAATGATAAAAACTAAATAATTATTTTGACAGTTATGCTTCCACTCCAATTTCATGAAATTTGTTCTGTTCTATATTTTGTGCACTGTGGAAAAGTAATGATATACTACTTCTTGGTTTGGTGGCTATAACAATTTTTCAGTGTAATCGGCTGGTTGACCTGCTTGATTATACTGGTAGTGCTGGAGTTTCCTTTGAGCTATTGACAGCGAATGCCTCAGCAAGGCCAACAGCATAATCAAGGATGAGTTGCAACCTGGTCACTCCTTCTTGTCCCCTCTCTCATCAGGCAAAAAGGTATAGAAATGTGAAAATGCACACCTCTAGATTCAGCGAGAGTTTCTTCCCAGCTGTTATCAGGCAACTGAATCATCCTACCACAACCAGAGAGCAGAACTAAACTACGATCTATCTCTTCGATGACAATCGGACTATCCTTAATCGGTCTTTGTTGGCTTTACCTTGCTCTAAACGTTATTCCCTTATCATGATTCCGTGCACTGTAAATGGCTCAATTGTAATCATGTTTCTGCTGACTGGTTAGCGCCCAACAAAAGCTTTTCACTGTACCTCAGTACACATGACAATAAACTATGAATGGCATCAGGGAAGGTGGAATCTCAAAACAAAGATTGGTATTGATATTGTTCTATTATTGTCTCATGTACCAAGATAGTTTGCTTGAGTACTTTTGCTGGATTGTGTGGATAATTTTCATCAAAACCACAATAAGCGCTGTGGCTTTGCTAATGACAGAGCATGAGACTTCATTATAACTTTGAGGGCTGATTACCATTTTGAAACACCAGTGATGGATTATTATTTACCTGAGTTTCAAATCTGAATCTTTGTTATATATTGTACATTTATAATTGGGGCTATTTTTTAATGACCAAAGGAGAAACATAGAAACATAGACATTAGGTGCAGGAGTAGGCCATTCGGCCCTTTGAGCCTGCAACGCCATTCAATATGATCATGGCTGATCATCCAACTCAGTATCCTGTACCTGCCTTCTCTCCATACCCCCTGATCCCTTTAGCCACAAGGGCCACATCTAACTCCCTCTTAAATATAGCCAATGAACTGGCCTCAACTACCTTGTGTGGCAGAGAATTCCACAGATTCACCACTCCCTGTGGGAAAAATGATTTTCTCATCTCGGTCCTAAAAGACTTCCCCCTTATCCTTAAACTGTGACCCCTTGTTCTGGACTTCCCCAACATGAGACCCACAGGAGCCACTTGGAAGAAGAGGGGGAGGAGCGACACCCGACCGGTAAGCTTTAAAATCCAGCGCGGGGCTTGTTTTTTCAGAGGCCCACAGGAGCCGTTGGAAGAAGAGGGGGAGGAGCGACACCCGACCGGTAAGGTTTAAAATCCAGCGCGGGGCTTGTTTTTTCAGAGGCCCACAGGAGCCGTTGGAAGAAGAGGGGGAGGAGCGACACCCGACCGGTAAGGTTTAAAATCCAGCGCGGGGCTTGTTTTTTCAGAGGCTTACCCAAATCCATAACTTTCCATTTGGAGAAGTGGTTTTTTTTTGAGGAAGCTGCTGATTGGTGGGAAGTGGACCAGGGTAAGCAGCTGATTGGCAGTCAGATCCCAGCAGTTTGTTGTGTACTTTATATTGTATCCTGTGTAAGGGGGGCAGTATGAAGGCCAGGGCAGTGTACTGTTCTGGATGTCAGATGTGGGAGGTCAGGGAATCTGATAGCCCTCCAGACGTCCACATCTGCGCCAGGTGTGTTGAGATGGGGCTCCTAAAGGACTGTGTTAGGAACCTGGAGCAGCAGCTCGATGACCTCCGTCTCCTCAGGGAGAGTGAGGAGGTAATAGAGAGGAGCTACAGGGAGGTAGTCACTCCCAGACCACAGGAGGCAGACAAGTGGGTCATGGTTAGGAAGGGCAAGGGGCAGAGGCAGGGGCTAGAGAGTACCCCTGTGACCGTACACCTGGAAAATAGGTACTCGGGTTTGAGTACGATTGGAGGGGACAGCCTAGCTGGGGGCAGCAACAGCGGCCGGGCCTCCGGCACAGAGACCGGCCCTGATGCTCATAAGGGTAGCAAAAAGAGGAGGGCAATTGTAATAGGGGACTCTATAGTTAGGGGGTCGGATAGGCGATTCTGTAGACGCAGTCGGGAGACCCGGATGGTAGTTTGCCTCCCTGGTGCCAGGGTCTCGCATGTGTCAGAACGTGTACAAAAGATTCTGATAAGGGAGGGAGAGGAGCCTGATGTTGTGGTACACATAGGTACCAATGACATAGGCAGAAAAAGTGATGAGGTCCTGAAGGGAGAATCTAGGGAGTTGGGGGGAAAGTTAAGGAGAAGGACCAAAAGGGTAACGATTTCAGGATTACTGCCTGTGCCGCGTGACAGTGAGAGTAGGAATGAAATGAGGTGGAGGATAAATGCGTGGCTGAGGGACTGGTGCAGTGGGCAGGGATTCAAGTTTCTTGATCACTGGGACCTCTTTTGGGGAAGGCATGATCTGTACACAAAGGACGGGTTGCACTTGAGCCCGAGGGGGACCAATATCCTGGCAGGGAGATTTGCAAAGGCTACTGGGGAGACTTTAAACTAGAAAGGCTGGGGGGAGGGACTCGGGTAGAGGGGGCTAGGGGTCAGGGTGTGGGGCAAGAGGCAGAGAAGGGAAGCACTCGGATCCAAAATGTAGGCGAGAAAGATGAAAAAGATAATAGACAGAAAATAAGGGATGGTGGGTTTCTAAAATGTGTATATTTTAATGCGAGGAGCATTGTAAGTAAGGTGGACGAACTTAGAGCCTGGATTGACACCTGGAAATATGATGTTGTGGCAATCAGTGAAACATGGTTGCAGGAGGGCTGTGATTGGAAACTAAATATTCCAGGATTTCATTGCTTCAGGTGTGATAGAATTGGAGGGACCAGAGGGGGAGGTGTTGCATTGCTTGTCAGAGAAGATATTACAGCAGTGCTTTGGCAGGATAGACTAGGAGGGCTCGTCTAGGGAGGCTATTTGGGTGGAACTGAGAAGTGGGAACGGTGTAGCAACACTTTTAGGGGTGTATTATAGACCGCCAAATGGGGAGCGTGAATTGGAAGAGCAAATATGTAAGGAGATAGCAGATATTAGTAGTAAGCACAAGGTAGTGATTGTGGGAGATTTCAATTTTCCAAACATAGACTGGGAAACACATTCTGTAAATGGGCTGGATGGTTTGGAGTTTGTAAAATGTGTGCAGGATAGTTTTTTGCAGCAGTACATAGAGGTATCGACCAGAGAAGGGGCAGTGCTGGACCTCCTGTTAGGAAATGAGGCAGATCAGGTGACGGAGGTATGCGTTGGTGAGCACTTCGGGACCAGTGATCATAATACCATTAGTTTCAATATAATTATGGAGAGAGTCAGAACTGGACCTAGGGTGGAGATTTTTGATTGGAGAAAGGCTAACTTTGAGGGAATGCGTAAGGATTTTAAAGGAGTGAATTGGGACACTTTGTTTCATGGGAAGGATGTAGAAGAGAAATGGAGGACATTTAAAGGGGAAATTGTAAGAGTACAGAATCTTTATGTCCCTGTTAGGTTGAAAGGAAATAGTAAAAATTGGAAAGAGCCATGGTTTTCAAGGGAAATTGGACACTTGTTTTGAAAAAAGAGAGATATCTACAATAATTATAGGAGGCAAGGAGTAAATGTGGTGCTAGAGGAGTATAAAGAATGTAAAAAGAATCTTAAGAAAGAAATTAGGAAGGCTAAAAGAAGATATGAGGTTGCTTTGGCAAGAAAGGTGAAAGTAAACCCAAAGGGTTTCTACAGCTATATTAATAGCAAAAGGATAACGAGGGATAAAATTGGACCATTAGAGAACCAGAATGGACAGCTATCCGCAGAGCCAAAAGAGATGGGGGAGATATTGAACAATTTCTTTTCTTCGGTATTCACCAAGGAGAAGGATATTGAACTCGGTGAGTTAAGGGGAAAAAGTAGAGTAGCTATGGAAACTATGAGATTCAAAGAGGAGGAAGTACTGACACTTTTGAAAAATATAAAAGTGGATAAGTCTCCAGGTCCTGACAGGATATTCCCTAGGACATTGAGGGAAGTTAGTGTAGAAATAGCGGGAGCTATGACAGAAATATTTCAAATGTTATTAGAAACGGGAATAGTGCCGGAGGATTGGCGTACTGCGCATGTTGTTCCATTGTTTAAAAAGGGTTCAAAGAATAAACCTAGCAATTATAGACCTGTTAGTTTGACGTCAGTGGTGGGCAAATTAATGGAAAGGATACTTAGAGATAATATGTATAAGCATCTGGATAAACAGGGTCTGATCAGGAACAGTCAACATGGATTTGTGCCTGGAAGATCATGTTTGACAAACCTTCTTGAATTTTTTGAAGCGGTAACTAGGGAAATTGATGAGGGTAAAGCAGTGGATGTTGTCTATATGGATTTCAGTAAGGCCTTTGACAAGGTTCCCCGAGGAAGGTTGGTTAAGAAGGTTCAATCTTTGGGTGTTAATGGCGGAGTAGCAAGATGGATTCAACAGTGGCTGAATGGGAGATGTCAGAGAGTAATGGTGGATGGCTGTTTGTCAGGTTGGAAGCCGGTGACCAGTGGGGTGCCTCAGGGATCTGTGTTGGGTCCACTGTTGTTTGTCATGTACATCAATGATCTGGATGATGGGGTGGAAAATTGGATAAGTAAGTATGCAGATGATACTAAGATAGGTGGTGTTGTGGATAATGAAGTAGATTTTCAAAGTCTACAGAGAGATTTGGGCCATTTGGAAAAGTGGGCTGAAAGATGGCAGATGGAGTATAATGCTGATAAGTGTGAAGTGCTACATCTTGGCAGGACAAATCAAAATAGGACGTACATGGTAAATGCTAGGGAATTGAGGAATGCTGTGGAACAGAGGGATCTAGGAATAACTGTGCATAGTTCCCTTAAGGTGGAATCGCATGTAGATAGGGTGGTAAAGAAAGCCTTTGGTGTGCTGGCCTTTATAAATCAGAGCATTGAATATAGGAGTAGGGAAGTAATGTTAAAATTGTACAAGGCATTGGTAAGACCAATTCTGGAGTATCGTGTACAATTTTGGTCGCCTAGTTATAGGAAGGATGTCAACAAAATAGAGAGAGTACAGAGGAGATTTACTAGAATGTTGCCAGGGTTCCAGCAACTATGTTACAGAGAAAGGTTGAACAAGTTAGGTCTTTATTCTTTGGAGCGCAGAAGGTTAAGGGGGGACTTGATTGAGGTCTTTAACATGATGAAAGGGATAGACAGAGTTGACGTGGATACGTTTTTCCCATTGAGGGTAGGAAAGATTCAAACAAGAGGGCATGACATGAGAATTAAGGGACAGAGGTTTCGGGGTAACGTGAGGGGGAACTTCTTTACTCAGAGGGTGGTGGCTGTGTGGAATCAGCTTCCAGCAGAAGTGGTGGAGGCAGGATCGATTTTAACATTTAAGAGTAAAGTGGATAGGTATATGGACGTGAAGGGAATGGAGGGGTATGGTCTGAGTGCAGGTAGATGGGACTAGGGGAAAGCAAATGGTCGGCACGGACTGGAAGGGCCGAGAGGGCCTGTTTCCGTGCTGTAATTGTTATATGGTTATATGGTTATATGTAGGGGAACACTCTTCCTGCATCTAGCCTGTCCAACCCCTTAAGAATTTTGTAAGTCTCTATAAGATCCCTCCTCAATCTTCTAAATTCCAGCGAATACAAGCCAAGTCTATCCAGTCTTTCTTCATATGGAAGTCCTGCCATCCCAAACAGTTCTCTGGTGGTACCACAGCATCAACTAATTAACAAGGGTTTGTTGATATGATTCTATTTAACATATTGTAACATCAGAAAGAACAAGGGGCTACTTGTTGACAGAAAATATATGGAAGACTATCAAGGATTACTCAAAGTATAAATTAAAGAAGGACACTCAGTAAACGCATGTGTGCAGTTAAATTCTATCTTGACAGATGTGATTGTGTGTATGTCAAAGGTGATAAAGAAGTTATGAAAGAAGATGCAAAGACAGAAGAAAATATGAAGCAGAAAGTAAAGCAAGGTCATTGTAGAAAAGAAAATGAGAGAGAAAAATAAAGAGGTGGTAATAAAGAGAGAAAAAGGAGAAACAAAAGAAACGCAAAGTAAAAGATCTAGCAAAGACTAAAAGGAAGTGAATAAAAAAACTGTTATGTCTAAGAAAATAGACAATAGGTGCAGGAGTAGGCCATTCGGCCCTTCGAGCCAGCACCACCATTCAATGCGATCATGCCTGATCATCCACAATCAGTACCCCATTTCTACCCGACTCCTCTATCTTTAGGAGCCCTATCAAGCTCTCTCTTGAAGTTATCCAGAGAACCAAACTCCACTGCCCTCTGAGACAGAGAATTCCACACGCATAGAAACATAGAAAATAGGTGCAGGAATAGGCCATTCGGGCCTTCGAGCCTGCACCGCCATTCAATATGATCATGGCTAATCATCCAACTCAGTATCCTGTACCTGCCTTCTCTCCATACCCCCTGATTCCTTTAGTCACAAGGGCCACATCTAACTCCCTCTTAAATATAGCCAATGAACTGGCCTCAACTAGCTTCTGTGGCAGAGAATTCCACAGATTCACAACTCTGTGTGAAAAATTATTTTCTCATCTCGGTTCTAAAAGACTTCCCCCTTATCCTTAAACTGTGACCCCTTGTTATGGACTTCCCCAACATCAGGAACAATCTTCCTACATCTAGCCTGTCCAACCCCTTAAGAATTGTGTAAGCCTCTATATCCCCCCTCAATCTTCTACATTCTAGCGAGTATAAGCCGAGTCTATCCAGTCTTTCTTCATATGAAAGTCGTGCCATCCCAGGAATCAGTCTGGTGAACCTTCTCTGTACTACCTCTATGGCAAGAATGTCTTTCCTCAGATTGGGAGACTAAAACTGTACGGAATACTCCAGATGTGACCTCACCAAGACCCTGTACAACTGCAATAGAACATCCCTGCTCTTATACTCAAATCATTTTGCTATGAATGCTAACATACCATTCACTTTCTTCACTGCCTGCTGCACCTGCATGCCTACTTTCAATGACTGGTGTACCATGACACCCAGGTCTCGTTGCATCTCCCCTTTTCCTAATCGGCCACCATTCAGATAATAGTCTACTTTCCTGTTTTTGCCACCGAAGTGGATAACCTCACATTTATCCACATTATACTGCATCTGCCATGCATTTGCCCACTCACCCAACCTATCCAAGTCACCTTGCAGCCTCCTAGCATCTTCCTCACAGCCAACACTGCCCCCCAGCTTCGTGTCATCTGCAAACTTCGAGATGTTGCATTCAATTCCCTCATCCAGATCATTAATATATATTGTAAATAGCTGGGGTCCCAGCACTAAGCCTTGCGGTACCCCACTAGTCACTGTCTGCCATCCTGAAAATAATCCGTTTACTCCTACCCTTTGCTTTCTGTCTGCCAGCCAGTTCAATACTGAACCCCCAATACCGTGTGCTTTAAATTTGCATACTAATCTCTTATGTGGGACCTTGTTAAAAGCCTTCTGAATGTCCAGATATAACACATCTACTGGTTCTCCCTTATCCACTCTACTAGTTACATCCTCGAAAAATTCTATAAGATTCGTAGGACATGATTTACCTTTCATAAATCCATGCTGACTTTGTCCAATGATTTCACCACTTTTCAAATGTGATGCTATCCCATCTTTAATAACTGATTCTAGCATTTTCCCCACTACCATTGTTAGTCTAACTGGTCTGTAATTCCCCGTTTTCTCTCTCCCTCCCTTTTTAAATAGTGGGGTTACATTAGCTACCCTCTGATCCTCAGGAAATACTCCAGAATCTAAAGAGTTTTGAAAAATTATCACTATTGCATCCACTATTTCTGGGGCTATTTCCTTAAGTACTCTGGGATCTGGCCCTGGGGATTTATCGGCCATTAATCCATTCAATTTACCTAACACCACTTCCCGGCTAACCTGGATTTCACTTAGTTCCTCCATCTCATTTGACCCCCAGTCCTGTTCTATTTCCGGCAGATTATTTATGTTTTCCTTAGTGAAGACAGAACCAAAGTAGTTATTCAATCGGTCTGCCGTGATCAATTCACCAGTTTCTGACTGCAAGGGACCTACATTTGTTTTAACTAACCTTTTTCTCTTCATATATCTATAAACACTTTTGCAGTCAGTTTTTATGTTCCCTGCCAGTTTTCTTTAATAATCTATTTTCCCTTTCCTAATTAAGCCCTTTGTCCTCCTCTGCTGGACTCTGAATTTCTCCCAGTCATCTGGTAGGCTGCTTTTTCTGGCTAATTTGTATGCTTCATCTTTTATTTTGATACTATCCCTGATTTCTCTTGTTATCCACAGATGCACTACCTTCCCTGATTTATTATTTTGCCAAACTGGGATGAACAATTGTTGTAGTTCATCCATGCAGTCTTTAAATGCATTCCATTGCATATCCACCGTCAACCCTTTAAGAATCACTTGCCAGTCTATCTTGGCCAATTCACGTCTCATACCCTTAAAGTTACCTTTCTTTAAGTTCAGGACCCTTGTTTCTGAATTAACAATGTCACTCTCCATCCTAATGAAGAACTAAACCATATTATGGTCTCTCTTTCCGAAGGAGCCATGCACAACAAGATTGCTAACTAACCCTTCCTCATTACTCAATACCCAGTCTAGATTAGCCTGCTCTCTCGTTGGTTCCTCTACATGTTGGTTTAGAAAACTATCCCGCTTACATTCCAAGAAATCCTCTTCCTCAGCACCCCTGCCAATTTGATTCACCCAATCCATATGTAGATTGAAGTCACCCATTATAACTGTTTTACCTTTGTTGCACGCATTTCTAATTTCCTGTTTGATGCCATCCCCAACTCCACTACTACTGTTAGGTGGCCTGTACACAATTCCCACTAGCGTTTTCTGCCCCTTGGTGTTTCACAGCTCTACCCATATCGATTCCACATCCTCCAAGCTAATGTCCTTCCTTTCTATTGCCTTAATCTCCTCTCTAACCAGCAACGCTACTCCACCTCCTTTTCCTTTCTGTCTATCCTTCCTGAATATTGAATATCCCTGGATGTTCAGCCCCCAGCCTTGGTCACCCTGGAGCCATGTCTCCGTGATCCCAACTATATCATATTCATTAATAACTATCTGCACATTCAACTCATCAACCTTATTATGAATGCCCCTTGCATTGAGACACAAAGCCTTCAGGCTTGTTTTTACAACACTCTTACCCCTTATACAATTACGTTTAAAAGTGGCCTTTTTTGATTTATGACTTTTCTGCGTGCCACTTTTACCTTTCATCTTGCTGCCTATTGCTTCTACCCTAATTTTACGTGCCTCTGTCTCTCTGCTCCTGCTCCCGTCCCCCTGCCACATTAGTTTAAATCCTCCCTGAGAGCACTAGCAAACACTCCCCCAAGCACATTGGTTCCATTCCAGCCCAGGTTCAGACTGTCCTGTTTGTACTGGTCCCACCTCGCCCAGAACTGGTTCCAATGTCCTAGAAATTTGAATCCCTCCCCCTTGCACCATTTTCAAGCCACGTATTCATCTGCCATATCCTCCTATTTCTACTCTGACTAGCACGTGGCACTGGTAGTAATCCAGAGATTATTACCTTTGAGGTCCTATCTTTAGGTTTATCTCCTAGCTCCCTAAATTTGCCTTGTAGGACCTCATCCCATTTTTTTTAACCTATATCGTTGTTGCCAATGTGCACCACGACAGCTGGCTGTTCACCCTCCCCCGCCAGAATATTCTGCAGCTGTTCAGTGACATCCCTGACCCTTGTACCAGGGAGGTAACATACCATCCTGGAGTCTCATTTACGGCCGCAGAAATGCCTATCTTTTCCCCTTACAATTGAATCCCCTATTACTATAGCCCTTCCACTCTTTTTCCTCCCCTCCTGTGCCGCAGAGCCACCCATGGTGCCATGAACTTGGCTGCTGCTGCCTTCCCTGATGAGCCATCTCCCCCAACAGTGTCCAAAATGGTATATCTGTTTAGGAGGGAGATGACCACAGGGGACTCCTGCACTACCTGCCTACTGCTACGCTGGCTAATGGCCACCCATTCCCTTTCTGTCCGCTTAACTTTTACCTGCGGTGTGATCAACTCACTGTACGTGCTATTCATGAGTTTCTCAGCATCGTGGATGCTCCAGTATGAATCCAACCGCAGCTCCAATCGTTCAATGCGGTCTGCCAGGAGCTGCAGCTGGACACACGTCCTGCAAACGTAGTCACCAGGGACGCCGACCATATCCCTGATCTCCCATATGTTGCAGGATGAGCAAACCATGGGGCCGATCTCAACTGACATGGCTTGTCCCCAAATTAAATCAACTCCCTCGCAATTCTCTGTGTGAAAAAGTGTTTCCTCATCTCCATTCTAAATGCCTTACCCCTTATTCTTAAACTGTGGCCCCTGGTTCTGGACTCCCCCAACACATGTTTGTTGCCTCTAGTATGTCCAAACTCTTAATAATTTTATGTTTCAATAAGATTCCCCCTCATCCTTCTAAATTCCAGAGTATACAAGTTCAGCCACTCCATTCACTCAGCATATGACAGTCCCGCCATCCCGGGAATTAACCTTGTGAACCTACGCAGCTCTCCCTCAATAGCAAGAATGTCCTTCCTCAAATTAGGGGACCAAACTTGCACACAATACTTCAGGTATGGTCACACTAGGGCCCTATACAACGGCAGTTGTACTTTCCCTTTTCCCAACTTGACACCATTTAGATAATAATCTGCCTTCCTATTTTTGCTACCAAGGTGGATAACCTCACATTTATCCACATTAAACTGCATCTGCCCACTCACCCAACCCGTCCAAGTCACCCTGCATTCTCATAACATCCTCCTCACAGTTCACACTGCCACCCAGCTTTATGCCATCTGCAAATTTGCTAATGAGGAAGAAGAAGGTCCAGAAACGGAATCATTGACTAAGTAATCATCAAGCATAGAAAAGCTTTCAGGCAATTCCCAACTAATTATTGTAAGCAACCAATAAATAGAAAGAAAGAACAATGCTGAAAGTGATGAGAAAAGCAAATAAAACCTGAATCTGAATACAGCTAATCAAAGATGTAGTAGGTGGGCCCCCCCTGTGATCCTACTTCCTGGGTATCATTTTGTTCATTGGTAGCTCTTCTGTCGGAAAAATGATGTTCCCAAGCACAAAACTCATTTGGACTATGTTTTTTTAGCCCTTATTTCAATATATGTCAAAATTGTGTTTTTTCACACTTTGCCCTCTTTCTCTGGGTCTGTGAATTTGGTACTTGCAATTGAGTCTGTTTCTTAGTAAAGATACATTAAAAATCCACTAAATTAGGACCATATCATCCTCAACTCTATGAAAATCACCAAGCTCTGCCGGAGGTTTCACAAATTTGTTACGCTGTTGCATCAGTTTGATTGGCTTGACTTTGCCGATTCCTTGAAGGCATTTGTTGAATCACAGCCTGAGAACGCATGCAGTCCAAGTAATGCTGAGCAGTATTCTGAGAAATACTGCTTTGCAAAATGGGTGACATCTATTAGCCTTCGCTCTCCCTGTGTCAAAGAACACCGTGGTGTCTTGAATGCTGTTTGCATAGTGAAGCAATATGAAAAAGATATCGCTATCTGGACTTTTGACTTGCACATGGTCATATCCTTGCTCTTTGCCATAGTTGCAGTTTAGGATGACTCGCGAGTCTGTTTCTTCTTGGTTTGACCAGGGATTGCATCCCAGACTGCAGTTTCGCTTTCCCAGTCTGAGAAGTAAGAAGTGTGGCCTCTCCTTCCTTCATGAAGATCACCTTCCTTCATTGTAGCCTCTTTGCCATGTCATGTTCACTCCACACACCAAGAAGAAGTTCAATGAGCTGTTTCTTATTCTCATCATTGGTCAAGAACTGCTTCCAATCTCTTGGTTTTTCAGTCTTTCCTCCTTTGATTATTCTCTTCGCCGCACACCCACGCCGTGTCCGTTCACTCGACTTCACTGAATCTGGTTTGTACATATCGGTACTGAAAATTACATAATTAGATGACAATGCATTGAAGATTTTGATGCCAGTCTCTTTGAAGTTTGCAGGAATCTTTGAGATAGTAGAATGCAGCATTGCCATCTTCCACTATCAATGTCTTGTTACTGGCAGGAGGTTGTGAGTTGTCTACATCTTTCAATAGGTAGTGTAGGCCCTTGGATTTATCAGTCTTTGCAAATAAGTTGTCTGATGTACCAATGGAGTAGGGTAAAGGGTTCAGAGAGTACTTCATAATCTCCCGTAGATTGCGTTGACTGCCAGAACTTTGTGCTTTGACCATCAGTTGAAAAGCAATATCTATCTCCTTGTTGCTTATATTCTATAACCTTTCATTCAGATGTTTTCAGCTTCACTCTTTTCTTTGTTTCTGCCATGGTTTTGAGTTTCAGATTCTTAATGAGTTCGGAGAATGCTGTCTTTTTCTCGTCGCTCTCTGATGAACTTCTCTTTCTGTTCTTTCCCTGTGGTAAGTACCTTTATGGCATGTTTCTCAACTTCAGCCAGAACACGTGCACCAGAAGAGAGTACACACGTGCACCAGAAGAGAGTCTTGTCATCTACGTCAAAAGGATTCAGGAAGCTCTTCACAGCATCAATGGTTTTCTGTACACATGCCTCACCTTTCCTTATCTCAGTTGGTTGTTGATCTCTGTGTATGCTTCCGCGATTGGTACCAGAAATCATGTCTGCGAGGCTGAGAGTTGCGGAGAGAAAGTGTGCCCTTTCTGTTGACGTTCGAACCCATCTCTGATAAGCGCTGTGATTCTCCAAGATGCCAGAGAGCCCAACATCACTACCACCACCTCGAGATTTGCCATGTTTCATGATGGTCTCCTCAATCGTTTTGTCAACAGCACATCGGTTTCCTGGTATGAATGACCTAGTGACACTGATGGCACCTCTTTCGATGAAAGTCAGGTCACCGGGATGTGATTCTTCGATGTTTGCCAAGAATACAGCAACATAGGTCAGATAGCGGGAGTAATTGTAACCACCAAAGGTGAAGAGATCGGGCATAAGAAACAGATAGTGTATGTACAATGGAGAATTGTTCTCTTTCACAGACCTAATCAATGAGAGAGCAATCCACACGGAATCCATGTACGACAACCAAAATTGTACAGTCTTCCCGAAAGATCCTTTTCGAACATCAGCTTTGAAGCTCTCATACGACTCCATCAATGTGTTGAGATCTGCATTGGCCATGACTTCAGCAAGTGCCTGCTTTGTTGGCGATCGGATTAGCTCTTAAAAGATGCCCTTTGATTCCTCTTGTATACTGGACAGCATTGTATCTTTTCCAGCCATAGACAGGAAGTCATCAAGAAGAAGCCTCTCCAAGCACTCCGCCATCGTCTTGTGACAGTGCAGACATCTGTCGTAGTTCTTTCCTGTCATAACACCTTTCATAGAACCAGTAGACATGAGTCCCGATTCCATGAGGACATCCTGAAGTCCGGGTCCTTCCATTTTCTTTCCAAGCATTTTGAAGAATGCACAAATGACATGAAATGTGCCAATCAACACAATATGTTTCTTGTAATTAGCAGGATGACTACACACAAGAGGATATGCCTTCATGCAGGCGCCCAAGTCGAATGTTATATTGACATATGATTTGCATCTTCAGAAGCTCGTAAACACTCTTGAACTGTACTAAATTCCGTGATGGGATGATTGATCACAGGATAGTAGTCAATTGTGGTCACATTTGAAGGCATCTCACCTGTTGCTGAGACAAATCCAGCCCAAGCTGGAAGCTCCTGACCTTTCTCACTACGCGCTCTCCGGGAAAGCATCCATGCCAGATCTTTTCTTGTATACTGTTTGAATGCTTCATCCCCATCATCACACTTCCAGTGCTGCACACGGAAATCTGGATTTGCTTTCCGGTTGACGTAGCATATGGAAGACGGCCACAAGAAAGAGGGCAAAGTGTGATAAAACATAATTTTGACATAGATTGAAATAAGGATTTAAAAAACAAAGTCCAAATGAGTTTTTTTCTTGGGAACATCATTTTTTTCCGACAGAAGAGATACCACTGAACAAAATAACACCCAAGAAGTCGGATCATTGGGGCGGGGGGTGGGGGGGGGGGGGGGTGCACTGTAGACCCATCTGGCCCACGGACTAATGGGCCGGGTTAACAATACCTGCTGTAAGATGCTATTGTTTGTTAAAGAATTCTGGAGATTTTAGCAATGAAAATATCCAGAAAGGAGCCTGTCAGCTTGGACAAATTTGCAATCCAAGTAAACTATCAAATACATGTACTAGAAATTATGAATGTAGAAGAATATAAACAAAAAAAAATCCACTAAGATATGAAGAATGACAAAGAATTGTGTAAGTCAAGCAAACTTCTCACATATTATATTCCGTACTAAATTTTACCCATTCATGATATACTGTACGAGCATTTGATAAGCATAGTCTATTTTAAACTAGTCAACTGTGAAAGATTTAGTCAAAAATATGTTAATGAACCACTGTTATTTCAGTGTATGTTAAACATATAAACTTTAAATTATCTATATGATTAAAAGTCTCATCTTGACCACTTTCTGTCTGCGCTCTATATTGATTTTAGAAAAAAACGCTACGATATATTGCTATGATTTTGGCCAACTTACTCACAGTCCTCCTCCGCTGATCAGGCCTCAAGAATTTTTCCCATTCATGAAAAATAAAAGAGTTATGAGTGTTTAAAAAACCTTGAGATCCTCTCGCCTGTCAATCACCGCAACGAAGTTAACGGCCCTTCCGGTTGGGGGGGGAAGGACTATAAACCCCTGGATTACTCACACACACACACACACACACACACACACACACACACACACACACACACACACACACACACACACACACACACACACACACACACACACACACACACACACACATACTCATGCATACACTCACACACATACTCTCACACGCACTCACACACACGCATACATGCACATACACACACACTCACTCACACACACATACACTCACTCACTCATTCACACATACACTCACTCACACATACACTCACTCACTCTCTCACACACACAGACACTCATACACACACAGACACTCACACACACAAACACACTCACCCACACACACTCACCCACACACACACATACATACACACACTCACACACACACACACTCACACACATACACTCACACACACACACACACACACTCACTCACTCACTCACTCACTCACTCACTCACTCACTCACTCACTCACACACACAGACACACACACACAGACACTCACACACACACATACACACACACTCACCCACACACATACAGGCAGTCACACACACACATACACCCACACACACATACACATACACACACTCACACACACACATACACTCACACACACAATGAGTGTACGTGTGTGTGTATGTGCGAGTGTAAGTGTGTGTGTGAGTCTGTGTGTGTGAGTCTGTGTGTGTGCGTGTGTGTGTGTGTGAGTGTCTGTGTGTGTGAGTGTCTGTGTGTGTGAATGTCTGTGTGTGTGAGTGTCTGTGTGTGTGAGTGTCTGTGTGCGTGTATGTGTGTGTGAGTGTGTGTGTGTGAGTGTGTGTGTGGGAGTGTATGTATGTGTGTGAGTGTGCGTGTGTGTGTTTATGTATGTGTGAGTGTGAGTGACTGTATGTGTGTGTGTGTGAGTGTACGTGTGTGTGAGAGTGTATGTGCGTGTGAGTGTGTGTGTGAATGTATTTGTGTGTGTGAGTGAGTGTCTGTGAGTGTATGAGTGTTTGTGTGTGTGACAATGTGTGTGTATGTGTGAGTGTGAGTGTGTTTCTGTGTGTGAGAGTTTGTGTGTGTGTGTGTCCATGTGTGTGCGTGTGTGTATGTGTGTGTGAGTGTGTATGTGTGTGAGTGTATGTGTGTGTGTGAGTGTATATATGTGTGTGTGAGTGTGTGTGTGCTTATGTGTGTGTGAGTGTGAGTGTGTGTGAGAGTATGTGTGTGTGTGTGAGTGTTTGAGTTTATGCATGAGTGTATGTGTGTGTGTGAGTGAGTGTCTGTATGTGTGTGAGTGTCTGTGTGTGTGTGTGAGTGAGTTAGTGCGTGTGTGTGTGAGTGTGTATGTGCATGTGTGAGTGTGTGTGTGAATGTGTGTGTGAATGTGTGCGTGAGTGTATGTGTGTGTGTGCATGTGTACATGACTGAGTGTCTGTGTGTGTGAGTGTCTCTATGTGTGTGAGTGTATGTGTGTGAAAATATGTGTGTGAATGTGTGTGTGAGTATCTGTGTGTGAATATCTGTGTGTGTGAGTGTCTGTGTGTGTGAGTGTCTGTGTGTGTGTCTGTGTGTGTGTGAGAGTGGGTGTGTTTGAGTGAGTGAGTGCATGTGTGTGTGAGTGTCTGTGTGCGAGTCAGTGTGTGAGTGAGTGTATGTGCATGTGTGTGTGCGTGTGTGAGTGTATGTGTGAGTGTATGTATGTGTGTGTGAGTGTATGTGTGTGCTTGTGTGTGTATGTGTGTGTGTGTGAGTAAATGTGTGTGAGTGTATGTGTGTGTGAGTGTATGTGTGTGTGAGTGTATGTGCTGTGTGTGTGTGTGAGGTGGAGGGTGTGTATGTGTGTATGAATTTGATGGCCTGCATTCTGCTTGAAATGCTGTGATATTGGATTTGCTGCCCTGCACTCCGCTTGAAATGCTATGAGATTGGGCTTGCTGCCTGCATTCTGGTTTATGTGCTGTGAGATTGAATTTGCTGCCTGCACACTGCTTGAAGTGTTGTGAGATTGGATTTGCTGCTCTGCTTGAAGTGCTGTGAGATTGGATTTGCTGCCTGCACTCTGCTTGAAGTGCTGTGACATTGGATTTGCTGCCTGCACTCTGTTTGAAGTGTTGTAGCATTGGAGCTGCTGCCTGCATTCTGCTTGAAGTGCTGTGACATTGGATTTGCTGCCCTGCACTCTGCTAGAAGTGCTGTGACATTGGATTTGCTGGCCTACACTCTACTTGAAGTGCTGTGAGATTGGACTTGCTGCCTGCACTCCGCTCAAAGTGCTGTGCCATTGGATTTGCTGCCTGCACACTGCTTGAAGTGCTGTGACATTGGATTTGCTGCCTGCACTCTGTTTGAAGTGTTGTGACATTGAATTTGCTGGCCTGCACGCTGCTTGAAGTGCTTTGACAGTGGATTTGCTGGCCTGCACTCTGCTTGAAGTGCTGTGACATTGGTTTTGCTGCTCGCCCCCTGCTTGAAGTGCTGTGACATTGGATTTGCTGGCCTGCACTCTGCATGAAGTGCTGTTACATTGGATTTGCTGCATGCACTCTGCTTGAAGTGCTGTGACATTTTATTTGCTGGCCTGCACTCTGCTTGAAGTGCTGTGACATTGGTTTTGCTGCCCGCACTCTGCTTGAAGTGCTGTGACATTGTATTTGCTGGCTTGCACTCTGATTGAAGTTCTGTGACATTGGATTTGCTGGCCTGCACTCTGCTTGAAGTGCGGTGACATTGGATTTGCTGGCCTGCACACTGCTTGAAGTGCTGTGACATTGGATTTGCTGGCTTGCACTCTGCTTGAAGTGCTGTAACATTGGATTTGCTGGCCTGCACTCTGCTTGAAGTGCTGTGACATTGGTTTTGCTGGCCTGCACTCTGTTTGAAGTGCTGTGACATTGGATTTGCTGCCTGCACTCTGCTTGAATTGCTGTGACATTGGATTTGCTGCCTGCACTCTGCTTGAAGTGCTGTGACATTGGATTTGCTGGCCCGCACTCTGCTTGAAGTGCGGTGACATTTGACTAGCTGGCCTGCACTCTGAAGTGCTGTGGCATTGGTTTTGCTGGCCTGCACTCTGCCTGAAGTGCTGTGACATTGGATTTGCTGGCCTGAATACTGCTTGAAGTGCTGTGACATTGGATTTGCTGGCCTGCACTCTGCTTGAAGTGCTGTTACATTGGATTTGCTGGCCTGAACTCTGCTTGAAGTGCTGCAACATCACTCTGCTTGAAGTGCTGTGACATTGGATTTGTTGGCCTGCACTCTGCTTGAAGTGCTGTTACATTGGATTTGCTGCCTGCACTCTGCTTGAAGCGCTGTGACATTGGATTTGCTGGCCTGCACTCTGCTTGAAATGCTGTGATATTGGAGTTGCTGGCCTGCACTCCGCTTGAAATGCTGTTAGATTGGGCTTGCTGCCTGCATTCTGCTTGAAGTGCTGTGAGACTGGGTTTGCTGCCTGCACTCTGCTTTATGTGCTGTGAGATTGAATTTGCTGGCCTGCACTCCTCTTGAAGTGCTGTGAGATTGAATTTGCTGGCCTGCACTCCTCTTGAAGTGCTGTGAGATTGGATTTGCTGCCTGCACTGAATGATGACTTTTGATGTAAATTCTCAGATTTTCATTGTTAAAATTTGACCACTCAATCACTCTATGTTAAATTTGTCTCTGTTTTTCATGAATGGCAAAGAGACATCAAGAGCAGTGATCAGCAGAACACAGCAAGAGACACACCAAGAAAGAACTGAACTTAATAAATTCTTTAACATTTAAATTGTTGTTATATTTTAAGAGTCATTCACATTTTAAACATTAATAAATCCATTTTCCGCTTGCCACACTAAGAGTTCATTGGGGGGGGGGAGGTTGAGGATAGATGACTGAATGCATAGGGGGAGGGGAATGGCAAGGAGCAGAGTGGGGGGGTGAAGGGAGGAAGTGCGACTGAGTGAATTGCCACCACACCAGCAGTGAGTGACTGGACTGCCAGCCCACCAGCAATGAGTAAGTAAACTGCCAGCCCACCAGCCATAACTTACTGAACTGCAAGTCCAAGAATCCATTCAGTCCATAATGCTCATACTAGCCTCTGAAAACCAGTCCCTTCAGCCTACAACGCCCATGCTAACGCTACAGAGATCCACGCACGGATAGACTTTACTCCTTCATTGCTGTGATCTAAAAAAAGATGAAAATGTCTACAATTGATTGTCCACCTTCTCTGTGAGAGAGAAGGGGGAGAAGGTGGATAATCAATTGTAGACATTTTCATCTGTTTTCATCTGAGAGCCTGTTTTCGGCAGACTTTTCTGGGAGTTTCTGAGCTGCCAACCGGCTAGGCCTGAGTTACTGATCTGCTAGGCCTCAGTGAATGAGCTGCCTGCCCAAGATTCCATTCAGCCCACAATGTCCATACTAGCCCTCTGGAAACCAGTCCCTTTGGCCCACAACACGCATGCTAGCGCTCCAGAAAGCCCCCCCTCCCCTCACAGGCCAGCAATATTGGAATTGGTGGAGAGGTGGAATATTGCGTTGGGGGACCAGCCCTCCTGTGTGAAGCTGGAACCCAATGGTGCCCACTTAGTCTAGTATTTAATGTAAAGCTTACTACCGTGTGCTGTGTTTTACTATTGCTCATTTCGATAGACCTCATTTAATTCCTGCTAGGTATGATTATGTTGCGGTTTACTTAAGTCTCCGTGACCTTGAGATTTACATTGATGCCCTTACAAATCGACATAATGGATTATAAACCAAACTTAATGCCCAACTAATTTAATGTAAGCAACCAATAAATATAATTATATTCAGAGCAATTATTCACAAAATATAGAAAGATGTTGCAGGAGCTATTTGTATTTGTGTAAATATGTAATTAACAATAGAGCTAATGGAAGAATTCCCACAAGCTGAATGTTAGAGCTATAAAAACACATCAGAAACAATTCAGAGGGAGAAGATAGGGCTAGTTCTGATCAATATAACTTGCAGTGCGATGAAGGATTTACAGAACTAGATTTTTTATCATTATTTAAATGAGAGAAAGGGAATGGAAACAAGGAGCTACGTTTGCCTATGCATATAACATCAGCAGTATAAATATGCTATAATGATGAGAGAACAGGATATTTTCAAAAGATTAATAGGATTGAGCAGAATCATCATGAATTTATGGAAGAAAAATCATGTTTAAGTAATCAATTTCAAACTGCAACATGCAGAGTAGATGAAGGGGATCCCGTGGAAATATGTATAGAATTATGAGAGGCATAAATAAGGTAGACACTTAGAACCTTTTTCCCAGGGTGGAAATGTCAAAGATTAGGGGACATAGCCATAAGGTCAGAGGGGGGAAGTTTAAAGGTGCGGGTCAAATTGTTTAATCAGAGAGTGTTGGCTACCTGAAACATGTTGCTGTGGTGGTGCTGGAAGCAGATATAATATTGGTGTTTAAGAGGCTTTTAGATAGTTTCATGGTGATGGAGGGACATGGAACGTGTGCAGAGATTGAAGGATGTGGATCATTATGGTGCTTGGGGGAGGGGGGGGGATTGGATAGACGTACATAAAATCATGAGAAGCATAGATAGGGTAGACAGCCAGAGTGGAAATGTCAAAGACAAGAGGTTATAGGTTTAAACCACGTGAGGGTGGCAAGGAGATGTGCAGGGCAAGTTGTTTTTACAGCAAGAGTGGTGGACAGCTAAAACATGCTGCTGGGGTTTTGTTGGAGGTGGATTTGTTTTACAAGAGGCACACAAGGCTTTTGATGGGCACATGGTTATACAAGGAATGAAGGGATATAAAATATGTGCGGGCAGCGGGGATTAGATTACATGGCATTAGGTTTAGGTGCAAGAATTTCATTGTCCTATATGGGACACACGACAATAAACTCTCTTGACTTGACTCTTGTTTATACCATGTTCTAAGTTCTATTTTATAATACTACTTTACTACCATTGAACCATGCCTAACACAAATTAAAATGGAACAAAATTCAGATCTTCATTGAAATTAGAGAGATACAATCAGTGCTGGGAGGCTGTGGATTGGTTTTAATCTGCAATCATTGATATACAATTAAGTATCCTCAGCCAGGACTGGATATTGACAGATTTTTTTTTTCTCCATAAAAAAATGTGAAATGGATGAATCTCCAGAATTTTTTTATTTTATTCTCTAGTAATGAGTTAATAAAGAGTACTTTAAACCAAACTGGAAAATATCTGTATTGAGAATTGGATTACTTAATAAGACAGACAGGGATAATAGTCTACTGAATATGAAAAGTCATATACGCTTGAGATTGCAGCCAAGTCTCTTGTGAAATGGGATTGATATACTGTAGAGTTTTAAATTTGGGTTGTAAAGCTGGCTTAATATTCTGAGGTTTTCAATGATTATTTTATGGAGTGAGAAAGAATATTCACAGATCTTTATGTGCTTGGCAATTTGTGTGTGCTTCACTGCCTCCCTCAGCAGCTTAACTGGGTTGGATTCAGCCGATAATAAGGAACATAATGCCGTCTTCAGGGGGAACGGTCATGGCTAAAGTGATACCTTCCTTTATATACGTCCTTATTCCAGAACAATTGAGTAACTGTTGAGGCAAATGCTTTCAGATTTCATTTCACCCATATATAATGCTTTCATAAGGACAGAAATACATGTAATGGCCCTTATTGCAAAGCATGTCCAAAGACAGTGCACAATTTAAATTTCAATACTGCACATTGCCAAGCGGAAAGGTTCATGGCATTAACAAAAAGGGCAGTGGAATGGACATGAAGAATAGGATATTTGGCTCTAACTGGGAATTTCTATTGTTGGAAAATCCTAGGTCATGGGAAGATTCCCTATTTAAATAATAACAATAAAACATCTGTATCGGGATATTATTCATTGATTACAACTCAGCCTTCAACAATGTAATACCAAATAGGCTCACCTCTAAAGTCCTGGACCTGGGTCTTGGACCTCCATCTACAATTGGCTTGATTGAAAAATGAAAAAGTTGGTTTTTGATTCGATTTCATTTCATTTGATTCAATTTATTGTCATTGTCTTCAATTAAGAGACAACAAAATTCTCTTTCCCTTACAGTCATACAAAAAATAAAATTAAAAAAACACAAAAACACAGAATACAGTAGTCCACAACACAAACATCCCCCACAGCGGCACCAAAGGCACCAAAGGAACCAAAGTCCAGTCAACCTCCTCACTGATGTTCCCCAATGTTCACCCGTGGTCGGGGACTCCCGAGCACCCCGTAGTCGCCGCTACGGGCGGCTCGATGTTCAGCCCTCTCGCCGGGATCGATGGAACCCCGACGTTGAATGGGAGAACATCCTCAGCGGCTCCCAATGTCCACAGGCCGCGCTGGGTGGAGATTCGCGCTGGCGACCTCCGGCAAAGGGTCCCAGGACCCTGCGATGTTGAAGTTAGCGCCGCCTGCGTTTGGAGCTCCGCACTCCGTGATGTTGGAGCAGCGGCTCAATACTCTGGAGCTCCAAGCGGCGATCCCAGGTGAAGCATCGCCTGCTCCTCGATGTATCGAGCGATGTGCCGCAGCTGCTGAAGCTCTGGTCCAGTCCCGGCAGGAAAGGCCGTGCCAATCCAGTTGGTAGGCCACGAGGAGGGGGGGCCAGGGAACGACTCGGATAATAACCGCATCCTCGCCAGGAAGTGACTGAAGGACGGTTTCCCCCTTACCCTACCCACTTCCCCCCCACATAAAATACTGAAAAAAAAACAAAAAAACACACTGTAAACATAACAACAACAAAAAAAGACATCCAGACTGTGGTCGGAGGCAGCCAGTTACAGCACCACTGGATGTCCAGGGGAGTCCAAGAAAGTCAGAGGAGTGGGTGCATGAGCACAACCCTGTCCTTATCAACAGAGCAGCTGTAGAGATGGTCAACAGCTTCACATTCAAAGACAGTCAGATCACCAGCAACCTAACTTGGTCCCATCACACTGATGCAATGATCAAGAAAGTGCATCAGCAACATTATTTTCTTTGATATCTGAGAAGATTTGGCATGTGTGGGAGGATACTCTTGAACTTTGTCGATGTGTTCTAGAAAGTATTCTGACGGGATGCACATCACCCTGGCATGGCAGTTGCTCTGCTCTGGAGAGAGTGGTGAACACAGCCCTGTCCGCTCTCCAGATGGTCCATCTTCATGTTGTGTTGCATCCGGAAGGCTGTATGTAATGTCAAGGATGCCTTCCTTACTGATCAGATTCTAGCACTATTAGCCTTTGTGTTCCCACTTATAACCCTCCGGAGCTCTTCAATGTACTTCGGTACACGTGACAATAAACTGAACTGAAACTGAAACTGATTCTCTCCCCCTCATGCCTGGTTCCATCTGCCTTGTATTTGTCTCTCTTCCATCTGCCTGAACAGATCATCGACCTGCTACTGTCTCCATTCCACCCTTCCCCTACTTTCATCATCCTTCCCATTCCACCAATCATCCCTCACTTCTGTCTCACTGTTCCCTCTCTCCACTCTACATCAGCCACTTCCCTCTCCACTCTCAGTCCTAGTGCAAAGATTAGACCTGCAAAGCCAACCATTCCTTTCCATCTCCAGATGTTGATTAACCCAGGTCATTTGATGCTCCTGATACTTTGTAACATGGTGACAATAAATGCTAACTTTTGCCAACGTTATTCCTATTTCAAATAGTTAATATAAATGAAAAAACACATCAATGACTGTGGTCCTCATATTAAATTCATCAGTAATCGTTGGGAGAGGGTTCAGGCAAAGCTGTTAAAGAGTTGAATACAGGATATTCTGAGTCTATGTACGGAATTCCCCAATTGGAATTTTTGATGTAACATCAATTTTACTTTGTTAATATAAAAATGTACCTTGAGTATCAGTATTGCTCAGTTTTGGTCAAAAATTGAAATACATATAAGGTTTATGAAGTTGAAGACTGCACCTTTGAGAGATATAAACAAGCAGTAAAGCAGGCCATTAGAAGGGCCCAATGGGCCATGAAATGTTATTGGCAAGTCAGATTAAAGTAAATCCCAAAGCTTTTTATATGTACATTCAAAATAAGATGGTAACTAGAGAGATGGTCCGTCAACTAAAGAATAGAGAAGGGAATTTATGCTTGGAGTCCGAGGATGTAGGTGAGCTACTAAATGAGCACTTTGCATTTGTATTCATCAAGGAGAAAGACATGGAGGGTAGAGAGATCAGTGCAGGGTGTGCTGATACACCAGGGCAGTTTGAGATCAAGAAAGAGGTGGTGCTGGCTCTTTTAAAGGTGGATAAATCCCCAGGACCCGAGCAATCTATCCCAAGTTATTGAGGGAGGTGGGAGGGGAGATTGCAGGAGACTTGAGATGGTTCTTTGTTTCCTCTCTAGCCACAGGCATTGACCTGGACGATTGGAGATTAGCCAATGTTGTTCCTTTAGTAATGAAGGGAAGTGGAGGAAACCCAGGAAAATGTAGGCCATTGAGTCTCATGTCAGTGGTAGGGAAGCTATTGGAGAGGATTTGACAGGGTAGAATTTACTTGCATCTGAAAGAGAATTGAATTATTCGGGACAGTTAAGTTGGCTTTGTCCAGAGCTTTGTCCTTTGTCTTAATAACTTGATTCATTTTTTTAAGATGATAACAAAAGAGATTAGTGAGGGCAGGGATTTTGGCTTCATCGATTTTAGTAAGGCATTTGATAATGGCTCTCATAGTAAGACCCAAAAGATTAAGATGCATGGGATCCATAGTGACTTGATAGCTTGGATTCAGAACTGGCTACGCATAGAAGACAGAGGGTAATAGCGGAAGGGTGTTATTCTGTCTGGAGGTCTGTGACCAGTGGGGTTCTATAGGGACCTTGGACCTCCGTTTGTTTGTGATATATATAAATAACTTGGATATAAATGTAGATGGGCCAGTGAATACGTTTCAGATGGCAGTAAGATTTGCGGAGTTGCAGACAGTTATGACGGTAGTCAAGTGATCTTGTAGGATTTAGATCAGTTACAGATATGGGCAATTGGAGTTTAATCCAAGCAATTGTGGGGTGTTGCAATGCCGAATGCAAGGAGAAAGCATCAAATTAATGGCAAGATCCTTGGCAACACTGATGCATAGAAGGATCTTGGCATACAAATCCATAGCTTTGTTTTATCTGGAGAGTCAGAGGGGAGACCTGATAGAAGTATATAATATCATGAAAGGCAAAGATATGGTAGACAATCCAAACATTTTTTTCTAATGTGGAAATGTCAATAATTAGAGGGTTAAGCTTTTTAAGATCACAATGGGGAAGGATGGAAGCAATTTTTTTTCACAAAGCGTACTGCATTTCTGGAACAAGCTGCCAGGATTGTGGTGGAATGATAGTGGTGTTTAAGAAGTTTTTAGGTTGGCACACGGGAATACGATAGTATAGATCACATGCAGGCAGAGGAGATTAACTTGGCATCATGTTCAGCACAGACGTCGTGGGCTGAAGGGACTGTTCCTATACTGTACTGCTCTATGCTCTAATGCAAGGAACTAGAGATTGTTTGAATTGAAGGTTTATGTTGCAAAATTTTCCTGGTAAGATTCAGATAATTGAGAATCAGATACCCATCATGGAATTCCAAACATCCAAAAATAGATCACAGTTTATCACATGACTCTGGGACAGGGTCGAATAGGAATAGGTGAGTCATACTAAACAATATATCAGAATTGGTCACTTTTTACAGATGTATGAGGACAGTTTCTGAATGATCCAGCTCACACCTCATACAGTGCATTCAGAAAGTATTCAGACCTCTATACTTTTTCCATATTTTGTTACATTATAGCCTTATTTTACAGTGGATTAAATTATTTTTTTATCATCAATCTACACACAATACCCCAAAATGAAGAAGGGAAAACAGGTGTTTAGAAATGTTTGCAAAGTAATTAAAAAGAAATAACTGAAATATCACATTTACATAAGTATTCAGACCCTTTGCTATGACACTCAAAATTGAGCTTAGGTCCATCCTATTTCCATTGATTATCCTTGAGATGTTTCTGCAACTTGATTGGATTCCGCAGTGGTAAATTACATTGATTGGACATGGTTTGAAAAGGCACACACCTGTATAGACACACCTGTATTGGTCCCACAGTTGACAGCGCACATCAGAGCAAAAACCAAGCCATGAAGATGAAGGAATTGTCCGTAGACCTCCGAGACAGGATTGTGTCAGGAGTTATGGGGAGTAGGCAGGAGAATGGGGTTTGGAGGGAGAGATAGATTGAATGCATAGACTTGATGGGCCGGATGGCTTAATTCTGCTCCTATCACATGACCTTTTCACCTTATGATCTTCCCTCTTCCCTCTCAAACCTGAAGCAAGATCTTAACCCAAAGCGGCCGCTTATATCTTTTGTCTCCACAGATGCTGCTTGACCCACGGAATTCTTCCAGTGAAGATAGACACAAATGCTGGAGTAACTCAGCGGGACAGACAAATTCTCTGAAGAGAAGGAATGGGTGACGTTTCGGGTTGAGACCCTTCCTATACAAGTTCTTTCAGCATTCTGTTTTTGTTGTGAACTCCAACATCGGCAGTGTCTTTTGTCTTGGTTTTTATCGTAATCTCGGACGTGGAAGTTGAGGATGTGCAAAGCCCAAAGGCCAGATGGGTGGTAGTTCCTCATGAGACCATCGTCTGCTTTGGAGTGCGATCTTAGATATTAAGTAATAAATTACTTATTAAACCATGAGCATCACACTCCAATTTACCAAAGCTAGCAAAACAAAATATTTGGATCAAAGCACACACTTACAACCCATTAGCTCGGCTTAACTACATTCCTGCTCTGACTTTTGATTAACAATAACACTAGATTAAAGAAAGCCCCAAAGATTGGAGGATTGTATCCTGTTGGCAGCACAGTGAAAGTGCGTATTTTAAAATATGGCATTCACAACCAAGAAATTGACAAATAGGAGAGAGTAGGTTTGGGTTTCAAAAGCCTGAAGATTTTAGGCAAAGTAATTGTTTTACCATTTCCATAAAGATATATCTTTATGGAAATGGTAAAACAATTACTTTGCCTAAAATCTTCAGGCTTTTGAAACCCAAACCTATTTGTCAATTTCTTGTTTTCATTATCCTCTAACTTGCTCTTTCACAGTTGGTACTTTCGGCTTTTGCCATTCATCTATGCCTCTCAATAGCAGATAAAATATACCATTAATCACTAAATGCATTAAATGTAGGTTCCAACGTCTGTTCTGTGAACTGCTTAACATCAAAGTGACAGGCTGCCCTCCAGGACAACGAAAATGTCATTTTGGATATCTGCAGACTAGTGTCGACTTGCAGCAAGAGATCTACAGTACATTCAACATATGACTATCAAAAATGCCCATTTCACGTTATTCCTTGCTGTTTTATCCCAGCCATCCGTACCATATCAGCTGATTCAAAATAGATTTAAGAGCCCCTCTTAATACCATCTGGCAGAAAATTCTAACAGGCCAAGGTCATAGGGATAAACTGATTTACCAAACAAAATGCTTAACAGCTCATGAATAAAACTCTTACCCGTGTGCAAACAGTGAAGAAAAAAAATAAAGCTCTGGTTGTTAAGTAACAAATCTGTTTTGAGTTCCACCCTCAATTCTTCCAGTTCGTTCCCATCATTATATAAGGATCCTGGTGCTTTGTTCGATTGCCTAGCAATCTGTCCAGAGGTCCCTGCCAGATTTCTAATGACTTTTCAATGGTGATTTAAGGAGTATTTGAGATGCCTCCCCAGGTCCTGAGCATTTCTATTTGTCAGTGTTTGCAGATCTCTGTCACAACCAGTTCCATTCACTCACTCACGCACACAGCACATTTGTTCATTTAGTGCTTCAGTGCTCTGGGTGAATGTGCTAGAATTCTAGTAAGTCTGTAAGATTACGTTGGTGTGAGAAAAATGTACAGGCTTAGAATTCATGTTTACTTTGAATAGCACTAAATAAAGTGCAGATAATCTTCCACAGTTAGGAACCATAAGTTTATTGCATAATTTCACAGAACTGAATCAAAATACTAATCACAGTACCAATGTAATATCTTGATTTTTGAGACGGTCCATAATGAACTCAGACAGATAAATAACTTGCTGACTGTGAATCCTTTGCTCAGGTTGCAAAAAGTTTTGATTATTGCATTATCACAACATCCAAACATGCCAGTAAGTTATACAAGTTTTACAAATCACATGTTGTGTCAAATTGTGTGGTGCCTACTGTTCAAATGCATTCTGACATTACCGAGGGAAACCATTCCACCCATGCGGTTAGTTCTTCGTATTCAATGTCCCAGCCCCCTGCTCTTATTCTCGAACTTCAGTTTATTCATCCTCGAAGCTCTATGTTTGGATAAACTTCCTTTCCTCCTCTGCATTCTCTTCTCAGTAACACAGAAATGAGTGAGACTTTGGATTCTTCTGCACTCAGACCATTAGCCACAGAGATTGAGGATTTCACAACTCCAAGTTTAAAATAATTTATTCTTATTTCTGTGATATTGTTCACATCTATCATCCTTTGAGATATCAGCACTCCTCCAAGCTTGACCTGATATGTATCCCTGATCTATATTAGGACACAAGAAACTGCAGATGCTGGAATCTTAAGCAATACGCAAAGTGCTGGATAAGATGTGTCTCGGCCCATTTCTTCTCTCCAGAGATGCTGCCTGTTCTGCTTGAGTTACTCCAGCATTTTGTGTCTATCTTCGGTTTAAACCAGCATCTGCAGTTCCTACCTACACATAAACTTAACAGGTCAGGTAGCATATGTAGAGGGAATGGATAGGTGATGTTTCAGGTCAGGACCCTTCATCAGACTGAAAGTAGTCTCTCCATTTAATCTCTACGTCCTTTTTTAAAAAACATATTGTGACATAACCTTTTGAATAAGGTTTTCACCATCTTTCTTTAAAACAACTAATGCAGCTCTAAACCACATCAAGACATTTCACTATGCTAACTCTCTCTATAAATGAGTTGTTATTTTTATAAACCAACTGTTGGCTTGATTTAGGTACCATCCTGAACTACTTTTTTCAAGGACTCCACGAAAATTGGAGTCAGTAGAAAAGGGAACTAAATTGTTGCTTTGATTTCTCTGTGACCACACCCCCCCTCCCCATATTTCTACCAAACAGAATTTCTCGCTACAATGAAAATTCAAGTTTATTTGCAGTGCTGATGATCCAGTTTAGTTTCGATTTGTTTCAAGATACAGTGCAGAAACAGCTAGGGACAATTTTACATTTCTATCAAGCCAATTAACCTACAAACATGTACATCCTATGGAGTGTGGGAGGAAACCGAAAATCTCAGAGAAAACCCACGCAGGTCACAGGGAGAACGTACAAACTCTGGACAGACAGCACCCGTAGTCGGGATCGAACCCGAGTCCCTGGCGCTGTAAGGCAGCAACTCTATCGCTGCGCTACTGTGCCGCCCTATGTTCAGATATAACATCTTCATAAATGGAACATAAAATATTGTTATATTATGAGGAGACACTGGGAAGAATCCCTCTGTCCTCCTTCGAGGTATTAATTTACATTCATAGAAATGGGAGCACTGACATTGCAGGATTTAACTTAATTATGTCTGAATAATTTGGATAGTTACCAATCTAATGTGATAATTTAAGCATGATATATATGTATTTATTTGACTCTTGATAAAATGGATGTGCACATATAGCTTTACTAAAATTATTTGATCTCACATTAACCATATAACCATATAACAATTACAGCACGGAAACAGGCCCTCTCGGCCCTTCCAGTCCGTGCCGACCATTTGTTTTCCCTAGTCCCATCTACCTGCACTCAGACCATACCCCTCCATTCCCTTCCCGTCCATATACCTATCCACTTTACTTCCAAAGAGCTGAATGCTATGGAAGATCCAGAGAGAGAAATATTTCCACGGAGCAAGGGGGTGTTCAAGCAAAGAATTATTTGTCCCATTACTTCCTTATGTAGCTCCTTCTCAATTTAACTGTTTTTTCACAATAACATTCCTCTGGACCACCTTATGATGCGCGTCTTCTTGTTGGAAATCAGTTCTGCACATGCCTCAGTGAAGGATATGGGTTAACGAGTCCATTCCAGTCATGTTTACTGAAGCTGCTGGCCACAGTTAGGTAAATCCAGTGAACAGCCAGTGTTAAGCAAGACCCATTCACTGCGAAGCCAAGAGGGGACACTCTCAGCAGATAGAAACATAGAAACATAGAAATTAGGTGCAGGAGTAGGCCATTCAGCCCTTCGAGCCTGCACCACCATTCAATATGATCATGGCTGATCATCCAACTCAGTATCCCGTACCTGCCTTCTCTCCATACCCTCTGATCCCCTTAGCCACAAGGGCCACATCCAACTCACTCTTAAATATAGCAACAGTGCAAATAGCAAATAGATAGCCACAGTGATACAGAAAACTGTAATAGCAACAAGTGGGATGAGAACAAATGTTCTTGTAAAAAAACTGAAACTAATTTAAAACACGAAAGATTGTGATTTCCATCCAAAGGCGTTTGATGTATTTGTTTGCAGGGTGCTTCGCTCTTTGTCTCGCATTCAGTTTTTCAACACCGGAGGGGGCTATTTGTGTTCTTTGAAAGAGCTATTCATTTAAACCAACCTCCATCCCACCCACATTCCTACCCAGAACTCTGAAAAGTTACAATCTTCCTTTTCGAGTGCATATTTATTTTTGAGAAATACTTTAGAACCGGCTTCAAGCATTCTTTCAGGAGATAGTCAGGTCAGTGGCACCTGGTCTGCAAGTCTCCAATTCAATTAGGTTTTATGGATGCATAGTGAATAAATAGAACACAATCAACACTTCTATCACTCGGCTTGCCATTGTTCTATATTATTTAAAACAGGATGCTTGTGAGATAAATGCATTTTGTTTTCCCCAGAGGACATAAAGGTGAGATGGGCAACATTTAGAGGACGTGTAGGGCACAACTTTTTTCACAGAGTGCTGGATGCCTGGATTCTGTTGGTCAGGGTGATGGTAGAGGCTGATCTCGTAGTGGTATTCAAGAAGCTTTTAGATGGCCACATGAATACTCAGGGGGTGAGGAGATATCGATCACCGGCAGGCAGAGGAGATCAGTTTAACTTGACATCATGCTGCACATGGACATTGCGGGCCGAAGGGCCTGTTCCTGTGCTGTACTGTTCGATGTTCTGATACATTTACCTGTAAACACAGCGTGTTTTAATTTTGCCCAGCTCACACTTGCAACATTCTGGTCCAATGTTAAGCGGGCCAGGGCCGCCAAATGGTGAGGGGGCCGCTGTTTTATTCTTGTTTTCATCGCGTTCGAGACTCGGTCCATGCCGTGCTGTGCGCTTCTTTCCCACTTTTTTTCCCTCTCTCTCTATATCTTCTTAAAGACGTCGTTAATTCGTTTGCACGTCACATTCAGCCGCGGGCACCGCGATTTACTGTGCAAAACTGTCACCCAAAGGACGAGTTAAGTGTCGGGGCATTGTCAAAAGGCACCGTGCAAGTGCAAAAGGTTACAAATTATAAGACTTTAATGATCAAAATATATCTCACCAGGACAATACCAAAGTACCCCGCCAGATGTAATAAGCATTCAATGGCAGATCACTGTCCCTGTAAAATGTTGATGATCACTTCCTAATGAATCCTTCCCCTCGCTGGATTCTCGGTGGCAGATGGTGTCAAAACCGCACCGAAGACACCTGCTGCTCTCTGGGTTTTTTTGAAGTGAAATGTTACCTTCAAGGCATGTGGAAGAAGCATTTGAGAGCGCTATTATGAAGAGGGAAAACTGGCGGAGTGGTGGATCAATGAAATCCATTCTGTTGCTGGGAGTGATTGTGTGTTTCGCTGTCTGGTTAAACAGTCAAAAGATATTGCCGTGAAGGGATAAGATTCATGCGGCAATTCATCCTTTGTACTAAATTGACCGCCCAAATTCTGTGGGAAAAAGGATAAAGGTTACTCTTTCAATATAATAACTAAAAAGAAAAACAAATCAGACATTGATTTATTGAGTTTAACGAACTTTTAAACCATTTCACTGCGCTTCAATAACACAGTAATTCTGAATGCACTTACAGATAAGAGGTGACTGAAAAAAAAGCTCTTTACGTCTGCTGAGCCAATTTTCTATTGTGACTGCAAAATTTGTTTCAGTACTTTTGAAGTCCCCTTAAATCAATTAACCATGTCATACGATAATAGTGCGGCATTCGTATCTGAAGGGTCAACAATCGGTCACATTTCTGATGCAAAGTAATTTTGACCACAATTAACGCAAACATTGCAGTTTGGAATAGTCCTGTGAACTATTTAGCCAGAGTTTTGCTTTGACGAGGACCACTACAGTTGCAATTGGTGCGTGATTTAAAGTGTTCTCGGTCGTACAATTAATTATTAAACTTTCTACGGATTAAACTTACAAAACGGATTCTTGATCGTCTAAAGAACTCTGTAAGTATCGACATCCACATGACATCTATGTCTTGTACATACACAAGCAAAGTTCAGCTTCCCAGACAGGAGTGCAATGGAACTAAAATGTACTGGACACCCTTCACTCTGATCTACAGGTCCCAAACTGCTTTGTAATGTAGAAATGACATTATCTTCATTTATTGCATCAGTAAAATATTATTCAACATTTCACAAACATACCTGCATTGCTGCATTTTTCAGTGGGAAATGGAATGAGATGTTTTGGCAGAGCCTGAAGGAGGCAGTCTTTCACCTTTGGTCTCAGAAATATGATTACAGCACTATTCCAAATCATTGCAAAGTTGAACCTTAGCTTCCACTATTTTGCTCGAATATTAGTTTAGTTTAGTTTAGAGATACCGCACGGAAACAGGCCCTTCGGTCCAACGAGTCCGCACCGACCAGCGACCCACCACACACTAGGGACAATTTACACTTATACCAAGCCAATTAACCTACAAACCTGTAGGTCTTTGGAGTGTGGGAGGAAACCAAAGATCTTGGCGAAAACCCACGCAGGTCACAGGGAGAACCAGGGGCGGAAATCACTATCAAAACATGGGGGGGAACACAATTTCTTGGTGGCCGCACACGCATGCGCGCGCGCGCACACACACACACACACACACACACACACACACACACACACATATGCACACACACACGTGAGGCACTGGGCCCTGTGGTCGGTAACATCGGGAGCTGACCTGGTTGGTGACCAACTCTCAACTCCAGCAACAGCAGCTTCGTCCGCCTCGAATCGTGGGTTTCAATTGGCCCATTCGCGGGGCCTTTCATCGCCTGGCGCGGCTTAAAACGAGCCGCGGGATCTTCCATTGCCCGGCGGGGGCTTCAAAATCGGGAGTCTCGATCGCTTCAATGCAGCAATTTGACCGCGGGGAAGTGGAAGATCACGTGGCCGATTTTAAGCCACGCCGGACGATGAAATGTCTCGCGAACGGGTTGATTCAAGCTCCGCTCCATGATCTTTGCTCTACCAGGACGTCTCCCTCCTCCAAGCACCGCGCTTTATCCTCAGTCCCACCCCCCTACTTCCGCCTCTGACTGACACCACTATCCTCCACTCATCGCGGTGAATCAACATGTCCCGCCCCCACTGCCTGTTGACCAACGTCTCTCTCGTCCAATCGGCGCCCTCGATCATCAGTCCCACCCCCACTGTCTAGCAGAAAGCCAAGATTTTTAATAGTTTTTTTTTCACCGAATTTCAAAATCCGGATTACAAAACACAGAGGGGAAGCGTCCCCCTGTACCCCCTGGGATTTTTGCCTATGCAACGTACAAACTCCATACAGACGAGAAACTGTAGTCAGGATTGAACCCGTGTCTCTGGCGCTATAAGGCAGCAACTCTACCGCTGTGCCACTGTGCCTCCCTCACGGAAAGAATAGGAATTAGAAGTTATGAATGACCTCAAGTTCACTTCATAGAATCATAGAAAAATACAGTATGAAAACAGGCCCTTCAGCCCACTGAGTCCACGCTGATTAACCATCCACACACCAATCTTATCCTATTTCCCTTCTTTTTATTCTCTCCACGTTCTCCCCAACTTCCCCTCAGATTCTACCACCTAACAATTCAGTGTTATTTGCAATGGTATAATAACCTGCCAAACCACATGTAACTGGGAATGGACACATAATGCTGGAGTAACTCTGCGGGACAGGCAGCATCTCTAGACAGAAGGAATGGGTAACGTTTCGGTGACGAGACCCTTCTTCAGACATCTGCAGCTCCTTCCCAAACATGTAACTGGGATATGGGAAGGAAGCAGAACACCTGGCAGAAACTCATACTGTCAATAGAAGAACATGCAAACTCTGCAGAAATGGCACCTAAGGACAGGATTGAATCTGGGTGTTTGGCACTGTGGCAGCAGCTCTACTATCTGCACAAGTATGCTGCACTAATTTGAATGCAGCATCACCAGGTTTTATTTACCCAGTGCTTCTAATGTGCGAAGAACTCCCAAAATATTTCACAGGACCCGACTCCACACAAGAAGCCTCGAGGATTAAAAGTTTTGTTGAACGGCATGTTTTTTAAGATGTTAACTTCCATTTGGATAATACATTTAATATATTAAAAGATTGACACCATACCACATAAAGAATTTATACAACATTATACACAATGAGGTGCCAGCAGGCTATCGGAGGAAATTTCAAAGATGGACTAAAAGGATGTTACTTTGTGATGAAATTCAAATTAGGAGTGATCATGAAGCAGAATTTAAAATCATATTACTATGCCTTTCATCAGTCAGATTATCGAGTATCAAAGTTGGGAGGTCATGTTGCAGTTGTGTAAGACGTTGGTGCGGCCGCATTTAGTCTATTGTGTTCAGTTCTGGGCACCATGTTTTAGGAAAGATGTTGTCAAGCTGGAAATGGTACAGCAAAGATTTACGAGGATGTTGCCAGGACTAGGGGGCTGATCTATATCGTGAGTTTGAGTAGGCTGGAACATTATCCCTTGGAGCGCAGGAGAATGTGGGGTGATTATATAGAGGTGTATAAAGTCATGAGAGGAATAGATCAGGTAGATGCACAGAGTCTCTTGCCCAAAGTAGGTGAATCAAGGACCAGAGGACATAGGTTTAAGAAAGGGATAAAGATTTAATACAAATCTAAGGGGTGGTGGGTATATGGAACAAGCTGCCAGAGGAGGTAGTTGAGGCTGGGACTATCCCAACGTTTAAGAAACAGTTAGACAGGTACATGGATACGACAGGTTTGGAGGGATATGGACCAAGCTGTAGCGGGGACTCGCAGGAGTCCAGCCAGAAACTAGTTGGACACGAGTTGTGTGCACTAGACGTATTTATACTCTCCAATACAGCTCCCTACTCCTCGCAGATCATGGGCATTGCCCGGCCTTAAATACCAACTCAGGTACCGACCCCGTGACTAGCGCCTCCCACACCAAGACGCCACCCTCTAGAGCCGATGGTTCGTTGTGCCCTTGGGTTGCCACCAGGTTCCGCCATAAAATGCAGGCAGGTGGGACTAGTGTAGCTGGTACATGTTGGCCAGTGTGGGTGAGTTGGGCCAAAGGGCCTGTTTCCAAGCTGTATCACACTATGACTCTATGAATCTAGGTAACCATTAAGCATGGCAACAAACAAGAGATGATGAATTAATGAGATGCATGACGGAGGACAGATACAGAGGAGCTTTGGGTGAATTCAACTTATCAAAGAGTGGGCTGAAGAGGACAAGCCAGATGTAAGTGGTAACAAAGCTGGAGGAGAGAGGTTCAGGTGCAAGTGAGCTGAAGTAAGAGCAGATCCTGCTGTAGACACTTGACGAAATGAGTCTCACACAGAATGTGAGAATTCACCAGTGTTTTTATGCTTTGTCTCCCATTTTACATGTGGGCATATTTGACCAATTTCGAGGCCCTGTTTTGAATAAGTACTAGTATTTTGAAGGCTGAGCACCCCTTTGCAATGCCAAACCAAATATAAGGCAATCTGTCTTTGCTGGACTAAAAGCAGAAGCAATTAGAACTTAAATTTACAATTTAAGACATATAACTAACAGATCATCAATTTCTAAATCAAACACTTAATAACTGTCAGTTGAATGAACTGAACTATCTGCAATTTTCCAATTCAGCTATCATATGCATCCCACCTTTAATTGTTCTATCATTGGCAATAGTTAAAAGTTCAATTTGTTATCTTGAGCCTCAGGTTTGAATCTTTTTTTCTTAACACTTTCCACTACTCTAACTCTTTCCATCTGATGAGTAAAGAGTTCACTTAACTCTGCCAACCAGCCCTTGTATCAATAAAGCAATATTAATCATGAAGGCTGAACTAGAATTAAACTTTGTGTGGGGTGTGCCAAGTGGATAATACAACATTGGAGACTTAGGATGACTTAGTGTAAGCTGCAGAAACGGTATTTTCAGGTCTTAGGTTAGTGAGTTCTGCAAAGGGACCCATCAGGAATTGTAGAAATCCATGTACTCATTGCAGTCATTGCGTATAAAGGATGTCATTGGAAGAGCCATATATGTCCAGATAGTTGTGATAGTGAAGGCAAATTCTCAAAGGATTGGAAACGTGAACGTATACTCCAAGATTCTCAAAAAAATCAAAAATATAGAACTAGCAACAAGCTAATAATACTGGCATATGCAAATGTACACTTTGCCAGAGATTGCTGCAAGATCTAGACTGTTCTCAAGCTTTATTCCACACTTCGGAATGTAAATATCATCATCTGAACTACCCCCAAATATTTATTCTCATGGTGCTTGCATTATGCTGCAGTGCAGATGTCTTTGGCTCCAACACGGGAGCATAACTGGTGCAGGGATCAAAGAGTTTGCTTTTCTAGCTTGTGCAGCATCAGGCTCAACAGTATTGTTGCATTGTAATAAGTGCAGTCTGTCTCTTTACTTCATTCACCCTGAGGCAATGTTCGCTGCTTTGAGAAATTGCTTTCGATTCATCCAATGTCTTTCAAAATATATGGTTTTTTTTTTGAACTCACTGCTTTGTGTGTTGAACCCATGGTGTTGAACCATAGGTATGTTCATTTCTTGATGTACATTCTCCAATGAAATTCGGTAACGGTGCAACTACGCTTTCTATCCAAGGTCAGATCTTAATTCACACCGTTAGAAAGAAGATTCCATGGATATTTCAGGAATAATCCACTTCATTCCACTGCTATCCTGGCTACATTTTCTCCCAGTCTGCTGCCTCTAATGATTTTGTTATCTACGTTTTTTGTCTCCATTTGATGGTTCTGAAGCTCCCACTTTCCATACCAGTGCTCCCACCATACCAGTGGTCCCAACCTCATTTGAGAATTCTCTTCCAACTTTTTGACAAGATGCTCAGCTGTGCATCTCTCACATCTTTGTCTTTATTCCTCTTCTCCTAGGACAATGACCCTTCCCTTTGTCCTTCCAACGCACTAGCCTCAATTCATCTCCATTTCATCTTCAGACTGGTACTCTGCTTAACAAATATCCCCTCTCCATCTATACTATGATCATTAATTATAAACTATTCCTTTCATAAAAGCTTGATTGCTTTATTAATCATCATTAAAAATCCTATTCTTTTCCATCTTTCCTTTCGAGGCAAGAGCTGGGCATGCAACATCACCTCTTTCACCTCATCCTTGCTTATTCAGCAAAGCCCAAACACAGTTTACAGTACAATGAAGATTACTCATTTTTTATTGTACTATATTTGCTGGTCAAGGTAAAGAACCTCCATATTCATAAGACCAAATGTGGATTAAATTATTCTTTTGAGGGAAATTTCCACTTAGGTCACAATTGATGGACAGATTTTGCAACATTTGTTGCAAGTTTTCAATTGATTGTCACATTTATTTTCTTCATCTTCCTACACTGCCCCAATATAACTTAACCTAATCTCAAAGGAAAAGCACCAGTTTGTTTGATTGCATGTACTACAATCATCCAAGCACCATGCCGAGTTCAACATTTACAGATAATGATTCTGCTTTTTCTACACCTTCACTTGACCTACTTTTTTAAAAACTTGTCCCATTTGTGGGTTTGGGGGTTTGGAATCTAACAGATGTGAAGAAGCCACAGTGCCTAAATGTGATAGGAAACCTCATTAGCAGATATAGAAAAGCACCACGGGAAACTTCACTTGAGACATCATATATCAATATCTAGTTTTGTTTCAGGGGGTATAAGCCAAAAAGGAAATTCTCACTGGGTTTAAAATAACAGGAAAATGGCACATGCGCTGATTCTTTCTTTCATCTCATTCACAGTTGCTGACATAACTCTTCCAATGAAATGGGCCCTAGTTAGTAATGGTAATAAAATGGCATTTAGCCACTCATCCCTGCTGATATCTCCCACTGTGCCTATTACAGGGACATTTCTGTCTTTGCTTTAGACTCTATACAGTAAATGTAAAGATCACATTCTGCCCACATTTAATGAGACAGTGACAAACAGGTCAGGAGTGAGATTGCCTTTAGATTTAACCCATCTGCTTAACACTGAGAAGGATTTGGTCTAAAGCTTCATAGAAGGGGTAGTTTTTGGCCTGCCTTTAACACTGCACACTGCGGGTTTAACATTAAGAGAGATTTGTACGAGGAATAAATATTGCAAATGAGCATCAAAACCTGTGAAACAAAACATATGCTTCCACAGATTTGTCTCAGTATCCTAGCTTCCAATTATAGTTTGAGTATTTAGTTGTGGCAGTGTAATAAATAAGGCAACTGCTTCTCCCATTTCCCAATTCATGTGGATTTTTTTCACCTGAGCCATCCAGACAAAATTTGACTTTCTTCAGCCAATGATACATGAAGGTGCATATTTTCATAATGACCTCCAATTTGCCAAGCAATTTGATCACTAACTGTATTGCGTCTCTCTCTGAGATGTTATCAAGTAAGAACTGAATTGTGAGGCTCTGCTTCTGTGCAACTGCAATGTGGTTAATGGTCTGGATGCAGATAGCTGTCGGTAGGATAATGGAAGAAATGGGTTCACTTGGCACCCTACCTCTTTGCCCCTCAGGGGGAGTGGGGATGACTTGTAATTCGGTAGATATGAGGAAAATACAGATCCCAGTTGATATATCGTTATTAAACCATCATCTGCAGTTCCCCCCTACACACTTCATCTGCTCCGCTGCAAATTCTCCTCAAGGTATGTCTACTTTGAAGAAGTTCTCCTCCTCTCACCTCTCTCGCTGCCCCCCCTCTGTAATTCCTCCTGCTCTCCAACTCTACAACCACGTTTTAAACACTGGCCTGTTTCCTTTATTGTTACTTTTTTGCATATCTTTTATTCATTTGTTCTATCTCTCTATATCACTGTCTTAATCTCTCGCTTCCCTTTCCCCTGACTCTCAGTCTGATGGAGGGTCTTGACCTGAAACGTTACCTATTCCTTCTCTCCGGCGATGCTGTCTGAGCCGCTGAGTTACTCCAGCTTTCTGTTTCTGTTTCCATTGTTTTGGTCATTTGATATCCTTAGCATACAATCGTAATAACGACTAATGTTGCAGATAAATATTCACATATGTTCCAGCAAATTTATTATTTCTTGACAAATAAGTAATTAATCTTATAGTTCAATTTATTTTATCCAGTACCTTGTAATTTATACAAAAAACAACTAATTTAAGCAAATGACTGCCAGCACAGAATCGACCTTATCTCAGTGGTAAGTCTCTTGATCCTGATCAAATAAAAGTTGATACAAATCACACTCCAGTACTGAAATTCATTGTTTCTGCTGACTGTGTATTGCAGTACTGTGCTGGCATTCTGCATTCAATGTTAAACTGAAGCTTTGTCCTTCCACTCAAGTATATATTCAATATCCAATGACATTATTGAAAGAGACCAGGGGATTCTCCAATAAATACTTAAAAAATAGATCATTTTGATTTCACTGGTGTTTTGTGGAATCTCGTTTTGGTGCATTATTCCAGTGGTCACCCTTGAAGACATCTACAATAATTATACGACACTTTGGAAAGACCTATGTTTGTGAAACATATTTAACAGGTTGCATTGTATGTGTGTGAGTGTCTGTGTGTGTGTGGTTGTGTGTGTCCGTGTATCTGTGTGTGTGTGGTTGTGTGTGGCTGTGCGTCTGTGTGTGCGTGGTTGTGTGTGTCTGTGTGAGTGTCTCTGTGTGTGCGTGCATGCGTGTGTCTGTGTGTGTGATTGTGTGCATGTGTGTGGATTACAACCTTGCATTTGTTTGCAAACTTAATCTGAAATGATCAATAGACAGTATTAAGGATGGCAGATGCATATTTTTATATTCATATTTTTAATTTATTGTCACATTATACAAATTCCCTTTTTTAAGTAGACATCAGTCAAATGTCCTAAATTGAACCTTTATCATGGTGAAATAATCTGAAATAAATAATTCTATAATTATACACAAATAATGCAATAATTCCTGTGAAGTTTATCGGCTCCATTTTTCAGGGTGTTAAAACATTATGCCATGGGCCATATAATATCTTAGAGGTAAGTCCAAATGCAACAGGCTGGATGCTCGTTTGATGAGCAATGTTTGTGTAAATGAGAAGTTCCTCGTGGTTGGTACTTGCTCTGTGATCTCTGTGCAGTGGCAGCACTTTGCCCTGCAGCTATCACACAAGCCTCTCAGCCTGGAAAGGGGTATCTCTGCCCCACGTTAACAGATGGTATGGCTGTAATGGAGGTGAAGGAGGAAGGAAGTGAGTAAGCCTTTATAATTTGTGAATCATGGCTAGTGGAGGAATCCTACATCAGGGCTGCTATGGGCCTTCAGGAGGCTGGCAAGAGGTCAGGAATATCCCAGCCTTCAGGAATAGCATTCATCGGAACAGAGTGATGCTGAAAATAATGTCAAGACCCTTGCAGGATATGTAAAGATGAAAGCGTCATCACTTAAATCTCCTCCCTTCCTCCGCAGTGTTTCACATCCTTCTTTTAGCTGTTGATCTATTTCTGCATTCACGCACAAAGACATATACACACAGCCACACACAGACACACACAACCACACAAGCACAGACACACACACACACACACACACAGACACACACACAACCACACACACGCGCACAACCACACACACACAGACACACACACACAACCACAAACACACGCGCACAACCACACAGACACAGACACATAGACAGACAGACACACAACCACAACCACATACATGCATATATACCACACATATACCTCACATACATGTATAAACCACACACACACATATACCACACAAACACACACACACACGCGCACACACACACACACACACACACACACACACACACACACACACACACACACACACACACACACACACACACTTACTTTAAGAATGTCTCTGACTGGATACAATAATTTGTTTCCTGAGTGCATTTCAGACGAAAGTACTAAGGTAGTCACAAACTTGAGTTGGGAGCCGTCTCATGCTAAGAGTTACATAGATCGGAGGAGACATTGAGGCAATACACCTGCACTAAGGTCAGAGCAGAGGAAGCAAACATCAATAATTCAAATCTTTGTGAAGAATTTCTTAAGTCTGTGTGAAGCTGCTGGTCGATTCTCCTGGAGCAGCATTCAAGCGGCTTATGTATGTCTTGACTCAATCATTGCAGGCTGCCCGAGAGACCTGCAATATCAACTCACCACAATCTGCACATGTGAAGGAGGAGCAGAAACATAGAGATGAAGAAGATAAAGCAGAAGGTGATAATAATGAATGTGCATGTTTTGTTTTTGTATAACATCACAGAAAGGTAATTCAATTAAAGTTTCCTTAAACTTTACTCTAGTAATATAGTACTATAGTATCTCAACATGTTACATTCTCTACACCTTTAGAAGCTTCAATATGAGGAAAATATAAGAATGTAAGAACATTGGGGATGGCGCAGGAGTACGCAAAAAGGGAGAGAGGCTCAAGGAATGTGTAGGAAGGAACTGCAGATGCTGGTTTAAACCGAAGATAGACATAAAATACTGGAGTAACTCAGCGGGACAGGCAGCATCTCTGGAGAGAAGGAATGGGTGATGTTTTGAGTCGAGACCGTTCTTCAGACTGAAGGCTCAAGGAATGTTGGTCTTTATTTCAAAATGCATATATCATAAGGAAGATCTGATGCACCTTTATAAGCTGTTTGTGAGACTGCAGCTGGAGAGCTGTGGACAATTTTTACTCTCTGTCCTTAAGGAAGGACCTGCATACACTGGGGATTCACCAGACTGATTCGTGGAATGAAGGAGTAGAAGTATGACAACAGTTTCAGCAGGTTGGACCTATACTCAGTGCCGTCTCCGAGAATGAGATGTGATGTTATGTATAATATTCTGATGGGGATTTTCCAATCCTCTAGGACCTTTCCAGAACCTAAGGGATTTTGATAGATTGTAGCCAATGTATTCCTAATACCTGCCACCAGCCACTTCCTTTAGGACTGCTGGATGCAGTCCAGGAGGTCCTCTATACTATTCAATTAGATCAGGGCTGATGCTAACAGAGTCTCAGCATTACCTTCCTCCTCTCCCTCAGGCCATTGACTGTCTTGTGGGCTAAATCTCGATCAATCTTGTAGACAATAGACAATGGACAATTGGTGCAGGAGTAGGCCATTCGGCCCTTCGAGCCAGCACCGCCATTCAATGTGATCACGGCCTGAAATCCACAATCAGTACCCCGTTCCTGCCTTCTCCCAATGTCCCCTGACTCCGCTGTCTTTAAAAGCACTATTAAGCTCTCTCTTGTAACTATCCAGAGAATTGGCCTCCACTGCCCTCTTCCACACTCACAACTCTCTGTGTGAAAAGGTGTTTCCTTGTCTCCGTTCAAAATGGCTTACCCCTAATTCTTAAACTGTGGCCCCTGATTCTGGACTCCCCCAACATCAGGAACATGTGTCCTGCCTCTAGCGTGTCCAAACCCTTAATACAACAGCGGCAGCTTCGAGGCATGTGGGGGCAGGAATGCGGAAGTCGGGAGCTCCCGCTACTTTAGGGGCCGACTCACCCGAGTGGTTTACCGCTCCGGAGCTGGATGCAACGGATTCAGACTTCGAGCCCCCTTCCCCCAAGAAACGAGGGGGGAAACAGGTACGTGGCAAGGGGTCTCGCTTTTCACAAGCAACCTCTCCCCGAGTTCCAGAAGACCCGAAGGGGCTGGGCCGGGGGACAGCTGCACGACAGGGGAGCCCTGCAAAAGTGCAAAACGTACCACTGCCAGGGAGATCTGCCATAGTGCAGTCTGGCAACACCACTGCTGCGTCGAGTAGGCCTGCTGGAGCAGATACCGCCGACAAAACACCCCGTCAGGCTGCGGTCAAGGGCGGAGGTGGCAGCAGGAAGCGGTCGGTCAGCTCAGCTCTGCGAGCGGCCGACCATGCGCCTCCATGCCAAAAGATGGGCAAGTGTGGAGATAAGCCTGCACGGACTCCGGGGAGCCAGGTTCCGGGGGCCGGCGCCGATTCAACTCACCTGCCTTCATATCAGACAGGTGGGCCGCCACAGTCTGGGAGAAGACAGACTAGCGGAGAGTCCGTGCGGGAGTCGCATGATCCTACTTGGGTACTTGGTGGATCTTGGTGTGGTCCGATGGTGGAAGCCCCAGTGAGTTCGCAGGGCCTGGGGAAGTCGACTTGTCCGCTGCACATAGCAGGGACGGTCGCATAGAGCGGTTGGAGCTCTTAGTGGAGCATCTCCTCCAGCGGGACCGGGAACGAGAAGAGCGGGACTCGCGGGTATCCACTAGCCGTGCGAGGACCCCACTCAGCATCTCATCGTCTCCAGCCAGAAGCGTGAGTGATTGCCCAGCTGCTGTGTTTGAAGACAACCCGGGACAGCCAGTGACCGCTGAGCCAGAGCATGAGGAGGATATGCTGGAAGTGGTGAGTAAGTTTGCCGCTACCACCCAGACAGTTGAACCTCTGCACCACAAATTGGCGGGCACCATTGATTACCTGACTACGCACCAACTTCAGAGTCAGGTTCTCAATGATACCTTGGAGAAAATAAAACCGCCCGAGAACTGCATCAACCTCAGTGTGCCCTTGGTTAATGCCCAGATCTGGGGACACTTGAGTACGGCCACCAGGATGCAGGATGTCCGCCTCCAGCGTATCTTAAAGGTTCTCTCCACGGGCATAACGGCGTTTGCTAGGACCCTGGACGGGGATAATGTGTCCAGTGAACAGCAAGATGCACTGGCACTCCTATGCAACGCCCAGTATGAGATAAACTGCCTGCGTAAGAGCTCCATAAAGCCCACACTCAACCCCAAATTCGCGGGGTTGTGCCGACCATCAACCGCTCCACCGCCGCATCAGTTGTTTGGAGACCTGGACAAGGAGGCCAAAACGGCTGGCCTCATGAAACCTCCATCGGCCAGACTTCACCCATATCACCGGCAACAACCTAATACAACTTGGAAACCACAGCTGCCGGACAGGGCACAAAGATCCTCCTACCTCCATCTCAACAAACACAACGACCTTTTTTAGGGCAAGGCCAACAGCGGCCTGCATGGAAGATGCGGCCGCCGCCCTGTCAACCTCCACAACGTCCACCCAAAACACCGTACGTACGGAACCGCCGTTAACCATGGAGGTAAGGGGGTCTGGTTCCTCTCACGCATAGCATCCCCTCCTGCACAAATAGGTGGGCGATTGCGGGCTTTCTTGGACATATGGAAAACTGTCACCACAGATGAGTTTATTTTACAAAGTGTTCAAGGGTATGTTATAGAATTTATTGGAGGTATAAATCTCCCTACCCAGCATTCGCCTCATAGGAATTTTACTCTATCCCAAAAAGAGGTGGAGGCAGGACATGCTGAAATTATATGGCTAGCAGCAAAAGGGGTAATTGGCAAAACCAAGCATGAACCTATTAAGTTTGTGTCTAACATCTTCACCAGAATTAAAAAAGATGGGGGATGTCGGATTATAATAGACTTAACTGATTTGAACACTTTTGTACAATATACCCATTTTAAAATGGATACTTTTGAAACAGCTAGGCAGATGCTTTACCCAGGGTACTTTATGGCATGCATCGATTTGAAAGATGCATACTATACGGTGCCCATCGCTGAGGCTCACAGGAAATTCCTGAAGTTTGTCTGGAAGGGTCAATTATGGGAATACAAGGCATTGCCCAATGGAATCACCACAGCCCCTAGGCTGTTTACCAAATTGGTAAAACCTATATTGGCTCATCTCCGACAACAAAATTATATAGTAATGGCATATTTGGATGATATCCTTATAATGGGTCAGACCCTCCAATTGGCAATTCAAGGAGTGGCTGCAACCAAGGCTCTGTTCGAGAAGCTGGGGTTTGTAATCCATCCAGACAAATCAAAACTGCACCCGGTACGGGTTATGGATTATTTGGGGTTCAGCCTAGACACCAATTTAATGAAGATTACCATCCCAACTAATAAAGCTACTGCTATAATAGAAGAGTGCCACAATCTTGCTTGCGCCAGGGTACCGACCATTCGGCAAACAGCAAAGGTTATAGGCAAATTGGTAGCTACATTCCCAGCTGCACGATTTGGACCGTTACACTACCGAAATTTACAAAGATAAAAAATCACAGCATTAAAAACAAATGCTGGACACTTTGATCGGCCAATTCGGTTACCACCGGAAGCTAGAAATGAGCTACAATGGTGGGTTGACAATATTAGAGAGTGTCATAGACCTATCATAGTGAGCAACCCTGATGTTGTGCTACAAACTGACGCAAGCGCACAAGGCTGGGAAGCAACTAATACGATGTCCAGTTGTGGTGCAGATGGAACTCTCATGAGTCTACATTCCTGGAGTCACACGGGATAAACTATATAGAAATGCTGAGGGCATTTCATGGACTGCGGGCTTACTGTACTAATTCACGGGATTTACATGTCCGCCTTCAAATAGATAATACTACAGTGGTGGCTGACATCAATCATATGGGTGGTATCAGGTCGCTATCTTGTGATGAATTGGCTAATACAATTTGGCACTGGTGCATTGAAAGAAATATTTGGATTACTGCGACCTATTTTAACTTGTTGGCCTGCAGGTTCTGAAAAGACCACTCATCCGGGCAGGCATCTCATCACGAGCCATAGAACTTATCGCCTCATCATGCCGAGAATCAACTCGGAAACAGTACCTCACCCAAATCAGGAAGTGGGAGGCATTCTGTGCCCGGACCAACAAGTCTTCCAACTCGGCAACGATACCTGATGTCCTGGAGTTTCTAGCTGGCCTCCATTTCGATGCTGGCCTCAGCTACAGTGCCATCAACAGCGCCAGGAGTGCGCTGTCCTCATACCTGGATATAGGTATCAGCTCCAACCACCTGGTGTCTAAACTAATGAGGGGAGTGTTCAACACCAACCCTCCGCGACCCAGATATACAGTAACGTGGGATGTGGGGATCGTGGGGATGTGGGGATCGTGATGACCCTACTAAGGAGCTGGGCTCCAATGAATGAGCTACCACTGAAGCAGCTCACCCTCAAGGTGGTGATGCTGATGGCACTGACTACAACCCAACGAGTCCAGACGTTACAACAACTGCGACTGGACAGCATGGTGGCCACCCCTGGTCAAATAAATTTCTTTGTCAAAGAATTATTGAAGCAGCACAGGCCAGGGGCGCATGGGCTGCAGTTGGAATTTCGGGCGTACCCTGTAGATGCCACTCTCTGCATAGTCACCCATCTCCACCTCTACATCCCAGTTACCGGAGTTATCAGGATGAAGGAACAGGGGCTCCTCATCAGTCATAAACCTCCGCATCATCGGGTGACTGCACAGACTATCACCAGGTGGCTCAGGGTGGTATTGGATGCAGCAGGAGTTGCTACTGACATTTTTAAGTCTCATTCCACCAGGGCTGCATCCACATCAGCGGCGAGGGCCATGGAGGTGCCCATGGACCACATTCTCGCCACTGCGGGCTGGGCCAGTGAAGAAACCTTTCAACGGTTCTACAACAAGCCACTGGTCGCCCCTGCGACATTCGCAGAAGCTATCCTGGGAACCGCTCAGTGAATGTCTGTCCTCGAATTAGGGGTTATTTGTTGTTTATTTGATTAATAAATTGTGTTGATTTTTCAGCCAGTTTCGACTGAACTCCATTAACAGCCTTCCTCCATCAGACTGGCGGCAGTGTGATAAGCATGGACGTTGTCCAGGGCGTGAAATCGCAGAGCTTTGAAATCTTCACGAAGTCACTCACGTGACTCTGAAGTAAAATAGTAAGATTAAACGAGAACTCACCAAGTTTGAAGGTTGATCTGTATTTTACGAGGAGTCGCGGTGAGGGATTTCGTGCTCACCGCTCCCACCCTCTATCATAAGCTCAACTAGGAAGTTCTACGTTTTTCATCTTACTATTTTTAGTCATGATTTGTTTCTGTGATTCCACACCGCTGCTTTGAAGGATGCCGCGCATGCGTGCTGGCGGGGTCTTCACGGAATCCCTCACCGCGACTCCTCGTAAAATACAGATCAACCTTCAAACTTGGTAAGTTCTCGTTTAATCTTACTATTCTTGTTACATCCCCAAGGAACTCTAACAAATTCCTTCATGTTACATCCTCTAGGAACTTTAACAAATAGCGGGGGCCATGGTGGTGCAATGGTAGAGTTGCTGCCTTACAGTGCTTGCAGCGCCAGAGACCCTGGTTAAATCCTGACTACGGGTGCTTTCTGTACGGATTTTGTACTTTCTCCCTGTGACCACATGGGTTTTCTCCAAGATCTTTGGTTTCCTCCCACACTCCAAAGACGTACAGACTTTGTAGGTTAATTGGCTTGGTAAATGTAAAAAATTTCCATCGTGTATATACGATAGTGTTAATGTGCGGGGATCACTGGTCGGCATGGACCCGACCCGGTGGGCCGAAGGACCTGTTTCCACGCTGTATATTTAAACTAAATCAAACTAAACTAAATTAGTCAAACAGGATTTCATTTTCATATAATGTTGACTATGCTCGATCATCTTAAATTCCATTTTAAATGCCCTGTTGTTATCCACTATTTTCACAATTATAGATACTTGGTCAATTAACCCGTAATTTCTGCTTTCTGTCTTTCTCCTTTCTTGAAAAGTGGCATTACATTTCAAGTTTTCCATTCCACTTAGACCATACCAGAATCCAGGGGACTTTGGTAGATTACAGTCAAAGCATCTATTATTTAGTAAATACTTCCTTTAAGACTTTATAATGCAAGCCACCAGTTCCAAGAGATTTTATGTCTTTGAGCCCAGTAGGTAGTCTAACTTGTTTTTAATGTTATTCCTGGTAGAAAATCACTTCTTGATTAATTAATATCTTTAGATGCTTTTTAATGTCTTCCACAATCAAGACCAATCCAAAATAATCATTTAGAATTATACATTCCCTTTTTTCTATCGTTTATTCCCCAGTCTCATGCTCTGAAGTACTGAACAAGCTGCCAGGGGAGGTAGTTGAGGCTGGGACTATCCCAAAGTTTAAAAAGCAGTAAGACAGGTACATGGATAGGACACATTTGGAAAGACATGGACCAAACGCAAGCAGGTGGGACTAGTGTGGCTGGGACATGTTGGCCATTGTGGGCAAGTTGGGCTGTAGGGCCTGTTTCCACACTGTATCACTCTATGGAGAACCTATGTTTACTTTAGTTACTCTCTTCCTTCTTATACACCTGCAAAAATATTTTAACGTCCTAATATAATTTTAACATCAAAAGTCAAGATTCAAGAGTGATTTATTGTCACATGTCCCGGATAGAACAATGAAATTCTTACTTGCTGCAGCACAACAGAATATGTAAGCATAGTACACTGTAAACAAGATAATAAGCGAGAGGTAAAAAAAGTTCCGTGTGTATATATGCACACACTCACAAACAAGTTCAAACACATATATAAATATATGGGTAGACACAAAAAGCTGGAGTAACTCAGCGATTCAGGTAGCATCTCTGGAGAGAAGGAATGGGTGATGTTTCAGGTAGATACTATGCTGCCTGACCCGCTGAGTTACTCCATCTTTTTGTGTCTACCTTCGATTTAAACCAGCATCTGCAGTTCTTTCCTACCTATATATAATATATACATATACACATACACACACGTGCACACATACGTACACACAAAAAAACCAATAGTAGTGCAATAATAATAATAATAATAATAATAATAATAATAATAATAATAATAATAATAATAATAATAATAATAACAATAATAATAATAATAATAGTCTTGTGTAGTTTATAGCTTATTTGAGGTTGTAGTGTTTAATAGCCTGAAGGCTGTAGGGAAGAAACTGTTCCTGAATCTGGACGTTACAGCTTTCAGGCTCCTGTATCATCTTCCCGATGGCAGGGGTGAAATGAGTGTGTGGCCATGATGGTGTGGGTCTCTGATGATGTTGGCTGCCTTTTTGAGGCAGCGACTCCGATAAATCCCATTGATGGTGGAGAAGTCAGAGCCAGTGATGAACTGGGCAGAAAAGTATTCACAACTTTTGCAGTCTTTTTCGCTCCTGGGCGTTCAAGTTGCCGAACCAGGCCATGATGCAACCGATCAATATGCTCTCTACTGTACACTTGTAGAAGTTCAACAGAATCCTGACATTACAAATCTCCGTAATCTTCTCATGAAGCAGAGGCGTTGATGTGCTTTATTCATAATTGCATTAGTGTGCTGGGTCCAGGAAAGATCTTCGGAAATATGCATACCCAGGAATTTGAAGTTTTTGACTTTCTCCACCATCGTCCCGTTGATATAAACAGGATTGTGGGTCCTCATCCTTCCTCTTCCAAAGTCCACAATCAGTTCATTGGCTTTACTGATATTGAGAGGCAGATTGTTGTGCTGGCACCATTTGGTTAATCGGTCAATCTCACTTCTATACTCTGACTCATCACCATCAGTAATTCATCCAATGGTGGTGTCATCGGCGAACTTGAAGATGGAATTCGCACTATGTCCAGCTACACAGTCATGGGTATAGAGTGAGTAAAGCAGGGGGCTGAGCATGCAGCCTTGAGGTGCTCCTGTACTGATTGTTAATGAGGAAGAAGTATTTCTGCCAATTTGAACAGACTGTGGTCTGTGGATGAGGATCCAATTGCAGAGGAATGCGCAGGGACCCAGTTCCACGATAACCTGGTAACCAGCTTGGAGGGGATGATGGTATTGAATGCCAAACTTAGTTTATAAACAACAGTCTGACATGTGTTTTTATTGTCAAAGTGGTTCAGTGCGGGGTGGGGAGCCAGTGAAATCGCATCTTCCGTTGACCTGTTGTGATGATGGGCAAACTGTATTGGGTCGAGTGCATTGTTAGAGAGCTAAATCTTGCAAACCTACTTCTTCTTGGTGAAATTTCTTAGCTGCTTTGCGGTCAGCGCGGACTCGGTGGCTGAAGGGCGTGTTTCCATGTTGCATCTCCAAACTAAATTAAACAAAACTAAACTCTGGCCTAACACAATTTCCTGCAATATTTTATGACTTTTCTTTCAATATAATATTCTTTACGTTCTTTGTTAGGAGAACGCATCCTCATCGAACCTTTCTTCCTCAACAGAATATACCTCAGCTCAAATTCATGCAATGTCTTCTTAATGGCTGCCTCTACAGATCTACTATCTTACCTGTAATTTACGCTTCCAGTCCATGCTAGCCAAATCAGTTTTTATACCATTATGGCATTTTTATTGACTTTTTTAAATTTTAGAACCACATTCCCCATTTTTGAACCGTTTGAAATTACAGTATGCCATGCTCTTCCCTCGGGGATTCTTTACAATGAGATCATTCATTAATCCTGTCTTTTTAGACAATGCTAGGTATAAACTAGCCTAAGCCCTGGCAGGTTTCTCAATGTTTTGCTCTTCAAAACAATCCTGCACATCCTCTTGGTACTGTCCTCAAGCCACACTTGTTAATTTGATTTGTCCATTTCAAACGATAATCAGTCATCCTATAATATTGAATACCTTTCTCAGAAGCTCCCATTATTCATTGATGTATTCCACCCTACAGTATGACTACTGCTGGTGACCTAATAACTACCATCACCAGTGATGTTTATTCTTGCTATTTCTTATCTCCTCCCATACTGATTATACATTTAAAAATTTCTGATTCGTAATCATTTCTCATGATAGCAATGATTGCATTCTTTATCATTAAAGGGTGTGTCCTTCTTGGGCGTCATTTGCGCATCATTTACACTTCACGACGCACGACCCGCGTGTCTTGACGCGCACGTGATGCACGCATGGTGTGCATTACGCGTGCATGGTGCGTGGTGACGTAGGCAGTGACGCGCGGTCGCCCCAGGATTTTGGGGTGTACAAAATCTATCTTTGTCCATCCTTCTGAGATGTCTTATAACCCTGAATATTCAGTTCCCAACCCTGGTCACCTTACAATCTTGACTTTATAATAGCTATCAGATAATGGATATTTATTCCTTTCTGTGTTGTCAACTTACCTATCTTGTCATTCATGCTGCCAGCATTCAGATCAATAGACATTAATACTTATCATTTTTCCTTGCTCTATATGCAAGGGCCCTTGTGTTTGTGTTGTACCCTTTCCCTATATATACCAGTTCTGCATATCCCTGCACTATTTAAAAAAATGTCCCCATATCTCTTGGTATCCCTTCACTTTAACTCTCATCTTCTATTCCCAGCTTAGCTTTTTTCCCTTCTGATTTTATTCTTGGATTTCCATCCTCCTATTAAGCAAGATTGAACACTACGCCAATAGTCCCAGAACATACTGACAGCCAGGATATTAGTGGTGTTTCTGGTTAGATGCAATCCCAAAGCAGTCCCACATCCACATGAAGTTAAACTCTGCAACCTGAAGCAACTCTCCAGTCACACATTGACCTGCTCTGCCTTCCTAGTATCACTAGCACTATCCTGCATCTACTACCTTTCAGATCCTGTTGTTTAACTTATTTCCAAGCACCCACACCTCATTCTGTTTGCATTGTTGGTAAAAGAGTGTACCGCCACAACTCTCTGACTCCACCCACTCTTGCGCTAAACACCCTACCTCTCAGAACTTATCATAGCTGTTCAGTGACATCCTTGAGGCTGCACCAGGGAGGCAACACACCATAGAAATGGCTGTAAATCCCCCAAACTATTGAATCCCACTTGACGTTTGCTCTCTACATCATCTTCCTCCTCTCCTGTTCCATTGAGCCTATAGTGATGCCATGATTTCAACTGACCTCTTGCCCTCGAACAACTGAGGGCAGAACTGGGGCTTGCTGGGCATTGCTCATCTCCCACCCCTGCTTTGCCCATGTTAAAGCACAATAGCTTTGATGATTGTTGCAGGATGAAATTGGCAAAATACAAAGGGGTTAACTGTCCCAGAAACGTGAGATCCATTTGCTTGGTTTGAAAGCAAATTAATTGCTAAGGTTGACCTTTAACCTAAATCAATTTTTGCCCATTTTATCTTTAACTGGTATTTAGATCAAATAACTTAAAGCGAATCTTGTGACCCACTTATAATGAAAATCTTATGAGAAAACTGAAGTATTGCTCCTTCCCAGGTGAGAAGTGCTAATGGCCACTGGCTGGCGTAATGTGTCTTTGCTGAAAATCTCTTATTGGAGTTCTCCTACCTACGACACCTCTGTTGTGACAGAGAGCAAGTTTCATTATATAATCTTGAATAAGAGGCATCTCTCTCCCTTCTTGTGTATGAGGCAGCAGAGGTTATGTAACGCCCACCAGGCACTGTAAACAGTTCAATGTGCTGTTGTCGAGGGCCGTGAGATCTACCTTACCACCAGGGAGTCGGAGGACAGCACAGTCGAAAATGATGTGCTGCGCTGCTTGCTGGTCTGCTCCACACGCGCAGGCTGCTGATGAACGCAGCCCCCAGCGATGCATGTTGGCGTTGAACCGGCCGACCCCTGTACGGCGCCGGTTCAAGGCGACCCAATCTTTGCGGGGCAAGTCCGAGCCAGATGAGGCTGTGGTGTTCGGTGCAACAGTGAATTAAGTAGGTCGTGAAGTCTGTTCCCAGCTAGTTCTCCGTGTTCCTAGTGTGTTGAAACCGGAGCCACAGAGGCATCAATTTGGGTTCAATGTCTGATGACACGAGTGAAGTACTGCTGCCATTCAGGTGTAGCATGGTGTGATTCGCTGACTATTTTGCCTGGCAACAATATATTTCACTTGTCTCTTAACAGGTGAGTGCAGGCAGGTGGATTTGACCTGTTAAAATTCTGAATTGTGGCAAGGCCAACTTTAATGGTACAAGATAGGAACTTGCTAAAATCTATTGGAGTTGGTAGTTTGTGGGCAAAGGAATGCCCAAAAATGGAATGCTTTTAAAAGTGTGTGGACAAGAGTTCCAAGGGCATGAATGTTCCTGTTAGAATGAAGGGCAAGGCAGGTGGATTGGTGGCCATAGGCAATGTGTTATGAGTTACATGTACTCAACTCTACTGCGAGAACAAGTTTAGTTAATTTCCAGTAGCATCACATATGCTGTCTTAGCTTTATTGGTCGACACAAAATGCTGCAGTAACTCAGACTGAAGAAGGGTCTCGACACAAAACTTTATGCATTGCTTCTCTCCAGAGATGCTGCCGGTTCTGCCGAGTTACTCCTGCATTTTGTGTCCATTTTCAAATGACGCCACGCGCTCCAGACGGCTCTGCGGGTGCATGAAATCGCATGCCTCAATGCGACCATGAGGTGGCGTAATTAGCATGCCAAGGACACGTAAGTGTGACAGGGGCTTGAGCTTTAATGGTAACTAGACCAAGGGGGACCTGTTGGGTCCCGTCTCCTCAATGTGCGGTTGTGGGGAGGGGGCTTGCGGCATCAAACACACACTAACCACCACCCCCCCCCCCCCACACACACACACACATCATTTGAAATTAAATGTAAACTTTAAGAATTAGTACAACTAAATCTTTAAAGGACAAAAAAATCAATGTTTTCTAAGTTAAACAAAAACAATGAAGTACAATCGGACTCTTATCTTTAGAGATGTGGAATTCAGCACTTCGTTGTTCACAAACAAAGCGAGAATGACCGTTGCTGATGGATTTAAAGAAAGTTCTCTAAATGATAGCTCGCTCATTGTGACGTCACCATTCGGGTGCTCCTCGGCAGCTCTCGTTTGCTGCTTTGACCAAAGCTCTCAAGTGAGAGGGAGAGTGGGGAGGAGAGAGGGGAGAGGAGGGGGCAAGAGATAGGGGGAGATGGGGGAAGGTGGGGGAAGGGGGGGAAGAGGGGGGAAGAGGGGGGAGGTGAGGGGGATGGGAGAGGAGGGAGAGGAGGGGGAGAGGAGGGGGGAGGGGGGAGGGGGGAGAGGAGGCCTCGGAAGCCCAACTAAATCACTGCGTGTTCAGCGGTTTCAATCCAGAGCACCGGGGGGAGGGTGGCTGGGCAGCGGGCGGGGCAGCGCGGGGCGTGGCGAGGCGGGGCGGACGGCCGGCTGAGTGCATACCGACTGCGAACAGGAGGCGACAAAATGACTGCAAGTCGGGCGGGGGTTAATGTAACTCGTCAGCGGCTTCAATCCCGAGCCCGGGGGGGGGGCAGTGGGTGGCTGGTCTGTGGGCAGGGCGGGGCCGACGGCCGGCAGAGTGCAAGTCGACTGCGAGTCAGGGGGGACTGGGTTAACGGTAACTCGCAGCGCGTGCAAAAATAGTGCCCGGCAAGCTTCGCTTTTTAAACTGCACGCAGCGGGCGCGAGGAGCAGAGCCATTGTGACGTCATCAGCTCGTTAGCTTTGAAAAAGATCTCAGATATGTGAACAATTTGGAGAAATAACTCAAGAAATAATGAATCATATTTTCAGATTAGACTATTTTTGAGACCATGAGGTAAATCTCTATCGGAAAATGTCAAAATGTCACCGTTAGCACGTCGTGTTTTTGAGGAGATGTGAATCACAGACAAACTCATAAATAAACACACAAATCCACAAACAAATACATCCACATCCAAGTTCAGTTTTATAAATATATAGTTGTTTTACCCAAAACTATTAAAAAGCTGTACGGTAATTCAACTTGCATCAAATGTAGATCTCATCTGTGCTTTCTATATTGCAAGGCAGCCCCTTTAGAACATTATACTTCACATAAAGCAACACGTCAAATGTAAAACAGTATGTTGAGTGAATTGCAATAACTGGCAAACTCACAGATCCACTTACAAGAGGTTGAATGCCAAATAAATATTACTGCACATTAACATTGATAACACAAAATATGCGTGATATAAATTTATGAACCTGCTAAACCTGGTTGCTTTATTGTGCTAATTTTTCCATCTGTTTCAAATAGTAGTCTTCTACATCAAAGTTCTGAAGCCACAAATATATTGTTAGCACCATCACAAAAATTACTGATTGTCATTCAACCAATTAATAAGTTAATCCAAACTTGCCAAGAACCCTACGTTTCCTTTTTCCATTTACAGCTAACCTATTTCTTAATTAATGATCGTATCAATGGTTGAATGAATGGACATATTGCTGAATTATAGTAATATTACCTACACATGCTATTGTGTCCTCAACTGGCCATTTGCTAAACTTTATCCAGGAAAGGCAATGGTGTGTGGTCTGCCAGCTGCAGTTCAAACAAATTTGCTGTGAATTTGAATTTGATGTAAACCACAAGAGATTTTGTCGATGCTGCTTTTACGCTGGGCTGATATTGTGACCTGGTGCTTTCTGATACAGAAAGCAACTGCAATGTGAACTAAAGTGGCTGGAGCAGTGAGGCGCTGAGTTACAACAAAAGTCTTGTGTGTGGGAGTGAATGGGAGCTGTTGGCAGCAGAAAGTCGTAACCAATGGAAATATTTAAGAGTCGAGGAAGCGTCTCAAATCCTTCTTAAATCATCATTGAAAAGTCATTAGAAAGTGAGCGTGGACCTCTGCACAGATTGTTAAGAGGTTGAACAAAACACCAGCTTCTTAACATAATGATGGAAATGAAGTGGAAAACATAGGGAGGAGCTGGAAAACAGATTTCCTGGTTTGCAACTAAAGCCATTGAAACTTTATACAACAGTTTTATTGGGGAAGGTTAAATTTTATTCATGTGTTGTTAAGCATTGTGGTCACTGGGATGTTTTATCTCTTTGACCTCAAGCCCCTTTCCTTTACTCAGCCATATGGTACCCAGAAGAAAACATTTAGATCGAAAGATATTGTTTCAAGAATCAAAGACAGGCCCCATTACACTGTCATGAATGCTGAAAGCATCCTGTCACTTGTAGTCTCAAGCTGAAGGGAATCTTTACGTAACCAAGAATGTAACATTAAAAAAATGCTTCTCGTCCACTGTTTATGTCTATTTCAAATGCAACATTTCAGAGTTTTCCCGTAGTTCCAACATAGTTCTATGTTGTCAGTTGATTGAGTTACTTTAATCAAATATCTCAAATTATTGCATCAAACAGTTATATTAATTAGTCTCCTCAGGTTCTGGACTTACTGCGTATTGTACAGATGGAAAATTCAAGATGCCCTTGGATATTCTTAGTGTAATGAAGTAAAATCAATTAGAGTGTAAACTTGTTTCTGGTGAGAAGCAGAAATGAAATGGAGCTCAATATTCTAGCTCACACAATCTTTTGACTGCTCAATTGGACATATGTTCAACAGCTGGAAAAGCCCACTCTACTTATCATTTATTGCTTGGTTGCAGTCATAGTGTTAGATCATACCACAGAGGCTCACAATGTCCTGTTGCCCATTTTAATTACCTAGATTGATCCCATTTGCCTGCATTTGGTCTGAGGCCTTCCATGCCTTGGTGATGAGGCTCTTCAGCAGTTTAGATTGGTTTAGTTTAGAGATACAGAGCGGAAACAGTCCCTTTGGCCCACCGAGTCCGCGCCGACCAGCGATTTCTGCACACTAACACTATCCTACACACATTAGGGACAATTTTACATGTATTCCAAGCCAATTAACCTCCAAACCTGTACATCTTTGGAGTGTGGGAGGGAACCAAAGATCTTGGAGAAAACCCACACGTGCAAAATCCATACAGACAGCACCTGTAGTCATGATCGAACCCAGGTCTCTGGAGCTGTAAGCGCTGTAAAACAGTAAAGGGCCTGTCCCACTTGGGCGTCATTTGCGTGTCATTTACGCGACATAAGTTACGCATCACGACGCTCGACGCGCACATCATGACGTGCACGTGATGCGCGCATGGTGCGCGTTACGCACGTATGGTGCGTGGTGATGTACGCAGTGACGCGCGGCGCCCCAGGATTTTGGTATGTACAAAATCTTCATGCGCCATCTACGTGACACGCAAATGACGCCCAAGTGGGACAGGCCCTTTACTGCTGCGCCACCGTGCCAGCCTGACTCCTAAATATCGTGCAAGTATCTGCCTCCACCATCTCTTCAGGCAGCACATTCCAGCCTCCAACAACATTCTACCTCAACTTGAAGGTTAGTTGTTGATTGATTTCAACTAATTATTGGTGAACATCCACAAGGTTTTGGCATTTTCTCAAGTCCGCATGGTAGTATATCAGGGGTCAAAAGACTGTGGCCTCGAAATCCTATCAAAATCCTGATGCCACCACTTTAACTCAGAGCAGAACCAGGTTGGCTTTGCTGGCAGCTGTCATGGAGATCTTGGCCATGAGTATATATACACAATATCCATGTCAGGATGAAGTTGGATATGGTTGTAACATTTTGTCATTTGATTCACACTGTTGAATTGGGAGGTGCTGAGGTTCTCAATGCAAAATGAACTGCCTACATATCATTCTTCCAATAAATGGCACGCTAGCATTGATAGAGCATGTTGACCCTATTACCTCTATGGGGTGTCAATTGATGTGTCAAACAAAAGACTCTAAGCCAAGCTTTAGTACAACTTAAGATAGACACAAAAAGCTGGAGTAACTCAGCGGGACAGGCAGCATCTCTGGAGAGAAGGAATGGGTGACATTTCTGTTCGCAGCCCAAAACGTCATCCATTCCTTCTCTCCAGAGATGCTGCCTGCCCTGCTGAATTACTCCTGCTTTTTGTGTCTATTTTTGGTTTAAGCCAGTATTTGCAGTTCCTTCCTACACATTGAGTACAACTTAATCTTTATTAATACGTGTAATGTAAGCATGCATGCAAACCATTGACTTCTAATAACTTTTCATTTATTTTACTATTTCAACATCACTTCTTACACTGACTTGATCTGTGATATGAATGAATTGGGCAGATTAACTCTGTTGGTAGGGGGTAGTCTTCTCCGAGTTTCCAACTCGGGTCCCTCCTTCTTGCGATGGTTGTTCCCGGGTTTTCTCGGACTACCCATTTTTTATACAAATTTTTAATTCAATCTTCGAAATAAAGCCTTTGTTCGAACCCAAGGCTTCCATGACTATAAAGTCAATCATTTCAAGTTGTCACTCCTCCAAGAGCTGAATAAACAAAATACATCTTTGTTCCTTATCAGGCTAGAGAGTTCTGAATTATGTTGCCTGTCCATATCTCATTCTCATTATAAGTATTTTGTAAAATGTCCATTGCAGGCTCCTTATCATCTCAAGGCCATACAGTGTATCTTATCTTCAGTGCTGCCCCACCAGATGTCCATCCCGTGACCGCTTTCACTGTGTTTCTTAGTTATCCTGGTCCCAGCATTTCTCTCTGTGTCTCTCTAGCTGGTAACATACTCTCAATGTCTGTCAGGATACTTGACATCAAGTTTAGTTCAGTTTAGGTTAGTTTAGTTTATTGTCACGTGTACCGAGGTTACATGCTTTTGTTACATGCCATCCAGTCAGTGGAAAGGCAATACATGATTACAATTGAGCCATTTACAGTGTATGGGTAAATGATAATGGAATAACGTTTAGTTCAAGGTAAAGCCAGCAAAGTCTGATCAAGGATAGTCCGAGGGTCACCAATGAGGTGGATTGCAGTTTATGACTGCTCTCTGGTTGTGGTAGGATGATTCAGTTGCCTGATAAAGTCTCTGGCCACAAGCAGATTCTTGGGCTCATAGTGATGCCATTGTCTGGACCATTCTGGAAGAGGCTTGACATATTTTAGAAAGGAGGTTTCAAGATTCGAGTTCACCTGGTTCATGCAGCAGACCTTCTCTGACGCAGGATCCAGTACTTGCCATCAATAAGCAGAGTAAGCAACAGAAGGACTGACAGGAAGAGGTGAGGAAGGAGGAGAAGAAAGCAAAGGTGGAGATGAGGGAGAAGGAGGAAAGAGCGGAGGAAGTGTGAAAGAATAGGTGGAAGAGAATGAAGAGCCAGATATTCTTGGTGGTAAGACATCTGGATAGTATAATGTTACTTCAAAAACTTTGTCTTGCATACTGCATGTTCTTTCCCCTTTAAATGATCTGACTCACATTGCATAGTATCCATTTCCAAATTGGATGGCCAACTTTGGTAACCTGTGTGATCTCAGTAAAATATGCTAGTCTTCTGCATGCGCATTTCTTCAATCACATTGAAGGAAAACTGAGCAAACATTTGGTGAAGTAAGACCAGGTACAATTTGATGGACAGCTTTGTCTCCCACTGATTCAACAATATTGGTTCTTGTAATAATCTACATTACTAAAATGTCTGATCTTGACCATTTCCTGTCGTTCTGTGTATTGATTTTAGAAAAAAAACGCTGCCACTTACGGCTGTGATTTTTGGCCATCTTACTCAGTCCTCCTCCGCTGTGCAGGACAAGAGGATTTTTCCCATCGATGAAAAATAAAAGAGTTATTAGTGTTTAAAAAATGTTGAGATTCTTTCCCTTGAAGGCCAAGCCCCTTCCAGAGGAACTATAAAACCTGGAAGTGTTGAATGCCTTAGTCAGTCTCTGCAAGATGGGGGAGCGAGAGGGTCACGTCTCTCAGTCTGAGCTGTGAATAACACTGAACACATGTCTACTATACTGTGAGTGGTTTTACTGACCTGTCAGTGCCCTTAATGTGGTTTGAAAATATGGTTTGAAAATATGGTTTGGAAATGCTAAAGCTGTGTTGCCTTTGGTTTGGAATGCTACAGCTGTGTTGCCTTTGGTTTGGAATGCTACAGCTGTGTTGCCTTTGGTTTGGACATGCTAAAACTGTGTTGCCTTTGGTTTGGAAATGCTAAAGCTGTGTTGCCTTTGGTTTGGAAATGCTAAAGCTGTGTTGCCTAATTAAAGTTGCCTTGCCTAATTAAAGTTGCCTTGCCTAATTAAAGTTGCCTTGCCTAATTAAAGTTGTCTTGCCTAATTAAATTTGCCTTGCCTAATTAAAGTTGCATTGCCTAATTAAAGTTGCCTTGCCTATTTAAAGTTGCCTTGCCTTTGGTTTGAAAATGCTAAAGCTGCCTTGCCTAATTAAAGTTGCTTGCCCAATTAAAGTTGCCTTGCCTTTGGTTTGAAAATGCTAAAGCTGCTTTGCCTAATTAAAGTTGCCTTGCCTAATTAAAGTTGCCATGCCTAATTAAAGTTGCCTTGCCTAATTAAAGTTACCTTGGTTTAGGTTTGAAAATGCTAAAGCTGCCTTGCCTAATTAAAGTTGCCTTGCCTTTGGTTTGAAAATGCTAAAGCTGCCTTGCCTAATTAAAGTTGCCTTGCCTAATTAAAGTTGCCTTGCCTAATTAAAGTTGCCTTGCCTTTGGTTTGAAAAGGCTAAAGCTGCTTTGCCTAATTAAAGTTGCCTTGCCTAATTAAAGTTTCCTTGCCCAATTAAAGCTGCCTTGCCTAATTAAAGTTGCCTTGCCTTATATTTCATTAAAAGTTTAATCTTGACCACTTCCTGTTTGCGCTTTATATTGATTTTAGAAAAAAATGCTACCACGTACGGCTGTAGAAAAAAATGCTACCACTCTACATCTTAGAGTCCCCCTCCGCTCAGGTGCCGAGGGTTTTTCCCATCGATGAAAAATAAAACTGGACTCTCCTAGTGGCAGCATGCTGTAAAAGTTGCAAATTCGTTTGCTCCCTTAACTTTTAACTTCCACTCACCACTCTTTCAATGTTACTTGTGACTATTTGATTTCAAGACACCGTCTAACTTTTCATAAACTGTTGATAACACTTTTACATGACTTAATCGTGAAAAGGATGGAGACAAGAAGAAAGGGAGGCTCCCCAAGGAAGGAACAGGGGAAAGCCACAACCACAGCTGCAGCTTCTGATTCCAATATCCTAGAAGCAATATCGAAAATGAACGATGAATTGAAAAATGAGCTGAAAAATTAAATTAAAATAAGATTTGGCATTTTGGAAGAAATGGTGAAAGGAGTTTCAACAAAATTGAAGGAAGTCTAAGGAAGACTGTCTTTGTTACAAGATGAACTTCATGAACAAAAGGGTGAAATTGATATATTGCAAACCCTGGGACTGGAGAGAGATTTGAAGATTGAAAAACTGGAACGGAGAATGAATGAAAACACTCGAGCACTTCAGCAATACAAGACTAAAAATATGGACCTAGAAAACAGAAGCCATCGTTTGAATTTACAAATTGTTGGTTTGCCGGAAGGTCAAGAAGGAGATAACGTTATAAAATATGCTTCTAAAATGATAAAGGAAACTTTTAACATTGAGCACTATGAAAACCTTCCGTTTTTGGATAACGCTCACAGGATTTGGAAGAAATCCGGTAATAAACTGAGACATTTAATAGTAAGATTAAACAAGAACTTACCAGTTCGAAGTTTGATCGTTATTTTATGAGGAGTTACGATGAGGGATTACGTGAAGAACCGCCTCACGCTGGCAAACGGCATACTTCAAAGCAGCGGCATGAAAAACACAGAACACCAAAAGCCGGAGTAACATAGTAAGGCTTCATAAAAAGACTTAGAACTACCATTTGATCATTTATTTTTATGAGGGCGGGAGTGGAGGGCACGTAATCCCTCATCGTAACTCCTCATAAAATAACGATCAAACTTCGAACTGGTAAGTTCTTGTTTAATCTTACTATTTTACTTCGGAGTCACGTGAGTGACTACGTGAAGATTTTAAAGCTTTCTGTGTTTTTATGTCGTAGAATTAATCCGTACGACAGTCCCGGCTAAGTAAACACATACATGAGAAACCAGACTAATGTTAGATCATTTTCACAATCAACTTTTTAATGGTTTAAAGACCATATAATAACCCTCCTTATATCTGAGGGAAACGATTACAAGCGATAAAAGATAGAAGTGACTACACCATTGATTATAGCAATTAATAGTAAACAAAGCAGGTGATTATAGTGCTACCCAACACCGCGTGTCCAAAGCTTGTCATAGTGTGAACAGGTTTATTGTAGAACTTTGAAAAAGTTTCTTCTTTACTCCACCCTGCGACTTTTAAAATATGCTCGAGAGGTACGTCCCGCCCCTTCGCCGCGGACGTAGCTGCCGCCCTGGTGGAGTGAGATTTGAACACATCAGTGTCTACTCCCGCTAAAACCAACACCTGTTTCAACCATTTTGAGATAGTTTGAACTGAAGCATTTTGTGTGTGGTTTTTTGTGCGTAACCATTAACGCTTTTTCACTTCCTCGAAGGGTGTCCGTAACTTTAATATATTGGTTCAAATGTTTAACCACACACAAAGTAGGATCAATATGATAAGCTTGAAAGGTTACCTTTGTTCCAGATCTCCCTGGTCTGCTTTGTTTGATCAACTCGTAAACATAGAACACAACATTATCTGTAGTCACATGCATACAGTCTAAACGCAACATTTGTAAAGTTTGCACTCTTTGAGCTGAGACCAGTGACATTAACATGACTAATTTCAATGTCAATCTTTCCAATGTCAACCCTTCAATTGGAGTCCATTGTCTAAGTAGCGTAAGTACAATGCTCACATCCCAAATCTCTGTGTATCTTGGTTTGGGTGGATTAATATTAAAGATTCCTTTCATGAATCTAGATATTAATGGATGCGACCCAATTGGTCTCTGATCAGTCATAAGACCTAAATAGGACGACAAGGCACTGCGTGCAGTGTTAATGGCACTGTAACTTAAATGTTGCTCAAAATGCAAATTGGCAAGGAATTCCAAAACATTTGCAATATTTTACAGTATCATAAGAAATATTTGACTGTGTGCAAAAGTCTTCCCATTTCTTAATATGTGTCATATATTGCTTTTGTGTGCTATTGCGCCATGATGCAACCATAACTTCCATAGTTTTGTCCGACAATCCCAGCTCCTGTAGTGGTCTGGTCAAAACCTGCAGATTAATAAATTCATATATGCATACAATGGGTAAATTTTCTTTAGTTACCGGATTAGTCAAGATATCACTACAGTTAGGAATCGACATATATGGCTCTTTAATCATATTCAGCATTACTGGGAACCAAGGTTGAGTTGGCCAATTTGGAACTACCAACAATCCAGAAGCAGAATCTTGTTCTATCTTCTTCAGGCATCTCTGAATCAAAGCAAATGGTGGAAAAGCATAAAAGAAACATCTTTCCCCAGTGTAATGAAAAAGCATCTACTGCTACTGCATCTGGATCGTGTTCCCAAGACACATAAGTAGGCAACTGATGATTAAGCCTAGATGCAAACAAATCTATTTCTGGCAACCCAAATTGGTTTACAATATTCTTAAATATTGCTGGCTTAAGCATCCATTCCGTATTATCTTTAAAAATCCTGGACCTTTCATCTGCTACCACATTGTCCTTACCGGAATGTAGCTTGCTGAAATCCATATTTGGCGACCAATACACCATTGCCATATCTCATTGACCAGACAATCACATGATACTGATCTAACTCCCCCCATGTGATTAATGTATGCAACAGCCGTTTTATTGTCTAACTGTAGTAACACATGTAGACCTTGTTTAGCACAACAATATGCTTTAAGTCCATAAAAAGCACCCAATAACTCCAAATAGTTAATACCATAAGCTTGAAGAAACGCTTCTTCTTGAACTTTCCATCTACCTCCACAACTGGAGGACGAATCTGTAGCCCCCCATCCGAGAGCACTAGCATCCGTTTGTAAAACCATTTCAGGTTGTTTAATCATGATATTCTTAGCAGCTTGTGGGACATTTTCAACCCACCATTGTAATTCCAACACGGCTTCTTTTGTTAATTGCATAGGCCTGTCAAAGTGACCTGCCTTCTCTTTAAGAGCCCTTATTTTGTCCCTTTGAAGATTTTGATAATGTAATGGACCAAATTCCACTGCCGGAAATGCTGCTACCAGTTTCCCAATGGTTTTCGCCACTTCTCGGATGGAGGGATAAGGTTTGTGAATGAGGTAATTACAAGTCATCAAGATGTCATTGGCCTTCTCTGTTGGCAAAGTAACTAACATAGTCACTGAGTTAATTACAAACCCCAAAAAGTTAATTGTTTGTGCTGGCTGCAGCTGGGACTTAATTGGATGAATCAAGAACCCTAGCTTTTCAAACAAAGCTTTAGTAACTGAAACTGAGTGCTCAGCTGACTCTTGAGTATCATTAATGATCAGAATATCATCCAGATAAGCCATAACAATGTGTTTCTGTGCTCTTAATTGGGCTAAAACTGGTTTCAACAGTTTTGTAAAGAGTCTAGGAGCCGAACTCAATCCATTTGGTAAAGCTTTAAACTGCCATAATTGTCCCCAGCCAATTAAATTTTAAATACCTCCTGAAGAATTGATGAATTGCTACAGAATAATAGGCATCCTTCAAATCAATCTTAGCCATATAACACCCTGCTGAGATAAGATATTTTGCAGTACTGAATGTCTCCATCTTAAAAATGTTTGTATTCTACAAACTTATTTAGATCTGTAAGGTCCAGAATAATTCTGCAACCACCATCTTTTTTATCTCTTCGAAATATATTAGAGACAAATTGATGCTTATTTCATAAGTCTTTTCAATTACGCCTTTTCCAGATAATTTGTCAATTTCCTCATTAATCTCCATTCTTTCCTCTGCAGAAAACACATAAGCATAAGCAGGTCTATTCTGTACAGGAGGATTAACCCCTTCTTTAAAAATAATAATGGCTCCCGAAACTGCTTGTAATACATATCGATCAGAAGTAATGTTAAGCCAGGCATTATAACATTTTTGCAATCTCCCTCCAACTGAGAGTCATCCACAGTTTCTTTAAAGATATAAGTATTTAATACCTCTCCGTATGAGCGTGGTGGTCTCCTTCTTCCCGAATACAGGGAAGCACTCGCCTGCACAGCACGATTAGTATTTTCGTGACAAACTTCTGCTTCTATAACGAAAATCGAAACCCCTTCGGGTCGAAAAAACCCTTCTTTGTCCAAAGACAAAAGGTTTAACATTGCTAAAATATTTAGCTTCTTCATCCAACTCTTTCAGCTGTTTCGGCAGATTTTCTCCAAACAAATACCCAGGAGCTTGAACTCCCACTTTCTTGACACAGGCTTGCAAACCTAGGGTGAAATATGGGCCGAATCGCCGTTTTTCCTCATACAATTAATTTCATAGAATGAATTACACAATAAGCCCAAAGTATCCTTTTGAATCTTTTCCATTTCCAGATTCTCCATTTCCTGCCATAGGCCGTAATGGCAGCAGAAATTAATTTGAGCACCTTTTGAAACTTCACTTCTAGGGCTCTCATACTTGGAGTCATAGACGTCCATATCATCGGATTCACCGTAGGCACTTCCAATGAGGCACAATTTCTTGGAGATTTATATAATTCTGATGTTTCATTCATCACAGAATTGTGAAGTTGGTGAGATACCATATAATTTATGTTTGCAGCTAGGTTTTCTTCCATAGCCTCACCACTCCCTTCAGGTATAGCAAAATCTTGTGCTATCCCAGGCACATTAGGCCTTTTCTTTTTACTTTGTGGTGTGCTTTCAAAAGCCATATAGCCACCAGCAGGGTCTGCCTTCTGCAGCCCTAAATCAATTGGGGATATCATCCCATGAGACTTCTTCCAGCCCAAATCCTGGGTCCGGAGTATCATATTCCCCAACTTGGCCCACAGCCATATTCATCATATTCAAACCCCTCAGGGATTTTTTGGGATTCATCTGGGTACTGTGACCCTTGTCTCATCATTGTTTGGAGAACTTTCTCCATATGCTCCATTTTTAGCCACATAGTTTTATTGTCTGGAGGTCAGTATCAGAGTCATCAGAAACCACGGGCCTCTCAGATTTCTTTTTTGCATTTTTTAGGAACATTTTCCTCCGTGGTTATTATTTCTGGAGAATCTGGAAACTCACTATCGGGTAAATCGGCGGCCAACGGTATCGGAACCGGGTCCGCACTAACTTCGCGTCCCGTATTTTTACTTTCACCCCGGGAAGATCTTTTTACCCGCGAAAACTTCTTTCCCGATTTCTCCATTTTTCTTTAATAATCAGTGCTCAATCAGCACGTTAACGTGGCTCTAAATTTTACTTTTGGTTTCGTTTGCTGGAGCCACCCAGCGTAACCTAAAAAACGCCCCTGTCTAACTGCACTTACCTGCGGGCCGTTCCGACCGCTGCCGAGGAGCTGCTCCTTACTGCAGCTCCTCCTTCCGCCGTCAGCGTTGACGTCATGCCGTTGCCAGCGTGAGGCGGGTTCTTCACGTAGTCACTCACGTGACTCCGAAGTAAAATTATTTGGTTTCATTTTTGGCAAATGAAGGAGAATATTCTCCAGGCAGCAAAAATGTTGGATGTGGTTGAATATGAAGGAGGCAAGTTTCGGTGTGTCCCTGATTATAGTTACGAGCTTTTGGAAATAAGAAAGTCCTTTTATAATGTAATGTCTGATTTGTATAAGAAAAAGCTACGGCCAGTTTTATTATACCCAGCTAGATTGCGTATTCGACATTTCAACGGTAATTTTTGATTTTTTAACAATCCTCAAGACGCATTTAGCTTTCTGGAGAGCTACGAGGAGGAAGGGGACCAATCAATAGCTGATTAAGTTAAAACTGGAGATTTACTGTTCCTATTTTGACAATGTTTCGTTTGGTAATGATTAAGAATTTAACTGAACGAGTTGTTTTTCTTTTATATCTACTTTAAGAATTTCTTTGTTAATTTCGTGTTCCCCTGTCATCAGACAAACTAAGAGAATTTTAAAAGTATTTTTCAAATTTATTGTCTCCCTGGCTACGTAAGGTATTTAAAGAAGTCCTTTTAAGGAATAGATTACCACAATCTTTTTATGAAGCTTCTATTTCTTTAATTCTTAAAAAAGATAAAGACCCTACTGAAGTGGTATCATGTAGACCTATATCAATGTTAAATCTAAATGTAGATTTCAAAAATCTTTCCAAAATATTAGCTTTGAGATTGGAAAAGATTTTACCGCAAATTATCTGAAGATCAGACCGGTTTTATTAAAAATCTTTACTCATACTTTAACGTTAGGAGATTAATGAATATTGTATATATAGTGTCTAATAAAACCCCAGAATGTGTCATCTCACTTGATGATGAGAAAGCGTAGATAGAGTAGAAGGGGATTATTTATTCAATACACTTGAAAAATTTAAATTGGTCCAAAATGTATTTCTTGGATCAAGCTGATATATCATATACCTCAGGCTTCTGTATTTGCAAATAATCAGAGATCCCCTTTTTTCAGGCTCTTTCGAGGTACTGGACAGGGTTGTCCCTTAAGTCCTTTACTATTTAATATTGCTTTGGAACCTTTAGCCACCACCATTAGGGAATCCCCTAATAATTTTGGTATTGTCCACAGCAATAAGACACATAAGCTATCTCTTTACACATATGACCTGTTATTATTTATTTCTAACCCTGAGAAATCTATTCCGGCAATAGTAGCATTACTTAATCAATTTAGTAGTTTTTCTGGTTATAAACTAAATCTTAGTAAGAATGAGCTTTTTCCATTAAATAATCTTGTTTTGAATTATGGTCAGTTTCCATTTAGATTGACTACTGAAAGTTTTACTTATTTAGGTATTAAGATCACCAAGAAACACAAGGATTTATTTAAAGCCAATTTTATGCCTTTAATTGACCATATTAAACATCAGTTTACTAAATGGTCACCAATGTCCTTATCCCTAATTGGCCGAATCAATGCTATTAAAATGTTCATTTTACCTAAATTTCTGTATTTATTTCAGACGATACCAATTTTTAATGCCAAATCTTTCTTTGACATTATAGACTCCAAAATTTTTTTCATATATATGGCAGAATAAAAATCCCAGACTAAGTAAAAAACATTTACAGAAATTTAAAAAAATTGGTGGTTTAGCATTGCCGAACCATAGGTTTTACTATTGGACAAAAGATTTAGAAGATACCCAATGCTCAGGATGGATAAACCTTGAACGTGATTCCTTACAAGGGCTATCATTGGCCTCTATTCTAGGGGCCTCGTTACCTTTCACAATTACGAGATTGAATAAATATACGACTAACCCAATGATAAGACATACGCTCCGAATATGGTTTCAATTTTGTACGTTTTTTGGACTAAATGATTTTATCTTATCGAGTCCTATTTCATCCAATTTTCTCTTCCAACCATCTGGTACTGATCAAGTCTTTTTGTTATGGAAGAGGAAGGGTTTAGTAGCTTTTCGTGATTTGTTTTTGTTTTATGTCTTTTGAACAACTCTCCAATAAATATTACTTACCTAATTCACACTTTTTTAGATATTTACAAATTAGACACTTTTTGAAGACTACTCTACCCCTTTTTCCGCTACCACATCAAACCAAAATTTTGGAATTTTTTTTGCGGCTGAACCCGTATCAGAAAGGATTAATAACAACTATTTATGAGTTGATTTTGAAATTACAAATAGATACATTTGATAAAATTAAGTATGACAGGGAAAGAGAACTCCAAACGTCTTTATCTATAGAGCAATGGGAGAGGATTCTTCAATTAGTCAATACCTCTTCAATGTGTGCAAGACACGCTTTGATACAATTCAAGGTGGTTCACAGAGCTCATATGTCAAAAGATAAGTTGGCTCATTTTTATGGTCATATAAACCCTACCTGTGACAGATGTAACTCTGAAGTGGCCTCTCTGACGCATATGTTTTGGTCCTGCCCACTTTTGGAAAAATATTGGAAAGACATTTTTGATACTATTTCGGTAGTCTTAGGTATTGATTTACAATCTCATCCTACTACTGCAATTTTTAGGCTACCAATATTAGATTCTATTCATTTGTCCTGCAACACCCATTGGTTGATTGCTTTTACCACATTAATTGCCAGAAGATCTATTTTATTTAAATGGAAAGACTCCAACCCTCCGACCACACTCCAGTGGTATTCTGAAACGATATCATGTTTAAATTGAGAAAAAATTAGGAATGACATTGTTGAACCCTTGGTTAAATTTGATAAGACTTGGGGAAAGTTTATTGAACACTTTCATACAATATAAATTGCTCCCTCTTTAACCGTTATAAAAACTATTTTACTTCTATATGGTGGAACGGACTTGACGTCATACAGACTTAAATTGTTGAAACTTTTAGTTTAGATTTTGTTTTGCTTTGTTTAGTTATTATTTATTTATTTTATTTTTAGTTTATTATTATTTTTTATTTATTTATTTTTTAGTTTAGGGGGGTTTTGCTTTTTCCTTTTTTCTTTTTCGTTTTGTCTTTTTATTTTTGTGTTTTTTTCTACATTTACAAGTTTTCTTCTAAAGATTTAACTATATTTACACAGAGACTGGGAGGTCTATACTCAATGTGTATTTTGACATTGGTCTCATATCAGGTTATACCTGTAATTAATGTAATTCTGATCCCTATGTATCAATATCATTGTTATGTTTATCACTATATTTTTTTTCTTGTTTTATTTTTGTTTTCTTTCGAAAAAAAAACAATTAAAAGATTTTAAAAGAAAGAAAAATAAAAGAGTCATTAATGTTTAAAAAATGTTGAGATTATCTCATGTCAACACGTCATGAAGGCCACGCCCCTTCTGGTGTAGGGTGGAAGTACTATGAAACCCAGAAGTGTGGGCGTGGCTCAGTCTCTGCAAGATGGAGGAGGGAGAGGTCACGACTCGCTGTCTTTAGTGGCCTTGCACCCTGCTTGAAATGGTATGAAGCTGCACTTGAATTTGGTGGCCTTGCATCCTGCTTGAAATGGAATTTCAGGGAATAGCCGCGAGTCAACTGCCAGCCCACCAGTCGTAAGTGAGAGCAGCCAGCTCAACAGGCTTGAGTGACTGAGCCGCCAGCCCAAGAATCCATTTGGCCCACAAAGTCCATACTAGCCCTCTGGAAACCATTCCCTTCAGCCCACAACACCCATACTAGCATTCCAGAACCCCCCCCCCCCCCCCCCCCCCCCCCCCACTGGCCACCAATATTGGAATTGGTGAAGAGGTGGAATATTGTGTTGGGGACCAGCCCTCCCATGTGATGCTGGGACCCAACAGGTCCCACTTAGTCTAGTCTAATATAAAAATGCTTTATTAAATTATTTCTACAGGTTGCTTGGCGTGACAATGTTCTTCACTTCTCCACCCTTCTGGGGATATCTAGCTGCTTGTATGTGTGCAATGCTCCATTCTTGAAGATGACTAAAACATTTAAACTGCCCACCCCGTGCGAGCCAAACAGCAAGGCAAATTCCTTGTATGTATACATGTATTCAATTCAATTCAATTCTGTTGCCCCAGGACGCATCCAAACAAGGTAACCAGGGAATAATCCCTGATCCTTTCAATAGAATAGACTTGTTGCCACTCACAAGTGAATGTAAAAGATTCTACAGCAATATCCTCCAGGCAAAATCACTAGCACAGATTATCTGGTCACCTACTCATTGTAAAAGAGGCAGATATGATTTGCAGTAGGGTCAGCATAAGTCTGTTTTTGTCTCTGAAGATCACTCTATTTATCACTTCAGAGGGGAGAATCAGTCATCTCACATGAAAGGAGAAGAAAGGTTTGAACTTGCACAGTCTGTTTGCTGGATGCTTCAAAGCTCTCCACTGCCAATGAAGCTATGTAGAAGTATACTCACTGTTGTAATATTAAAGATGTGACAGCCACACTCACACAAATAGCAATGAGATGGCAATTAAACGATACCTATTTATCAGACATCAGGGCAAACCTTCCCACTCTCGTTCAAAATAATACTATTGGATAATTTACATCTAAACACGAGACCAGATGATAGATAACAACATGTTGGAGTAACTCAGCAGGGCAGGCAGCATCTCGGAATAGAAGGAATGGGTGACGTTTTGGGTTAAGACCCTTCTTTGAAGAAGGGACACAACCCGAAACGTCGAGTCTAAAGAAGGGTCTTGACCCAAAACATCGCCCATTACTTCTATCCAGAGATGCTGCATGTCCTGCTGAGTTACACCAGCATTTTGTGTCTATCTTCAATTTAAACCAACATCTGCAGTTCCTTCCTACACAAGAGATCAGTTGAGGTCTCATTTCAATGTCAGTCTCAAAAGGTGTTGATCCTGACAGTGCAACACTCCTTCAGTACCCCACTAGACATCAACAGAAGGCTGTGGAGCCACGTCAATGGATATTTTTAAGGCAGAGATTGATAGATTCCTGATTGGTATGGGTGTCATGGCTTATGGGGAGGCAGGAAAATACGGTTGAGAGGGAGAGATAGATCAGCCACGATTGAATGGCAGAGTAGACTTGATGGGCCAAAGGGCCTAATTCTGCTCCTATCACTTATGAACTTGTGAACATAGATTTCTAGAGTGGAAATTGAATCCTAAACCTACACTTTCAAGGATAGAATGCAAAACGAGTGAACTACATTTCTGGCATTTAAACTGACGCTGCTGTCAATAACTTGATTCATTTAATCCATCCAACATCATACGGAATAATATAATTCTGTGTGAAGCAAGTGATTTAAATTTTCTGCCGTAAGGATTTTTCTGTTCATTGAGTTTATTTGTGATCACAAGACCAAGGACTGCTGAGATAGTAAATTCATATGTCTGCTACCTCTTAATGATCAAGGTATGTGTATCTTGCCAAGGTAAATAGCTATTCTCAGAAGAGGCTAGCACATTTGCTTGGCACAATGAATTATAAATCTGCTTAATGGCATTAATCATTTTAAAGACAGCAAGCAGTCACTGATGGAGTTGGATCTGTGGCCCACCTTGGATCATTTCATACATTTTTGCAATGCCATTTATTGTCGGAGTTTCCCCCATATCGTTTGTAGGTGGTGGCGTAGCTAACTATTTAGTTTAGTTTAGTTTAGAGATACAGCACAAAAACAGGCCCTTCGGCCCGTGCCGGTCAGCAATCCCTGCACATTAACCCTATACTACACGCATCAGGAACAATTTTTACATCTACCAAGCCAATTTATCTACATACCTGTATGTCTTCGGAGTGTGGGAGGAAACTGAAGATCTCGGAGAAAACCCATGCGGTCACAGGAAGAACATGCAAATTCCATACAGACAGTACCCATAGTCGGGATTGAACCCGCGTCTCCGGCGCTGCAAGCACTGTAAGACAGCAACTCTACCACTGCGCCACCATGCCACCCTAAATTTATTTCAGCAGATAAAATAAAGATCCAGTGAGGAAGATGGACACAAAATACTGGAGTAACTCAGTGGGACAGGCAGCAACTGTGAAGAGAAGGGATGGGTGAATTTTTGGATTGAGACATTTTTCAGACCAGTGAGGGAGAATGCATATTGAAATCAAACAATTTTTCCTATTTTAGTAGCCTGCAACCCAACAGCGAGATTAATGGCTTGGCTGTTGCAAGTGGAACTGACCCACAACAGATGTCAGGGCCTCAAAAAACCACTGGATGTTGCCTCAAGACCTTGGAATTTATGGGGTTTGAGAGGGTACAGATTTTCCAAAAGCACCGAAGCTTTCGATACCAGTGATCTTCTGTCTGTGTTCCACTTTGGAATCCAGTGAAGAGTTACAGCATTCTGCTATTCACCATTCCCTATCAGTTATGTTTAGGAAGGAACCGCAGATGCTGGTTAAACCAAAGGTGGACACAAAAAGCTGGAGTAACTCAGCGGGTCAGGCAGCATCTCTGGAGAGAAGGAATGGGTGATGTTTCGGGTCGAGACCCTTTTTTAGACTAATCTCGACCCTAAACATCACCCATTCCTTCTCGTGAAGCACTAGAGGCTCATTGTTGGGATGATACATGGCATCAAGCTCATAGGCTGAAGAAGGGTTTCAACCAGAAATGTCACCCATTGCTTTTCTCCAGAGGCGCTGTCTGACCCGCTGAGTTGCTCCAGCTTTTTGTGTCTATCACAAGGACCCCCCCCCACCACCCCCCCATGCACATCCTCTTGAGCAGCAACTTTCATGAACTAAAGAATTTCTTGCCCCCAAACTTTCCGTTGATCTTCCCATATTGGTTGTTAGAAAGAAAGGAATGGAACGTCGGACGGAGGCCTTCACCAAAAGAAGACTGGGATCTTCCAATATAAAGCAACAAAATATAACTATGATTGATGCACAGGAGAAGTGTAAGCAATGCAAACCATTGCTTATATAGAAAACTAAATTGAACCCATTTGTTCAACCTAATCTTCCAATTAAATTATACAGTTGGTCAGCTCTGATGTTCTATCACCAACCTCAAATGCTGCTGCATATTTAATATTAAACACATGGACATTTGAAATCTGTGTTTTCCTGTTGTAAGGAGCAGAACTTTGATCTGCAGCTCAGTTTCCAGTAGCAAGTGTAACTGTATTTTTAGTTTACCAGCCTGCTATCACAAAGGAATACACATGGCAAAATGTAGTTGTAATAAGCCACAATGCATTTTGTGGCATCTAATTAATTTTTGTAGCACTGGGGGTGTTTACACAGCTGTAATCTAAATTACTTTGCAGTGGAGCAGAATTAAATCTGCACCCTGGAGATGAGCGTTTTTGGTTTGTAATATATTTACAATTTTGTAACATTTAGTCATCTAAAGCCAAATCAGAACAAATGGTAATTTAATTCAAAACTGAATTAGCACTTGGCAGGTCTTGAATTGGGTTAAAGGAAAACATTGTGAGAAATATTCACACTGTAATTTTGCAAATCCAGTAGAAATACTTTAGGTTTAGTGTCTTGATTAAATGGAATATACTTTCAACGATGCAGCACTTCCTATTAGGCACAGTAGAGACAGTCCATGTTAAGGAGAAGTGTGAAAATGTAACTTATTTTTGTTTGTTTGCAGATGCAGATATCATTGGCAAGATTTAGCATTTACATTTCATTCTTATTGAAAGTGGATAGTGTACGACTCGAAATCCAGCAAAAAGGGAAATGATGGATGAAGATAGTCATGGGCAAAATCTCGCCATGAGAATTTCTACCATCAGAATGAATTGTGGTTCATAGTTTCCGTGAATGAAATCAATACACTATTTGTTAGGTAAGAATGTTAGGAGATAGAAAAGGCAGGTACATGGAGTTGACATATAGAAGAAAGGAAGAGGTGGAGCCAGAGGGCTGAGGGAGAGCTGAGAGGGGAGGAGACAGCAAGGGCTACTGGAAATTGAAGAAGTCAATGTTCAAGCCGCTGGGGTGCAAACTGCCCAAGCGGAATATGAGGTGCTGCTCCTCCAATTTCTGGTGGTGCTCACTCTGGCCATGGAGGGGGCCCATAACAGAAAGGTTGGATTCGGAATGGGAGGGGGAGTTGAAGTGCTGTGCCACAGGGAGATCAGGTTGGTTAATGCGGACCATGCAGAGGTGTTCGGCAAAACTATCGCCAAGCCAACTCTTGGTCTCACCGATGTAGGTCAGCTGACATCTAGAGCAGCGGATGCAATAGATGAGGTTGGAGGAGGTGCAGGTGAACCTCTGTCGCACCTGGAACGACTGCTTGGGTCCTTGAATGGGGTCGAGGGGGGAGGTAAAGCGACAAGTGTAGCATCTCCTGCGGTGTCAAGGGAAAGTGCCCGGGGAGGTGGTGGTGCGGGTGGGAAAGGAAGAATTGACCAGGTAGTTATGGAGGGTGCGGTCTTTGCGGAAAGCAGACAGGGGGGGAGATGGGAAAATGTGGCGAGTTGTGGAGTCACGTTGGAGGTTGCGAAAATGACGGAGGACTATTTGTTGTATGTGACGGCTAATGGGGTGGAAGGTGAGGACTAGGGGGCCTCTGCCCTTGTTCCGAGTGGGGGGATGGGGAGAGAGAGCAGTGTTGTGGGGTATTGAAGAGATCCTGGTGAGAGCCTCATCTATAGTAGGAGAGGGGAACCCCTGTTCCCTGAAGAATGAGGACATTTCCGATGCCCTGGTGTGGAACACCTCACCCTGGGAGCAGATGTGGCGTAGACGGAGGAATTGGGAGCAGGGTGGGAAGAAGTTTAGTCTAGATAGCTATGGGAGTCAGTGGGTTTATAGTGGATGTCGGTCAGAAGTCTACCAATGTGTTTGAGTTGCCAAACCAGGCAGTGAAGCACCCAGTCAATCAGTTCTCTACCATACACCTGTAGAAGTTCATGTTCGACATACCAAATATCCTCAATTTTCTGAGGAGGCAGAAGTATTGATGGACTTTCTTTCTGATTGCATCAGTGTGCTGGGTCCAAGACAGATCTGCAGAGATACGCATGACCAGGAATATTTAGTTTTGATTCGCCACCACTGACCTGTCAATAAAGACATGTTCGTGGATCCTCGGCCTTCCTCTTCCAAAGTCTACAATCAGTCCCTTGGTTTTACTGACGTTGAGAGCAAGGTTGATGTTCTGGCACCATTCAGTCAGAGGATCGATCTCCCTCCTATAGTCTCAGTCATCATCATCCTGAATTCATTTAATAACTGTGGCGAATTTAAAGATGGAGCTGGAACTCTATCTGGATACACAGTGGGCGATATAGAGTCAGTAGAGCAGGGGCTGAGCCCACAACCTCGAGGTGCTCCTGTGCTGTCGATATCAAGGGGTAAGTGTTGCTGCCAATTCTGACCGATTCAATTCTGTTGATGAGGAAGTCGAGGCTCACATTGCCGATCACTTTGCACATGACCCATTTTCCTGAGCTTGGGGAACCAGTTTGGAGGGGATGATGGTGTTGAACGCTGAGCTGTAGTCTATGAACAGCAACCTGACATATGTTTTTATTATGTAAGTGGTTCAGTACAGAGTAGAAGTTAAAAACTGGTATCAGAAAAAATGGCCAGATGGCTCTTGCCCTTGTGAGACACACCTTTATAGTAGGAAGCATACTGTCCTTTAGCTGACACAGCCAAGATGTTATTCAGAGAACCGCTGTTCTAGATTATAAATTCCAGTCCTGGCTGAGACTGAATAAAAATAACAAAATAACGTTTATGTAACAATTTGATTTCAAACTTTGTGAATACCAGAATAAGTCAAGTCAAGTCAAGTCACATTTATTTATATAGCACATTTAAAAAACAACTCTCGTTGACCAAAATGCTTTACATTTGTTATAAGATTAGTATACACAAGCAGGCTACATACATATATACAAATAGCCCTCGCTCAGAGGACGTCAGGAAAGGCTTGGGAGAACAGATACGTTTTTAGACTAGACTTAAAGGAAGTGAGTTAAATCGTATAATATTTGTGTCTGTTTAGAACAAAGGAATTCAATTTTGGTTATAGTGAAGGTACTATCTTGGTGGCACGATGACACAACGGTAGAGTTGCTGCCTTACAAAGCCAGAGACCCGGGTTTGATCCCGACTACGGTTGCTGACTGTAAGGGGTTTATACAGTACATTCTCCCTGTGACATGCATGAGATCTTCGGTTTCCTCCCACACTCCAAAGACGTAGGTTTGTAGGTTAACGAATGAATGAATGAATAAGTTTATTGGCCAAGTATTCACATATAAGGAATTTGCCTTGGTGCTCCGCCTGCAAGTGACAGCATGGCATACAGTGATAGTTAGGAATGACACATAAAATATTAAACATGAATAATAAAACATTATTGTTTAAACATGTGAATTAAATAAAATACCAGAGCAAAAGGAGGTACAGATTTTTGGTTATTGAGTAGAGCTACTACTCGTGGAAAAAAACTATTTTTATGTCTGGCTGTGGCAGCTTTGACAGTCTGGAGTCGCCTTCCAGAGGGAAGTGATTCAAACTGTTTGTGGCCAGGGTGAGAGGGGTCAGAGATAATCTCACTCGCTCGCTTCCTGGCCCTTGCTGTGTACAGTTCGTCAATGGAGGAAAGGTTGCAGCCAATAACCTTCTCCGCCGATCGGACAATTCGCTGCAGCCTCCGGATGTTGTGCTTTGTGGCTGAGCCAAACCAGACCATGATGGAGGTGAGGACAGACTCTACGATGGCCATGTAGAATAGTAAGATTAAACAAGAACTTACCAGTTCGAAGTTTGATCGTTATTTTATGAGGAGTTACGATGAGGGATTACGTGAAGACCCCGCCTCACGCTGGCAACGGCATACTTCAAAGCAGCGGCATGAAAAACACAGAACACCAAAAGCCGGAGTAACATAGTAAGGCTCATAAAAGACTCAGAAACTACCATTTGATCATTTATTTTATGAGGGTGGGAGCGGAGGGCACGTAATCCCTCATCGTAACTCCTCATAAAATAACGATCAAACTTCGAACTGGTAAGTTCTTGTTTAATCTTACTATTTTACTTCGGAGTCACGTGAGTGACTACGTGAAGATTTTAAAGCTTTCTGTGTTTTTTATGTCGTAGAATCAATCCGTACGACAGTCCGGCTAAGTAAACACATACATGAGAAACCAGACTAATGTTAGATCATTTCACAATTAACTTTTTAATGGTTTAAAGACCATATAATAACCCTCCTTATATCTGAGGGAAAATGATTACAAGTGATAAAAGATAGAAGTGACTACACCATTGATTATAGCAATTAATAGTAAACAAAGCAGGTGATTATAGTGCTCCCAACACCGCGTGTCCAAAGCTTGTCATAGTGTGAACAGGTTTATTGTAGAACTTTGAGAAAGTTTTCTTCTTTACTCCACCCTGCGACTTTTAAAATATGCTCGAGGGGTACGTCCCGCCCCTTCGCCGCGGACGTAGCTGCCGCCCTGGTGGAGTGAGATTTGAACACATCAGTGTCTACTCCCGCTAAAAACCAACACCTGTTTCAACCATTTTGAGATAGTTTGAACTGAAGCTTTTTGTGTGTGGTTTTTTGTGCGTAACCATTAACGCTTTTTCATTTCCTCGAAGGGTGTCAGTAACTTTAATATATTCGTTCAAATGTTTAACCACACACAAAGTAGGATCAATATGATAAGCTTGAAAGGTTACCTTTGTTCCAGATCTCCCTGGTCTGCTTTGTTTGATCAACTCGTAAACATAGAAACACAACATTATCTGTAGTCACATGCATACAGTCTAAACGCAACATTTGTAAAGTTTGCACTCTTTGAGCTGAGACCAGTGACATTAACATGACTAATTTCAATGTCAATCTTTCCAATGTCAACCCTTCAATTGGAGTCCATTGTCTAAGTAGCGTAAGTACAATGCTCACATCCCAAATCTCTGTGTATCTTGGTTTGGGTGGATTAATATTAAAGATTCCTTTCATGAATCTAGATATTAATGGATGCGACCCAATTGATCTCTGATCAGTCATAAGCCCTAAATAGGACGACAAAGCACTGCGTGCAGTGTTAATGGCACTGTAACTTAAATGTTGCTGAAAATGCAAATTGGCAAGGAATTCCAAAACGTTTACAATATTTACAGTATCATAAGAAATATTTGACTGTGTGCAAAAGTCTTCCCATTTCTTAATATGTGTCATATATTGCTTTTGTGTGCTATTGCGCCATGATGCAACCATAACTTTCATAGTTTGGTCCGACAATCCCAGCTCCTGTAGTGGTCTGGTCAAAACCTGCAGATTAACAAATTCATATATGCATACAATGGGTAAATCTCTTTAGTTACCGGATTAGTCAAGATATCACTACAGTTAGGAATCGACATATATGGTTCTTTAATCATATTCAGCATTACTGGGAACCAAGGTTGAGTTGGCCAATTTGGAACTACCAACAATCCAGAAGCAGAATCTTGTTCTATCTTCTTCAAGCATCTCTGAATCAAAGCAAATGGTGGAAAAGCATAAAAGAACATCTTTCCCCAGTGTAATGAAAAAGCATCTACTGCTACTGCATCTGGATCATGTTCCCAAGACACATTAGTAGGCAACTGATGATTAAGCCTAGATGCAAACAAATCTATTTCTGGCAACCCAAATTGATTTACAATATTCTTAAATATTGCTGGCTTAAGCATCCATTCCGTATTATCTTTAAAAATCCTGGACCTTTCATCTGCTACCACATTGTCCTTACCCGGAATGTAGCTTGCTGAAATCCATATTTGGCGACCAATACACCATTGCCATATCTCATTGGCCAGAGAATCACATGATACTGACCTAACTCCCCCCATGTGATTAATGTATGCAACAGCCGTTTTATTGTCTAACTGTATTAACACATGTAGACCCTGTTTAGCACAACAATATGCTTTAAGTCCATAAAAAGCACCCAATAACTCCAAATAGTTAATACCATAAACCTGAAGAAACGCTTCTTCTTGAGCTTTCCATCTACCTCCACAACTGGAGGACGAATCTGTAGCCCCCCATCCGAGAGCACTAGCATCCGTTTGTAAAACCATTTCAGGTTGTTTAATCATGATATTCTTAGCAGCTTGTGGGACATTTTCAACCCACCATTGTAATTCCAACACGGCTTCTTTTGTTAATTGCATAGGCCTATCAAAGTGCCCTGCCTTCTCCTTAAGAGCCCTTGTTTTGTCCCTTTGAAGATTTTGATAATGTAATGGACCAAATTCCACTGCCGGAAATGCTGCTACCAGTTTCCCAATGGTTTTTGCCACTTCTCGGATGGAGGGATAAGGTTTGTGAATGAGGTAATTACAAGTCATCAAGATGTCATTGACCTTCTCTGTTGGCAAAGTAACTAACATAGTCACTGAGTTAATTACAAACCCCAAAAAGTTAATTGATTGTGCTGGCTGCAGCTGGGACTTAATTGGATGAATCAAAAACCCTAGCTTTTCAAACAAAGCTTTAGTAACTGAAACTGAGTGCTCAGCTGACTCTTGAGTATCACTAATGATCAGAATATCATCCAGATAAGCCATAACAATGTGTTTCTGTGCTCTTAATTGGGCTAAAAACTGGTTTCAACAGTTTTGTAAAGAGTCTAGGAGCCGAACTCAATCCATTTGGTAAAGCTTTAAACTGCCATAATTGTCCCAGCCAATTAAATTTTAAATACCTCCTGAAGCATTGATGAATTGCTACAGAATAATAGGCATCCTTCAAATCAATCTTGGCCATATAACACCCTGCTGAAATAAGATATTTTGCAGTACTGAATGTCTCCATCTTAAAATGTTTGTATTCTACAAACTTATTCAGATCTGTAAGGTCCAGAATAATTCTGCAACCACCATCTTTTTTTATCTCTTCGAAATATATTAGAGACAAATTGATGCTTATGTTCATAAGTCTTTTCAATTACGCCTTTTCCAGATAATTTGTCAATTTCCACATTAATCTCCATTCTTTCCTCTGCAGAAAACACATAAGTATAAGCAGGTCTATTCTGTACAGGAGGATTAACCCCTTCTTTAAAAATAATAATGGCTCCCGAAACTGCTTGTAATACATATCGATCAGAAGTAATGTTAAGCCAGGCATTATAAAACTTTTGCAATCTCCCTCCAACTGGAGAGTCATCCACAGTTTTCTTTAAGTACATAAGTCTTTAATACCTCTGCATATGAGCGTGGTGGTCTCCTTCTTCCCGAATACAGGGAAGCACTTGCCTGCACAGCACGATAGTATTTTCGTGTCAAACTTCTGCTTCTATAACGGAAATCGAAACCCCTTCGGGTCGAAAAACCCCTTCTTTGTCCAAAAACAAAAGGTTTAACATTGCTAAAATATTTAGCTTCTTCATCCAACTCTTTCAGCTGTTTCGGCAGATTTTCTCCAAACAAATACCCAGGAGCTTGAACTCCACTTTCTTGACACAGGCTTGCAAATCTAGGGTGAAATATGGGCCGAATCGCCGTTTTCCTCATGCAATTAATTTCATAGAATGAATTACATAATAAGCCCAAAGTATCCTTTTGAATCTTTTCCATTTCCAGATTCTCCATTTGCCTGCCATAGGCCGTAATGGCGGCAGAAATTAATTTGAGCACCTTTTGAAACTTCACTTCTAGGGCTCTCATACTTGGAGTCATAGACGTCCATATCATCGGATTCACCGTAGGCACTTCCAATGAGGCACAATTTCTTGGAGCTTTATATAATTCTGATGTTTCATTCATCACAGAACTGTGAAGTTGGTGAGATACCATATAATTTATGTTTGCAGCTAGGATTTCTTCCATAGCCTCACCACTTCCTTCAGGTATAGCAAAATCTTGTGCTATCCCAGGCACATTAGGCCTTTTCTTTTTACTTTGTGGTGTGCTTTCAAAAGCCATATAGCCACCAGCAGGGACTGCCTTCTGCAGCCCTAAATCAATTGGGATATCATCCCATGAGACTTCTTCCAGCCCAAATCCTGGGTCCGGAGTATCATATTCCCAACTTGGCCCACAGCCATATTCATCATATTCAAACCCCTCAGGGATTTTTTGGGATTCATCTGGGTACTCTGACCCTTGTCTCATTATTGTTTGGAGAACTTTCTCCATATGCTCCATTTTTAGCCACATAGTTTTATTGTCTGGAGGTCTTTCAATATCAGAGTCATCAGAAACCACGGGCCTCTCAGATTTCTTTTTGCATTTTTTAGGAACATTTTCCTCCGTGGTCATTATTTCTGGAGAATCTGGAAACTCACTATCGGGTACATCAGCGGCCAACGGTATCGGAACCGGGTCCGCACTAACTTCGCGTCCCGTATTTTTACTTTCACCCCGGGAACATCTTTTTACCCGCGAAAACTTCTTTCCCGATTTCTCCATTTTTCTTTAATAATCAGTGCTCAATCAGCACGTTAACGTGGCTCTAAATTTCTTTAGTTTCGTTTTGCTGGAGCCACCCAGCGTAACCTAAAAAAACGCCCCGGTGTAACTTCACTTACCTGCGGGCCGTTCCGACCGCTGCCGAGGAGCTGCTCCTTACTGCAGCTCCTCCTCGCGCCGTCAGCGTTGACGTCATGCCGTTGCCAGCGTGAGGCGGGGTCTTCACGTAGTCACTCACGTGACTCCGAAGGCCGTGTAGAATTGGACTATCATTGCCTGTGGCAGATTGCATTTCCTCAGCTGCCGCAGGAAATACATGCTCTGTTGTGCCTTTTTGACTGTGGTAGATGGTAGTCCCCCACTTAAGGTCCTTGGAGATGATGGTCCCTAGGAACTTAAAAGACTCCACAGATATGACTGTGGTGTTGTTGATGGTGAGTGGAGTGAGGGGAGGGGGAGCTCTCCTAAAGTCTACTATCAATTCCACTGTCTTAAGAGCATTGAGCTCCACGTTGTTGCGATGGCGCCAGGATGGCTGCTGTGTCACTTCCTGTCTGTAGGCAGATTCTTCCCCATCCTGGATCATTGGCTTGGTGTAAGTGTAAAATTGTTCCTAGTATGTGTAGGGTAGCGTTATTGAGTGGAGAACTCTGTTCGGCGTGGACTCGGTAGTCCAAAGGGCCTGTTTCCATCTCTAAACTAAACTAAACTAAACACATTGATAACCCGGCATGCTCAGGACTTTTGTGCTTCTGGAAGGACAATATCTCCACCTTTAAATGTTACTCCTATCATTACCTCAACAATCTTTAAATACACTTTTTTTTAATGTTAGATATTAATAGTGTAATTACTTTTCTAGTGAACCTAATGTTAAAATGGTATGAGCCTGGAGCATCAGTGAGTTTCCGAGGAGTTGGGGCACTGGAGCTCAGTGAGTTGCAGGGAGTATTGGAACATCCCCAGCGATGCTGAAGCCAGAACGACAGGATTTCCAAGGGGATTTTCAGTGTTTCTCTGCAGTGTGGTCTACAAAGGGGACTGGGGAAACATTGAGCAGAATACAGCTCTGCAGTAATTTAACAGACATCCATCCACATGCATTAAAATAACTTAGAACATAGAATAATACAGCACAGGAAGAAGTCCTTTGGCCAACAAAGTCTGTGCTGAACATAATGACAAGATAATCTCATTTCCTCTGCCTGCATGAGATCCAAATCCCTCATTTTACTGTATAATTCACAAATCTATCTAAAAGCCTCTTAAACCCCACCATTGTATCTGCCTCCACCACCAAACGTGATAGCGCATTCCAGGCACCAACCACCCTCTGTGTCAAATACATTTTGTATGTAATGACCCATAAGGGCCTGTCCCACCAGCATGCGATTGCATGCGTCTAGTGCGACCAAACGTGGTCGTTTGAGGCGTATGGCCGCGTGGGGCCGGTCCCAATTCAAACTGCGGAGGTGTATGGAGTTGTGCGGGGCTGGTCCCGACATCATATCAGCAATCAGCTGGGCAGGAGGCGGGCCTACTGATTTTGGACGCCGCACGGTGTCGGGTGGTGACGTCATCATGCAATGGCACGCCGGCCGTGACGTCATCGCGCAACACCACGCGTTAGGCGTACGCCGTCAAGACGCTGTGTACGACGTCAAGACGCTGTGTATGATGTCAAGACTCTGCGTATGACCTCAAGACGCTGCGTACACCCTCAATGCGCCTGCGGGCCGACAGGCCGTTGGCGTGCTGGATTTTCGAACAGTGCAGGATTTTGGAGTCCCGCGCGATGTCGGGACCAGCCCCGCACAAATCCATATGCTTCCGCCGATCTGTGGGACCGGCCCCACGCGGCCGTACGCCTCTAGCGACCACGTTTGGTCGCGCTAAACGCATGCAATTGCATGCTGGTGGGACAGGCCCTTTACAAGTTGATGCTGTCACATTGATGAATGAGATTATCATTTAGTCATTTTGGGAGTAAAGCAAATAGGTTCAGTTTATTGTCACGTGTTCCAAGGTACAGTGGAAAACTTTTGTTGTGTCCTTACCAGTCAGCGGAATGACAATTCCTGATTACAATCGAACTACAGTGTACAGTTTACGTGATAAAGGGAATAACATGAACAGCCTCCTGTAAAGGCTGCTCAACGATAGTCCAAAGTGGTTGGTGGATAGAGGTGGATCAAGACTGCTCTCTAGTTGTTGGTAGGATGGTTCAGTTGCCTGATAACAGCTCGTAAGAAACGGTCCCTGAATCTGAACGTGTCCATTTTCACACTTCTATACCTTTTTCCTGATGGGAGAGGGGAGAAGAGGTAGTACTCAGGGTGCGACTCATCCTTGATTATGCTGATGGCCTTGCCGAGGCAGCGAGGGGTATAAATGGAGTCAATGGAAGAGAAGTTGGTTTGTTTGATGGTCTGGACTGCGTCCACAATTCTCTGCAATTTCATGTGGTCTTGGATGGTCCTGATTTTGCAGCAACAGTGACAACAAACCGACAATATTTGAGCCATTGCATAATGAAACTGACAGAGTTTTCTGGAAAATTGGACATACCTCGACCCGAAAAGTCACTCATTCCTTCTCTCCAGAGATGCTGCTTGTCCTGCTGAGTTACTCCAGCATTTTGTGTCTATCTTTGCTTTCAAAGTGGGATCTGCACATGGTGAATTACCAAGAAAGACTAACTGATAGGCAGAGTAGGCAAGGATGGTCTGAATGCCAACTCTCCGGGGGGTGAGATTGCATACAAGTGTTATAGCAGATTACTGAAATAAGGGCTTCATTACGCCAGTCAATTTGTGAAAGCAGGCTGGTTGGCCTGTGCCATAAAATATTTGAGAAAAACTGTAAATTGGTAAAATAATTTTACTAGGGTGAGAAACGTCCGAGCAAAAGTTGGCTAGACACAGCTACCTGAAGATAAGTCATAGTTAGTGCAATGGGAGACATTGAAGAAGGAAATTCATACTGTTCACAGTAAACATATTCCCATAAAGAGAATGATGATTCTGCCAGTTTTGGAGCTGATGGATGAGAAAGTGTTTATAAAGTAAGATAAGGAAAATGGAAATGGTAGCTTACGTCAAGCAAGAAGAGCATAGCATAGCAGAAAACTGCCCTATCTGAGGAGTGCTAAATTCAGTTTAACATCACATCTTAAAGATGGTGCAGATATTTCTCATGGGTAATGTGATGGGTGTTTTAGTAACTGGAAGCCTTTTTACTTCTGAGATTCCCCAGTGCTCAGTTCTTAGACCATTAGAAAAAAAAGTATATTATAGCAATTTAGATTTAAACGCAGAGGGCCTGATGAAGAGATTACAGATCTGAAAAAAAAGTGACTGTGCGGTTTAGTGAGGAGGAAAGTTTTAATTACAGGAAGATAGAGATAATCTGGTCAGAAAAAAAAAGACAAAAAAAAAAGAATTAATTCCAAACGTGTTGGATCATGCATTTGTGGATATAGGTCAATAAGATGGTTACAAAGGCATATCAATAAAATGGTTACAAAGTCATATCAATAAGATGGTTACAAAGGCATTGGGTATACTTGCCTTTCTAAGTCAAGGCATAGAATATGAGAACAGGGACACTTGTGATGTTTGATGTACTGACTGCCGCCTCAAAGAGACTGAATTATAACTTCCCGAACTCTCACCCAGCCCCATGCCTCCCTCTGGATCACAACATCACCACTGTAGAATTAGGGCTATATTTCACATTAAAATTGCTGATCTGGTTTCCTCTGGGGATCTTTCCAACACAGCCTCCAATTCACAAAGTCTCAACCAGATGTAGCCATGTCTGCTTCCTTCCCAAGGTCCGCAAGCAGAAGTGTTCTGGTCAGTACTTTTTTTGTACACAAAAGTGTGCCGGTATGAAATAATAACATTTAACCTTTTATAGGTGGTCACAAATCCAACTGGTTCTGGGTAGACTCATTTGTCTAGCTTGTCCCTGTTGGCACTCTTTCTCTCCTTGTCCAATCACTTTACAATAATGTCCTGCACTATTTGGATCATTTCCAGTTTCCTTCTTCCATTTTCTTTATGGATGCCCCGTTCCTCTGCTCCTCCATCCCACACATAGGATGACTGAAGACCCAAGGCCTGTGTCTTCTTCCTTGTAAAGAAGGGCAATCTATCTCCCACTGCCAGCCAGCTTCACCTGGCTGAACACGTCCTTGTGTTGAACAGATTCTCTTTTAACTTTACTCACTTCCGCCAAATCAAAGACATAGCTTTGTGGTGCCAATGGTCTGCCTGTTACTTGGTGAGATTGATCCCGACTCAGGCTTCCCAATCACCTCGTTTTCTGCTGCATTGCTGACTACATCGGTGTCACTTCCTGTCCTCATGCTGAACTCAACGGTTTCCTCACATTTGGCATTAATTTCCATGCTGCTCTCAACTTCACCTGAACCATCGCCAATCCCGCTGTCTCTGGACATCTCTAAGTTTCAACTCAGGAAATTATCAACAGATTAATGATCAAAATGTATTGCAAGCCCACAGATTCTGATAGACATCTTGACTACATCCCCTCTTTCATTCTGGTTCTTGAAAAGACTCCATTTAATTCTTTGCCCCTGCAGTGAATACAGGTTGGTGAACTGGGATCAAGACTGAACTGGACAGCTTCCAGTGTCTGGGTGCAATTGCTGTCAAGAGGCAGTTGACAAGGGGAGTGAGGCTGATGACTCAAGCAGCAAGTGTGCAAGCTTCAACTGAACTTGTAAGTTCTGTTTTCTTTAAATTGCTCTGGTGAGCGGAGACATTTAGAAGCTGCAGAGGTGCAGTTTATAATTAAAAAATAAATTAAATATCACAAAACATTACACTGACGTTAAGTAATAAAACATTAATATTAATTAACATAAAGAAAGCACCCCAAAATGACTTGCCACCACCTACCTTGGCATTTAGGTCGGTGAGCACATTTTAATGGATGTGGCCAGATTAGATACGCCACAGATGTGGGCTGGATGCTCATGGATTTGACCCTTCAGTTCCGTATGACTATGAGCCATTGCTGGGAGTGATGCAACCCAGCCATTATTAGCTTATTATTACATTATCAGCAGGCAAAATGGCTGCTTGATTTTCTACATCACGACTGAAGCCTCACTGTAGCCTAATTGGCTATAAAGTAGTTTGTGGTCGTGAAAAGTGCCATGTAAGTGCAAGTCTTTTACTTTCTGTATGAATAAAATACACATGTTGGTGATTTATGCAAAACAAACCAGCACAATCAGAATTAATTTGTTCCTGTGGTGAAAACTCAACGTGTTTCTTTATATCTCAGCCTGTCGCCGCTCACTGTAAATCCCCTGACATAAACACTGACATGCATCAACAGACACCATGAACCTTGTCTTCATGCACTTCCAATTGACTGCATAACCCATGCACCATTTGATTAATGTAAGAAAACAGTATAAGTCTCTACATAAAATAAATAGTAGGTCAATATTAATTTAAGCACGTACCACATGAATATATAAAACACAACACACATCAGGAGGTTGCAGTTTATAAAAAGTAAGTGGGATTTCTGTGTTACTCAATCAAAGTCATTTGATTTAATTTTCATTCATCACTGTATGCATGCAGATTCTCTCTGTATTCAGACACATAATTCACTAAACGCCACAGAGGAAAAAACATTCACAGCAATAAAATTGGTTCTATATTTTAGACTCGTGCAATCAGAAAGAGAACAGGGCAAAGTACAGACCACATTAAATTACATTTTTACCAGACAAAAATAAAATACAATCAAAAGCTGTTAGTTGGAAGCTATGTTTCCCTTCCTTTATTTTCTTCATTAAATTGATGCTATTGCTCGATTTGTAAAAGTGCATATAACACTTCATAAATATGTTTCTTCAGAAGAATAATAACCAGGAACTGCAGATGCTGGTTTATACCAAAGTAAGAAACAAAATGCTCAGTCATGCAGCATTCCTGGAGAACATGGACAGGCAAAGTATTAAGTCAGAACTGAATCTGAAAAAGGGTTCTGACCTGAAATGCTGCCGATCCATGTCTGCCAGGAATGCAGCCTGACTCACTGAATTACTGCAGCATTCAGTGTCTTATTTCAGATTTAGCCTGGTTAACACTATCCTCTATTTTGTATTTTATTTCGAAGTCACGTGAGTGACTACGTGAAGCCCGCCAGCCCGCATGCGCGTCAATACGTCTAACGCATGGCGCACGACTGGCTGGGAGGAGCGTCTCTCCACCAGCGGTAAGTTTAAAAACCTCACAGATAAGTTTTCAACTTATTCTGGGGTCATGTTTGTTTGGATATCTTTTCTTCACAGTGGTCGCTGACTGATTATGGATAAGTCCAAGGCGAACAAACCCAGACTGGCCGCAGGGAAACCAGCTACAGAGGACTGCAGGGGTGCGGGTAGCCGGCGGCCGTCTGTTTCGCCGTCAGAGTCGCTGACAGTGCAGTGTAGGAGGATTCCCTCCTACACCTATGGATAACGTCTTCAGGCGTTTATCCCAAATGGAGCACCTCATGGAGAGGATGCTCCATCACAATATGCTCCGTGATTCAGAGACATATCAATGCAGGTCTCCCTTTAGCCTGCAGCAGCGCCTGGTCCAGGGCTGCTTAGTGCCTCCCACTCTGATGAGCGGAGTGCCAGGGGTCAGTATATGACTGACTCCGAATTTGGAGGTATGTCAGAAGGACATACAGGGATACATGAGATGCGTGAGGCTCATACACAAGAGTTCACACGGCTGCTTTAAAGGTTGACGCGCATGCGGGCTGGCGGGCCTCACATAATCCCTCATCGCAACTTTTCATAAAATACATATCAAACTTCTAACGGTAAGTTCTCGTTCAATCTTTCTATTAAATTGTAGAACATTTCTGTATGAGGCCAGAATTGTGCCAGCTTCGTACTTTCATTTCAAATACCTGATTTGAATCAGAATCATAGCATGAACATCATCTCATAAATATAAGGATTCCAAGCGAAATAACTCAGCGAGGGTTAAGACTGTTTGATTGTCACATGTCCCAGACAGAACCATGAAATTCATATTTGCAGCAGCACAACAGAATATGTCCAATATGATACGATAAGATAGAACTTTATTCATCCCAGGAGGGAAATTGATCTGCCAACAGTCATAAAAACACAAAAACACAAAATACATGAAACATGAAATTAACGTGACTAGTGGAAAAGATTGGGGATGTGCAAAGATTGGGGGGGGGGGGGGTCAGTCTCAGTCTCAGTCTACCCCACGACAGAAGGGGGAGGAGTTGTACTGTTTGATAGCCACAGGGAAGAAGGATCTCCTGTGGCGTACTGTCCTGCATCTTGCTGGAACCAGTCTGTTGCTGATGGTACTCCTCAGGTTGACCAGTGTGTCATGGAGGGGGTGAGCTGTATTGTCCAGGATGCTCCGCAGTATGAGGAGCATCCTCCCCTCCAAGACAACCTCCCATGAATCCAACTCTGCCCCCACGATGGAGTCGGCCTTCCAGATGTGTTTGTTAATTCTATTGGCGTCCGCGGCCTTCGCCCTGTTGCCCCAGTACATGACAGTGAAGAAGATGGCACTGGCTACCACCAATTGGTACATCATCTGTGGCATCTTACCGCAGATGTTGAAGGAGTGGAACCTTCTCAAATAGTACAACTGGCTCTGTCCCTTCTTGTACAGAGCCTCAGCATTCTTGGACCAGTCCAGTTTACGGTCCAGGTACACTCAAGGTATTTGTACTTCCTGGTAAACTGCACATCCACACCATTGATGGAGACAGGGGACAGGAGGGTTCTTGAGTTACTGCAGCATTTAGTGTCTTATTTCAGAAGTAGCCTGGTTAACACTATCCTCTATTTTGCATTAAATTGTACACATTTCTGTAGTAGGCCAGGGTAGTACCAGTATAGTCAAAGGACAAAGGACAAAGGACATTTATTGTCACATACACCAATTGGTGTAGTGAAATTTGTCTTGCCATGCAGCACATAGATAAAGATAAGACATAACATTAAAGAATTTAACATAAAACATAAAAAAACATCCCCCCACAATGGTTCCCATTATGAGGGAAGGCACAAAGTCCAGACCCCATCCCCAGTTCACCCATAGTCTGGGCTATTGAGGCCTCCACAGTCGCCACTATGGGGGCCGATGTTCCAGGCCTTTCTTCGCCGGGTGATGGTGCTCCGGCGGCGGGAGAACCCTCTCAGCGGCTCGGGGTGCCTGTAACGGCCGCTTCCTTGCCGGAGACCGCGGCTTCCGACGCCAACAGGCCGCGCTGGATGGAGCTCCGCAAATGGCGATCTCACCGAGAGATCCCAGGCTCCCGATTTAAATTTCAGCGCCGCCGCCCGCAGCCGGCCGCCCCACAGTCCCTCAGCTCCGCGATGTTCTCCTGCGGTCTTCAGCTCACCGGAGCTCCAGCGCGGCGACCCAGGCAAGGCATCGCCCACTCCACTCCGCGATGGCACCCCAGCGCTGCGCCGCTGCCAAAGCCTTGGTTCTGTGCGGTCCCCCCAGGAAACGCCACTCCAGGCCCGCTGGTAGGCTGCGAGGACGGGTCGACAGTGCAGCCTGGAGAAAGCTGCCTCTCCGACCAGGTAGGGACCCTAGAAAGCAGTTTCCCCTTCCCCACCCCCACCCCCACCCCCACATAAAAAAGGCTAGGACTCTGAAAAACAGAAAAACTCAACTAACTAAAAATAAAAAAAGAGAAAAGACGGACAGCTGCAGGCTGGGCAGCCATACCCGTACAGGATGGCGCCCCCTATATACGCTGTAATACACTGTAAACAATATAATAAACGAGAAAAAAGTTCAGTGAGTGTATATATAAACACATACTTATATATATATACGTACACATATATACACATAAAAAACAAACAAACAATAATATTACAATAATAACAATAATAGCCTATGTAGTTCAGCGTTTTTGGAGGTTGAAGTGTTTAATAGCCTGATAGCTGTAGGGGAGAAGCTGTTCATGAACCTGTACATTACAGTTTTCAGGCTCCTATACCTCCAGGCTGCAGCACCCGATGACAGGGATGAAATAGGTTTGTGGCCAGGGTGGTGTGGGTCTCTGATGATGCTGGCTGCCTTTTTAAGGCAGCGACTCTTGCAAATCCCTTCGATGGTGAGGAAGTCAGAGCCAGTGATGGACTGGGAATGTTCACAATATTTTGCAGTCAACCAAGTGCTGGAACCCACATCTCTTTGCCTATCCTAACTTCCCTAGGATGAGACACCACATAATGCTGGAATTGCACACTCATCACACAAAATGGGTGAGGTGTAGCTTCCAGCAGCTGCATCCAGTCATTGCAGAAGGTAACAGCTGGACATCTTGAATGGGAGATTGATCGCAAGGCAAACTGATGTGCCACAGATTAGGCCAGCAGTACCTCAACAACCGATTCCTCCTTCCAATGGCCAGTATCACAAATTTGCATTAATGGGTAGAAGATTGAAAGGTGGGCAAAGGCAAAGAGCTGCCAATGCCCATTTGCCTATCTTCCTGAAACAAAAACCTTTCAGTGCTGACAGTTATGAAAGTAAGTGTGGGAAGGCTATCATAAGCTATGACCAATCTTGGCTTTGTAAAGGGAATATCCTGACTGACTACTTATATGTGAATACGTTGAAGAGGTAACAAAGAATATTGATGAAGGCAGGGCAGTGGATGTGATTTACAAGGACTTTAGTAAAACCTTTGACACAATCCCACGTGGGAGACTGGTTCAAAAGGTAAGAGCCATAAGATCAAGGACAAGTTGGCCAACTGGATCTAACATTGCCTGGCAATAGGAGGCAGAGAATTATGTTTTTTTTCAAAAAACAGACACTTCGACCCACCGAGTCGGTGGCGACTAGCGATCCCCGCACATTAACACTATCCTACACACACAAGGGACAATTGTACATTCATACCAAGCCAATTAACCTACAAACGTGTACGTTTTTGGAATGTGTGAGGAAACCGAAGATCTCAGAGAAATCCCACGCAGGTCACGGGGAGAACGTACAAACTCTGTAGTACGTAGACAGCACCCGTAGTCGGGATGGAACCAGGGTCTCTTGCACTGCAAGTGCAGTATGGCAGCAACTCCACTGTTGCCACTCTGCGCTATGTTAAATAATTGTTTTTGAGATTGGGTGCCTGTAACAAGTGGTGACCCAAGTCTTGGTGCTTGGACCCTGGCTGTTTGTAATGTTGTGAATGACTGGCATATGGGTACAGGAGGCAAGATAGGTAAGTTCATGGATGATATGATGCTGGGTGATTGATAGTTTTGGAGATATTAACTGCGAAATGGGAGATGGAATTTAATCCAGATAAATGTACTATGGGTTTTGTAGCCTTAATAAGGCTAGGAGATACGCCATAAGATCAGTAGAATTAGGCCATTCGGCCCATCAAGTCTCCTCAACCATTCAATCACGGCTGATTTATGTCTCCCTCTTAACCCCATTCTCCTGCCTTCTCCCCATAACCCCTGACACCTGTACTAAACAAGAATCTATCTATCTCTGCCTTAAATATATCCACTGACTTTGCCTCCACAGCCTAGTCACCACCATGAACGATGGGGTCTTAGCTCCCAGGCATTTAAGACTGCAGAGCTTACATGATAATGGGCAAAATGCTGGTTCCCAAAGCTCTTTCAAAGGACCATCAAAGTGACGTGGAGTTTAATCTGGGGCTTTGTGTGGAAATTGGGGTGCGTGTGAAAACATGAGAGATAGGATATGGTACAAACACTTTGGAATTTGTGCTGGCATACTGAGGCATATATTTATGTTAATGTATAAGTCTTCTCCAATCCTAAAGCCACCAGGATAAGATGGTTGTACAACAAACTACTACCTCTTCTACAATCTCACTAATTCCATAGCTCAGATCCTTACATTTGTCATCAAACTAATTGGAAATCCACTCATACCCAGAATAAAGAATAAACAGGAAAGGTGCTGAGAAGAATAACATTTCTGTAATGTAATCAAAATACAAAGCCTAACAAAGCATTTTTTGGAGAAGCTCATTGGAACAGGTTGGTGGAGTGACTTCCTTCATTTTGTTTGTTATTTGAATATGTATGTGTTCAGCAGAGTTTAGTTTAGAGACACAGAGTGGAAACAGGCCCTTCGGCCCACCAAGTCCGCACCGACCAGTGATCCCCACAGCCTACACACACTAGGGACAATTTACACTTTTACCAAATATACAAACCAAAGCCAATTAATCTTCATACCTGTATGTCTTTGGAGTGTGGGAGGAAACCGAAGATCTCGGAGAAAACCCACGTGATCACGGAGAGACCATACAAACTCCGTACTGACAGCATCCGTAGTCGGGATTGAACCCGGGTCTCTGGCGCTGCAAGCGTTGTAAGGCAGCAACTCTACCGCTGTGCCACCATTAGAGGCTCTCCCGGAGTGCCATTGTGCTCATGACTAACACTGCCCTGGGCTTCACTTGCACCCATACTGCGGCAATAGGCCTTTGGGAGGGTAGGCAGCATGGGTGGCATTGACTGAGGGACAAAATTAAATCACTTTGAATGAATAGTTGGAATTCATTCCCTTTGTGTAGAAGCACTCCCACGACACAGCTTGCACGTCAGTGATAACATCATGTTGTAGAAGACTTTGATGCAGGTAAATGAGGTGCTGGAAGGCCAAGTCTCACCTCAACCACTTTAAGAAGGCAGACGCTATAAACTGGAACTGGCACATTGGTTCTAAAGGCATGCATGGTCTGATGTGTATAAAGTTTTGTACAGGCCTATAACATTAATTACTGTGGTAGAAGACATTATCTCTATGGCCGAGGCACCAGTGCCATTGTTTCAGGTAACTCTTTCAATTTCTCTGCAGTGTGATTGAAAGGTTTGTCAAATATCTGCTGATACTCCTCTTCACTGATGACACTGAGTTGCAGCACCAGTATCCAGATGAATAGACACAAAATGTTGGAGTAACTCAGCGGGATAGGCAGCATCTCTAGAGGGAAAGAATGGGTGATGTGTCTATCTTCAGTGTAAACCAGCATCTGCAGTTGCCTCCTACATATCCAGATGGATAGAGCATGATAACAGCTGTGTCCTCTGACATGTAAAGCCCATCACTGTCCCTGCCTCTTACCCACCCCCTGCTCTCACATGAGGTACCAGTGAGAACAGAACCAACTTCATGTGTTGGAAGGAACTGCAGATGCTAGTTTAAACCAAAGATAGACACAAAAAGCAGGAGTAACTCAGCGGGTCAGGCATCTCTGGAGAAAAGGAATAGGTGATGTTTCGAGTTGAGACCCTTCCCCTGGCTCTCAGTCTGAAGAAGGGTCTCGACACGAAACTCACCTATTCCTTATAACCATCTTCTTGATGGGTTGGTCAAAGATATGTGCTGCTGCAGGGTCTGGGGGACTCCTATGATGGGACTTATTCAGAGGAGCAGTGTTTCTCAGAGGAACTGCCATCAGCAACCGGCATCAACAAGTATTGCACACATGATGCCCCTGCATGAAATAAATGTCCTGACAAGATAAGAATGTTGCAAGTTATCATGACGTTGATCAGATTTCACTTGTTGTTGGAACCATTTGAAATTAACTCAGAGGAATAAAAGATGTCATTAGGGAACATTTCCTTAACTGTGGAAAATTACACATGTCATTCTCCTATGAAAGAGATTGTGTAACCAGCTGTTATGGACCAGTTAGTTTAATGTATGTTGTCAGGAATGACTAGAGTCCATGAGAAAAAATAAAATGACTGAAGATCTTTCAAATTTTCAATTGGTCCAAGCAAACCAGCCTTTACTGGGAAAGAACAGATCATGCCTGTCAAACGTTAATATTTGAAGAAGATATTAAGTAATCACTGGAGATTGAATATGGATAATATTTATATGAACTTCCAGATGGTAAATGATAAAATTCCTCATTAAAACTGCAGAATAGAGGTGGTGATCCTTTGGGATCATCAGTTCCCTGTGTAGAGACTTTTTTATTGATAATTATTCAATTAATAAAACATAATATTACACTACAATAAAAAAAAAACAGAACCTACCACCATAGTACAATACAAACAAATATCCTAAATAAACTACAATACAACTATGTTACAATCTTTATTGAGGATGCATTCAACACCCTGCAGAGCCCAGACGTCCCGGAACTCCCCCAGGGTGCCCGTGGACAGGGTGTATTCCCTTTCTAACCCCACCCGGGCACGATCATAACCCCGGAAAAGGGGCAGGCAGCCAGCTCGGGTAAAGCCCTCCACCGCCTGGCGCCGTGACTCGCGGATGGCCAGCTTGGCCAGGCCCAGGAGCAACCCAATCAGGACATCTTCAGCCCTGCCCTCTCCCCTACGCACGGGGTGTCCAAAGATGAGGATGGTGGGTGAAAAATGCAGCCAGAAGGCAAGGAGCAGCCCCGTGTACACACTTATGGTATAGTTTCAGTTTAGTTTATTGTCACGTGCACTGAGGTACAGTGAAAAGCTTTTGTTGCGTGGTAACCAGCCACCAGAAATACATGATTACAATTGAGCCATTCCCAGTGTACAGATACATGATAAGGGAATAAAGTTAAGTGCAAGGTAAAGCCAGTAAAGTAAGTAAGTACATTTATTGGGCAAGTATTCACATACAAGGAATTTGCCTTGGTGCTCCGCCCACAAGTAACAACATGACATACAGTGACAGTTACGAACATTAATAATAATAAAACATTAATGATAAAACACCATTGATCAAGCATGTGAACCAACAAAATACCAGATCAAAAGGAGGCTACACATTTTTGGCTGTTGAGTAGAGCAGCTACTCGTGGATAAAAACTGTTTTTATGTCTGGCTGTGGCCAGACATAAAGTCCAATCAAAGATAGCCCGAGTGTCCCCAATGAGGTAGATAGTAGTTCAGCACTGCTCTCTGGTCGAGGTAGGATGGTTCAATTTCCTGATAACAGCTGGAGAGAAACGGCCCCTGAAACTGGAGGTGTGCAGGTTCACATATTGTTTCATATATCGTGAAATTTATAGTTGTTGTGTAGTACATATGTGTCTTTGTAAATAATTTCCCTAGGGTGATATGCATCACACTATGACAGTGAGTGTTGTGTAAGACCATCTGAGGGCATGATAATAACGCAGTTGTTTAAAACGTCATGAACAGACCCAATGACATTTCTGGAATTTCAGACTCCATTGCCATCCACGCTGCCCGCAGCCCAATAATGCCCACCCACCCTGCTGTACTCTTATGGGATATGTACATCAATATCTATTTTAGTCTTTCTGATGTTTAGTTGAAGGAAATTTAATCTACAAAATTATTATAACGACAAAATATTAACACAGCATCATCAGCAGTTGAATTATATGGTTGAGTTCAGATCGTGACAATCATTTAAGAAACCCTATATGCTGAAATGGAGAAAACAGCAGGCTTGGTATTCTATGAAAATAAAGATTAAATTCAGTGACAGTTCAATGAAGGATGTTTTACCTTGTGACATAATAATAACCTTTCCCATGGTGAATGAGAACAGGGGTCGCCTTTTCTGAGGCACATTTACAATGTTAAAAATTAAAAAACCATCAATTCAGAGCTCATAATCCCATAATCTTGTAATTCTGCACTGGTGTTTGTGAATTCAATGTAATTCACTCAGTAAACTAAAAGTAATGACAACCTTTTTTATCAGGAGTCTGTTTCTTTGCACATTTTTCTCATTCCATTTGTGCGATCATCTAAAATCATTAAGTAATAACACTGACATTAAACACGTGCTTACATATTGACTTTGAGATAAGTAGCTTATACTAACCAGGGCAAGCATTTTGTATTTAGTATATACAGAATTTTACAAAGAAGTTTCAATAATATTTTAATATTTTAACATTCAATACTAAAATGATTCAATTAACAAATATTAAAGGAATATATTTAGGAAAAAAACTGCAGATGCTGGTTTAAATCGAAGGTAGACACAAAATGCTGGAGTAACTCAGCGGGACAGGCATCATCTCTGGAGAGAAGGAATGGGTGACATTTCGGGTCGAGACCCTTCTTCAGACTCAATTATATTTCAGCGCAATACAAAGCCCTAAAATGTAAGAAATTAAATGTTTGTAATTTTACTCATGTTTGCATGTTATTCATCATGGATCGATATCTTCAGTTTTTGTTTGTTTTGCAGTCTTTATATTTGAAACCTAATACCAACTTAAGTTATAACGGTCCTTACCATAACATAAACATGCAACTCACACCTAAAACTTCTGCAGTCATACATTTGCAATTAAATCACCAATCCTTGATCATGTTTACTCATGGCTGTTGCTATAAATCATTTTATAATTTCTTGCAAATTCACTTATGCAGGTTATCAATGATATGTGATAATAGTTGTTCAATTTAAAATATGCAGTTGGTAACTATGTATGAAACCCTTGAGAGAGAGAATGGGTGACGTTTCAGGTCGAAACTCTTCTTCAGACTATGTCAGGGGATTGGGCGGTAAAATGTAGTCGGAGACAGTAAAGGGCCTGTCCCACTTACGTGTCCTTGGCACGCAAATTATGCGACCTCGTGGTCGCGTTGAGCTGAGAAGGTCAAGTGAAGGTCGGGCGCGTGATGTCATTTGAAGATGGACACAAAGCTGGAGTAACTCAGCGGGACCGGCAGCATCTCTAGAGAGAAAGAATGGTGATGTTTCGTGTCGAGACTCGTCTTCAGTCTGAAAAGAAGGGCCTTGACCCGAAACGTCACCCATTGCTTCTCTCCAGAGATGCTGCCGGTCCCGCTGAGTTACTCCTGCATTTTGTGGCTATCTTCAATTTTCTTGGCCCTGCTCTGGGAGTAGAAGTGGGGGTGGATCCGGACCGCAACGGCCGTGAGCCCCGTGCCGATTTCGGCGATCGTTTGCCTGCTTTTGCTGTTGTTGAAGGTGAGATGTTACGTCACGCCAGGGTCTTGGGAACTATCCCACTTTGGCACTCGGTTCAGTGACAGGCCGTTGGCGCGCAAAGATTTAGTTCACTGCAAGAATTTCGGAGCCCCACGCGATGTCAGGATCGGCCCTGCACAACTCCATACTCCTCCACATGGCCATAAGGTGCCCATACGCCTCAAGCGATCACGAGGTCGTGTAATTTGTGGGCCAGGGACGCGTAAGTGGGACAGGCCCTAAAGACTGATCGGAGAACTGTGAAGGGGGAGGGGAACTGGAAAGCAAGGGCTATTTGAAGTTAGAGAAGTCAATGTTCATACCACTGGGGTGTAAGCTGCCCAAGTGAAATATGAGGTTCTGTTCTTCCAATTTGCGCTGGGCCTCAATCTGACAATGGAAGAGATCCAGGATAGAAAGGTCAGTGTGGGAATGAGAGGGGGAGTTAACATTTTTAGCAACCGGGAGATCAGGTAGATTTAGACGGAATGAGCGGAGGTGTTCAGTGAAACGATCGCTGAGCCTGCATTTGGTCTCGCTGATATACAGGAGTCCACACTCAAACAGCGGATACAGTGGATGAGGTTGGAGGAGGTGCAAGTGAACCTCTGCCTCACCTGAAAAGACTGTCGGGGTCCTTGGACTGAGTCGAGCGGGGAGGTAAAGGGACAGGTGTTGCATCTCCTGCGGTTGCGGGGAGTGTACCTGGGGAGGGGGTGGTTTGGGTGGGAAGGGACGAGTTGACCAGGGAGTTGTGGAGGGAATGGCCTCTGCGGAAAGCGGAAAGGGCTGGAGATGGGAAGATGTGGCTCGTGGTGGGATCCCGTTGGAAGTGGTGAAAATGTCGGAGGATTATGTGCTGTTAGCGACGGCTGATGGGGCTTGCTGGCCAACTCCCTGGTCTCTCTGGTCAATTCATCCATTCCCACTCAAACCAACCCTCCCCAGGTACTTTCTCCTGCAACCCTGCATGTCTGAAGAAGGGTCTCAACCCAAAACATCACCCATTCCTTCTCTCCAGTGATGTTGCCTCTCCTGCTGAGTTACTCCAGCATTTTGTGTCTCTCTTCGATTTAAACAAGCATCTGCAGTTCTTTTCTACATGTGTAAGAAACCAAATGTTCTTGGAGAGAAACCAGCCACGAATAACAGTGCGTAGTGGCTAGACTCTGCCCTCTTCTCCAAAGAGAGGGTTATGATTCTCCATAACGATAAATGGAAGGAATATGGCCAGTGGGAGATTGTTTGAATTGGAGGTCTCCAAGATGATTCAAGTTATTTTATAGTAGGTGTGGCATTGTCATTGTGCATGAACATGAGGTACTGGATGTACTGTATAACAGAGCAGGACATTTAGACACTGTAAAGAGTACAAGATAAAATAAATGACAGCAATAAAACTGAAACTAATAATCGGTAGTGTTGCTGCCTTACAGTGCTTGCATTGCTGGAGTCCCAGGTTTGATCCTGCCTACGGGTGCTGTCTGTACGGAGTCTGTAGGTTCTCCCCGTGACCTGTGTGGGTTTTCTCTGAAATCTTCAGTTTCCTCCCACACTCCAAAGACGTACAGGTTTGTAGGTAAATTGGCGTGGTATAAGTGTAAATTATCCCGAGTGTGTGTAGGTGTTAATGTGCGGGGATCACCGGTCGATGCAGATTCGGTGGGCCGAAGGGCCTGTTACCGTGGTGTATCTCTGTACTAAAAATAGGTTTCCACATGTCTAGGTGGATTCACAGGACCCATAGCCAGGAAAGCAGAACATGCTCAATTCAGACCACCTTGCTCAAGCAGCATACTATATACAGTATGTGTCTAATGGGCTGGGACCAACAGGCAACATTGCCCTCCCTGACCGCCTTGCATGCTGCCTGTGCACTATTAGTGTCAAGTTCCCAAAACACCTCATCAGTCCTGGGAAGACTGGAAGTAGGTCAGCCAGCAGGAAGCAAAGTTGAGATGAAAGCTTGGTAAATGGAAGCTGCTGTTCTTCACAGCTCCGCAGTTTAGTGGGTAGACAAATAAAACGTTAACTTTCAGATTAAAGGAATACTGTTTGGCTGCATATTGGATCTAAACATGAGGAAATATTGATAGTAACATTCCTAGTATCTCGATCTTAAGCATTCCTCAGGCACCATAATTAGAAACTCTTAGAGTTTGACGACTTCTGCACATGATGGTCTTGGATTTCTAAATAGGAGCCTTTAAAATAATTGGAATATCGTAAAACAGATGATTTTCCATGAACATCGGAAAAATAGATAAATGAAAGATCGCTACATTGCAAACTTTTAATGTTTGCCATATGTGCACTATTTCTCAGTAGATAGACACAAAAAGCTGGGGTAACTCAGCGGGTCAGACTGCATCTCTGGAGAAAAGGAATAGGTAACGTTTTGGGTCGAGACCCTTCTTCGGACTCTTTTTCGCAGTATTTCAACAAGGTGATGTGCCAGTGTCCACAACATGGGAGGGGAAAGCCATTGACAGCAGCATAACATTGCGGATACCTGAGAGAACTCTGGTGTGTATCTTAGACGAGCATGAGATTGGAGGCTACTCTGCATGAGTTTAGAGGCTTCACTTCTATCGCATCTCAACATTCCTACTACCAGCTGAAAGGAGAAAAATTGCAGATGTTATGAATCTGAAAGAAAAAATGGTAAATACTGAAAACGTTCAGTCTGTCCGGCAGCAGCTATAGAAAGAGACACAGAGGTAATGTTTCAGATTAGCGACCTGTCAGTTCTGAGAAAGCAATGTTAGCTTTAAATGTTAACTCACTTTCTCCCTCCGCAGATACTGGCTTGCTGAACGGCCCTCATGTTTTCTGCATTTATCATGAGTGGGGTGCAGATTCACAATCATCATCCAGGCGCACCATGAGGCATAACATTATGGACATCCTCCCATTTCTCATCCATTCTTGGCAGGTTTTTGTAGATGATATGTGTAGGAGGAGATGGCGAGGTGCGGACCCGGTCTGCTCGCCTAGTCAGGCCGCCGGTCTGTTACGGCGATTACGTGTGCTTCTGTATTCCCGTGCTTTACTGTCTGCATTTACCCTAGCGCATGAGACGTGGTCGCCCTGTCACTCACTGTTTGTTTTGGTAGAGGAAGGATGTAGATGATATGTGTATACACCTTTAATTGATAGTGACGATGTCCATGCTAACCACCCCCCCACCAGTTAGTATAATTGTAACCCACACGCCCCTAGCTCTCTCTCTCTGGTGATCGTGACAGACCACGTACAGCTAGGGCTATATGATGTATGATTAATAAAGTAGTGAAGACCTTAAGGTGTCTGTGTACCTTCTCTACAGTTTTGAAAATTGACAAAAATCTATTGACTAAAATGTACAAAAATGTTTAGAATTCAGTAAAGAATCTATTCAGAGGCAGATATCATTCTACTTTCTCATGGAAAATTTCCATTCCTTCAATTCATGGACAATATGGTTGATTGAAATAATTCTATATAATAGAAGTACTGATGCCCCATTTACACTGAAAGGTTCAAAGCTAATATTCAATTATTTCCTTCATTATATGAAATGAAATAATATCTCAGTGGAATCGATAAATGCAAGTCAGGTGAGTGCTATATCTGGCTAAATGTTCAATTCAATCTCATTCAGTATTACTGCCTGCTAAAGTTTTTAATGTAATAAAAGGCATCATAGATAGCAGAAGGTTGGCTTATATCTGGAAATTGCATATCAGTTCAGTAGAGGGTGTTCTTCAGCAGCTGATGATAAGGGAAATGGTGCTGCGTGATATTAATATGGAATGCACTATCTCATTTGTTAAGATAGTATGCAGACAATTTTCAAATGTCGGCGAAAGAAATGTAATCGGGACAAATCTGCTCTCTAATCACTCCAAGCTGATAAGAAGAAGGAATTTAAAAATGTTTTCATTTCCCAGTTTCTGCCCTTTCTCCTGTAATGTGAACTCTGATTAAAGCAGCAGTCTTACCAGGCTTTTTAAATATGCCCTCCCTTTATTAACTAGGTGATTGCTCGGAATGTGTCAGTGTTGATCAATATAACATTGCATGTTAAAATTATTCAGCTACATTTATGTTTTTTAACACACACATTGTTGATAAATTAATTCAATTTTTCACATTGCACTTGCCATTTTAAAAAATATATTTAATTCAACAGGTGTAAAAAAGAACTGCAGAGAACACTTCTTCCCACCCTGCTTCGTGTAAGGACTCTATCCCCCACTCCCAATTCCTCCATCTTCACCACATCTGCGCCCAGGATGAGGTTTTCCATACCAGGTCATCAGAGATGTCCTCATCCTTTAGGGAACGAGGGTTCCCCTCTTCCATAGATGAGGCACTCACTGGGGTCTCCTTGATATCCCGCAGCTCCGCTGTTGCTCTGTGCTTGCTCCCCTCCCCCCATTCATAACAAGGACAGACTCCCCATCAGCCGTCGCATACAACATATAATCCCCCAACATTTTCGCCACCTCCAACGGGATCCCACTATTGGCCACATCTTCCCATCTCCACCCCTTTCTGCAGAGACCTTTCCCTCCGCAACTCCCTGGTCAACTTGTCCCTTCCCACCCAAACCACCCCCTCCCCAGGTACTTTCCTCTGCAACCGCAGGAGATGCAACACCTGTCCCTTTTCCTCCCCCGTTGACTCCGTCCAAGGACCCCAACAGTCTTTTCAGGTGAGGCAGAGGTTCACTTGCACCTCCTCCAAACTCATAGAAACTTAGAAAATAGGTGCAGGAGGAGCATCTAGAACTCTATCTAACTCTCTCTTAAATCCATCCAGTGATTTGGCCTCCACTGCCCTCTGTGGCAGGGAATTCCACAAATTCACAACTCTCTGGGTGAAAAAGTTTTTTCTAACCTCAGTCTTAAATGGCCTCCCCTTTATTCTAAGACAGTGGCCCCTTGTTCTGGACTCGCCCAACATTGGGAACATTTACCTGCCACTAGCTTGTCCAGTCCTTTATAATTTTATATGTTTCTATAAGATTCCCCCTCATCCTTCTAAACTCCAGTGAATACAAGCCTAGTGTTTTCAATCTTTCCTCATATGACAGTCCCGCCATCCTAGGGATCAATCTCGTGTACCTACACTGCACTGCCTCAATCACAAGGATGTCCTTCCTCAAATTAGGAGACCAAAACTGTACACAATACTCCAGATGTGGTCTTTCCAGAGCCCTATACAACTGCAGAAGAACCTCTCTACTCCTATACTGAAATACTCTTGTTATGAAGGCCATTAGTTTTCTTCACTGCCTGCTGTACCTGCATGCCAACTTTCAGTGACCGGTGTACAAGGACACCCAGGTCTCGCTTTACCTCCCCCTTGCCTAACCTAACCCCATGGAGATAATAATCTGCCCCCTTGTTTTTGCCATCAAAGTGGATAACCTCACATTTATCTATATTATACTGCATCTGCCACGCATCTGCCCACTCACTCAACCTGTCCAGGTCACCCTGCAACCTCCTAACATCCTCGTCACAGTTCACACTGTCACCCAGCTTTGTGTCATCCGCAAACTTGCTAGTGTTGCTCATAATTCCCTCTTCCAAATCATTAATATATATGGTAAACAGTTGCGGCCCCAACACCGAGCCTTGCGGCACTCCACTCGCCACTGCCTGCCATTCTGAAAAGGACCCATTCACTCCTACTCTTTGCTTCCGGTCTGCCAACCAATTTTCTATCCATGTCAACACCCTACCCCCAATACCATGTGCTCTAATTTTAGTCACCAGTCTCCCGTGTGGGACCTTATCAAAGGCTTTCTGAACGTCTAGATACACTACATCCACTGGCTTCCCTTCATCCATTTTACTTGTCACATCCTCAAATAATTCCAGAAGATTAGTCAAGCATGATTTTCCTTTCATAAATCCATGCTGACTTGGACTAATCCTTTTACTGCTATCTGAATGCCCCATTATTACCTCTTTAATAATTGACCCCAGCATCTTTCCCACCACCGAAATCAGGCTAACTGGTCTGTAATTCCTCGTTTTCTCTCTCGCTCCTTTCTTGAAAAGTGGGATAACATTACCTATCCTCCAGTCCACTGGAACTGGTCCTGAATCTATTGAACATTGGAAAATGATCATCAATGTGTCCACTATTTCTAGAGCCACCTCCCTGAGCACCCTGGGATGCAGACCATCAGGCCCAGGGGATTTATTATCCTTCAGACCCATTAGCCTACCCAATACTATTTCTCGCCTAATGAACATTTATTTCAGTTCTCTACCCCCTTAGAACCTCTGTCCTCCAGTACTTCTGGGAGATTGTTTGTGTCTTCCTTAGTGAAGACAGATCCGAAGTATCTGTTCAACTTTTCTGCCATTTCCTTGTTCCCCATAATAATTTCACCCAGGTCTGCCTTCAAGGGACCCACATTTGACTTTACTATTCTTTTTCCCTTAACATATCTAAAGAGCTTTTAACTGTCCTTTATATTCCTGGCCAGCTCCCCTCGTACTTCATCTTTTCAGCCCGTATTGCCCGTTTTGTTTCCTGCTGTTGTCCTATGAAAGTTTCCCAATCATTCAAGGCTTCCGGCTACTCTTTGCTGTGTTATACATCTTTTCTTTTAGTTTTATTCAATCCTTAACTTTTCTTGTCAGCCACGGTTGCTTTCTACTCCCTTTGGAATCTTTCTTCCTATTTGGAATGAAATGATCCAGCGTCTTCCAGATTATGCCCAGAAATTCCTGCCATTGTTGTTCCACCATCATTCCTGTTAGGATCCATTTCTGGTCTACCTTTGCCAGCTCCTCTCTCATGCCTTCATAGTCCCCTTTGTTCAACTGCATCAATGACTTCCAATTTAACCTTCCCCTTCTCAAATTGCAGATTAAACTAATCATATTATGATCATTACCTCTTTACCTCAAGTTCTCTTATCAAATCTGGTTTATTAGGCAACACTAAATCCAGAATTGCTTTATCTCTGGTCAGCTCCATTACAAGCTGCTCTAAGAATCCATCTAGGAGGCACTCTACAAACTCTCTTTCTTGGGGTCCTGAACCAACCTGATTTTCCCAGTCTACCTGCACATTGAAATCCCCCATCACCACAGTGGCATTGCCGTTGTTACATGCCAGTTTTAACTCCTGCTGCAACTTAAAACCTACATCCGGGCTACTATTTGGGGGTCTGTAGATAACACCAATTAGTGTCTTCTTACCTTTGCAATTCCTCAACTCAATCCACAGTGACTCTACCTCATCAGTCCCTATGTCTTCCCTCGCAAGGGACTGAATTCCATTCCTGACCATCAGAGCTACCCCACCTGCCTGTCCTTTCAATAGGATGTATAACCTTGAATATTAAGTTCCCAAGCCCAAATCCTCCTGCAGCCACATCTCGGTAATCTCCACATTGTCATATCTACCAACCTCTAACTGAACCTCCAGCTCATCTACTTTACTTCTTATACTTTGCGCATTTAAATACAATACTTTTAATTCCTTATGCACCTCACCTTTCACATCAATCCCTATTACGCTTGGCCATACTCTCTTATCCCTTTGTGAGCTTTCTTTCCCATTAATTCTGAGGTCATTAACTATCCCTTTACTCCCTTTCCCCTTTAACTCCGTCCTTGACTATCCCATTTGACTTTCTGTCCTGGGCCTCCTCCATTGTCAGAGTGAGGCCCAGGGCGAATTGGAGGAACAGTACCTCATATTTCAATTGGGTAGCTTACACCCCAGCGGTATGAACATTGACTTCTCTAACTTCAAGTAACCCTTGCTTTCCCTCGCTCTCCATCCCTTCCCCCTTCCCAGTTCTCTCACCAGTTTTACTTTCTCTGACTACATTTTATCTCTGTGCTGCCCACTCCCCTGACATCACTGAAGAAGAGTCGTGACATGAAACGTCACCCATTCCTTCTCTCCAGAGATGCTGCCTGTCACGCTGATTTGCTGCAGCATTTTGTGTCTACTTTTAATTCAACAGGAAGAGTGCCATATCTTCAAATGGTAGAGATCTCTTTACATTCTTCAAGTGCCGGTGGCACTGTGATGTTGCTGGCAGTGCGGCTCACACACACCTCCAGTGAAAGGTTGGATTCTGAGCTCTGGCACTCTCTGTGTGGTGTTCACAAGTTAAAGGAGAATTAGGCCATTTGGCCCATTGAGTCTACGCCACCATTCAATCATGGCTGATCTCTGCCTCCTTGGCTGATCCCATTTTCCTGCCTTCACCCCATAACCCTTGACACCCATACTAAACAAGAATTTGTCTATCTCTGCCTTAAAACTTATCCTCTGACTTGGCCTCCACGGCCTTCTGTGGCAATAAATTCCACAGATTAACTACCCTCTGACTAAAGAAGTTCCTCCTCACCTCCTTTCTAAAAGAGCACCCTTTAATTCTGAGGCCTGACTCCCCCCACAGTGGAAACATCCTTTCCACATCCACTCTATCTATGTCTTTAATTATTCTGTAAGTTTCAATGAAGACCCCTCAACATTCTAAACTCCAGCAAGTACAGGCCCAGTGCTGATAAGCGCATGCTGTGCCCATGATCAAATGTTTTTCCCAGCTCCGCTAATTTCTTCCACGTCCCAAACACATGCTCATCGGTAGGTAGATAGTAGGTGTGAAATGCGAGTGTGGCCAAGATGGTATGGGTCTTAGATGCTGCTGCCTGCTTTTATGAGGCAGTGGCTTTCTGAAACCTCCACCACGGTAGGAAGGTCAGAACCCATGGCAGTGTCTACCACCCACCTATTTTGTATGTTCCAGGCCATTTTGCAACCATCAATATTCTCTCTCCACTGCACCTGTATAGTTTAGTTCAGTTTAGTTGAGTTTAGAGATACAGGACGGAAACAGGCCTTCCCCCCTGAGTCCGCACCGACCAGCGATCTCCACATATTAACACTAGCCTACACACACGAGGTACAAACCGAAGATCTCGGAGAAAACCCATGCGGTCATGGGGAGAACGTACAAACTCCATACAGACAGTTGGAATTGAACTTCTCCAGCCCGTGTCGCGGGGTTGGAACGACCCAGAGCGGGGCCGAGCAACGCCCGGCGCGGCTTTAATGGCTGCGGGACATTCCAGCGCCCGCCGGGGCTCCAACTTTGTGACTTTGGGCCTGGAGCGGGGCCGTACATCACCCGGCGCGGCTTCAATGGACATGGGACTTAACACCGCCCGCCTGGGGCTTCGACATCGGGAGAGAGATGGTGCGGGGGAGAGAGAAGAACTTTGCCTTCCATCACAGTGAGGAGGAGATCCACTGTGATGGATGTCTGTGTGAATTTAATTGTTTGCATGTTTTTCTATGAATTGTTCTGTTTGTTTGTTTGTATGGCTTGTAGAAACGGAGTTTCGTTCGAGCCTCTCTGAGGTTCGAATGACAAGCAATAAAATCAAATCAAATCAAATCAAATCAAATCAAATCAAATCCGGGTCTCCGGCACTGCAAGCGCTTTAAGGCAGCAACTCGACCGCTGCGCCATCTTGCCGCCTTTCAAGAGAATTCAAGGGAGGATCGTTGATATCTCAAATCTCCTCAATGATCTGAGGTAGTAGAGGCGTGATGGGTTAAATGGTTACGATAAAATTGCTTCTATTATAAGTAAGCGGTAAGAGAATCAGAGCATGGTTGATGGGGATGGAAGGGAGAATAGGTTGTCGGGAAATAAATGGGGGAATGGGGCAGATGGAATTGCTTTGAGGGCTGGCACAGACTCGATGGGATGAATGGCTTCCTGCATCGTGAAACATACTGTAATACTTGATAATGAATAACTCAGGCAATGTTTTGCGTTTCTCAAGAAATTATGCCTCCTTTGAAAGTAATAAAATTTGTCCCCTTGAATTTGATATCATATTGAAAATTCTGACCCAGTAAACAAGCCATCATTAATTCCATTTTATATCGAATGTTCTTGAAATGAATAGAAAACCAAGCTTGATATTTTAGATATTTTCACCTGATAATTTACCAGATTAAATTTCTGTTCACATTTTACGGTTAATACAACATTGTTATTTAGTTCACTATTGAATTTAATTCTTGGAGGAATCTTCAGTAATAATGTCCATTCACTGACCAGGCTGGATGTTCTTTTTGTTGCCATGATCTCTCATCTTAACATTATACTGTGAATATTCGAACAAGGACGTGGGCATGTTTCTATGTTTAGATTTTATTTCAATGACATTTATTTGGCAATTATATGAATGCTGTGGTAAGAACTGCAAAAAGTCACAGAGTAGCTTGAAAATAGGCCCTTAGCTCACCTTGTCTGTGCTGGTCATCAAACATTTATCCACACTAATCCCATTTCGATCAAATTTATTCACCCACACATTTTATTCTGCTATACTATGGCTTTGTCATTTCATAGATTAATTACTGTGCATTTCATGCCCTTTCATCTCGTGCCTCAGTTCACTCACCACCACTGATTTTCCGTCTTGCTACTATGGAGATTCAGTCGCTAATGATTGCATAACTTTGTATTTTTCTAAGCTTTTTTTTAATACATGCCTCCTTCATTCTAGGGCATTCATGTTACTGAACTGGACAATGACATATCCAGTCAGTATAAGTGTTAAAGAAGGAACTGCAGATGCTGGAGAATCGAGGTTTACACAAAAGGCTGGAGAAACTCAGCGGGTGCAGCAGCATCTAAGGAGCGAAGGAGATAGGCGACGTTTCGGGTTGAGACCCTTCTTCAGGCTGGTCAGGGATCAGGGAAACGAGAGATATAGACGGTGATGTGGAGAGATAAAGAACAATGAATGAAAGATATGCAAAAAAGCATCGATGATAAAGGGAACAAGCCATTGTAAGCTGTTTGTGGTGTGAAAATGAGAAGCTAGTACGACTAGGGTGGGGGAGGGAGATTGCTCCGCTTGGTCTCACCGATATAGATCATCTGGCATCTGAAGCAGCGGATGCAGTCGGTGAGACCAAGCGGGGGCTTGGCGATCGTTTCGCCGAACATCCCCGCTCGGTCCGCAATAACCAAGCCGACCTCCCAGTGGCTCAGCACTTCAACTCCCCCTCCCATTCCGATTCCAACCTCTCGGTCCTGGGCCTCCTCCACGGCCAGAGTGAGCAAGTTGGAGGAACAGCACCTCATATTCCGCTTGGGGATCTGCATCCTCTGGGCTTGAACATTGAATTTTCTCAATTCTATTAACCCTTGCTGTCTCCTCCCCTTCCCACCTCTCCCTCAGCCCTCGGACCCTGGCATTCCCTCTCTCTCTATTTCCCTCCCCCACCCTAGTCGTACTAGCTTCTCATTTTCACACCACAAACAGCTTACAATGGCTTGTTCCCTTTATCATCGATGCTTTTTTGCATATCTTTCATTCATTGTTCTTTATCTCTCCACATCACCGTCTATATCTCTTGTTTCCCTGATCCCTGACCAGTCTGAAGAAGGGTCTTGACCCGAAACGTCGCCTATCTCCTTCGCTCCTTAGATGCTGCTGCACCCGCTGAGTTTCTCCAGCCTTTTGTGTACGCTCCAGTCAGTATGATTTCAGCTGTACAATAGTGGAAGTTTGATATAGTTCATAAGTTCATCAGTCCATATGTGGTAGGAGCAGAATTGGGCCATTCGACCCATCAAGTCTACTCTGCCATTCAATCGAGGCTGATCTATCACTCCCTATCTCAACATACTGAAGAAGGGTCTCGACCCGAAACGTCGCCTATCTCCTTCGCTCCTTAGATGCTGCTGCACCCGCTGAGTTTCTCCAGCCTTTTGTGTAACCCCCCATACCATATCTCCTCATTCTTCTCAGGAAATAGAGGAATCGATGAGCTTAGTTTCTGATGACATCAATGTGCAGTTGGGCCCAGTATATATCCTCAGAGATATGTACGCCCAGGAATTTGAAGCTGTTGACTCTTTTTAGCACCATCCCTTCAACAAATACAGCTTTCCCTTCCTACAATCAACAATCAGCTTCTTGATCTTGTTAATGTTGACAACAATATTGTTGTTCTGGCACCAACCAATTAGATGATCAATCTCCTTTAATATTCCGACTCACAGTCACCAATATTATTATCAGCAAGTTCAAAGATGGCATTGGACCTGTATCTGACTATACAGTCACTGGTTTAGAGAGAGTAGATCTGGGACTGACCCCATAGCCTTGAGGGAAACAATTTCTAGCCAATCCATCCTGATTGAGTTTACTGATGAGGAAATTAAGAATCCAATTGCATAAGGATGAGCAGAAACCCAGTTCCCTGAACTTGATGATAGGTTTAGAGGGGATGATGGTGCTGAATGCCGAGCTGTAGTTGATGAACAATAGCTTGACATATTTGTTTGCATTGTCCAACTGGTAAGTGCATTGTAACAGGGTAACATGGCAACTGGTTAGTTCAAAAAATACATATTTAACCATGTACATATTTGTCAATTCCAATTTTCCCCACCACTGCCCAGCTAATTCATTTAATCTGTTTTTGGTTCATATGTCTTTGTGTATGGAAATAAACTTTAGTTGAAGTTTATCTTTAAAATCACTCCTCTGCTCTTCTTTCCTTTAAAATATGTTCTCAGGATTTGCCTTATTGACATTATTGATCTTACTTTAGGCTATTGCCTTAAGTCTTCTATTTCCTTGTTCCTTTTTCCATCACTGTAAATCACTTTGGAGTGTGGATTGTATTAATGATTTGAGAAAGAAAATTGTCTTTTGTTGCAAGTACTAAATATCTGAGAGTGATGCTTACGTTTTCATTTTTGTTTCCACTGATGTCCATGGAGCTAAAGGTGTAGAGATTAACACAACCAGCAGCTGATAGTGGTCAGGTTCACTTAAACCTCGTCCAACCTCATCTACTGTATCCATTGTTCAAGATGTGGACTCTTATACAATGGCCAGACCAAACGTAGACTGGGCGATCGTTTCGTTGAACACCTTCGCTCAGTTCGCCTGGACCTACCTGATCTCCTAGTTGCCAAAAACTTTAATTCCCCTTCCCATTCCCACACTGACCTTTCTGTCCTAGGTCTCCTACATTGTCAAAGTGAAGCTAAATGCAAATTGGAGGAACAGCATCTCATATTTTCATTGGGCAGCTTACAACCCAGTGGTATGAATATTGATTTCTCTGCATTTCCTCCCTCTCCATCCCTTTCCCAACCAAGTTGCACCAGCTTCTCGTTCTCACCTAGCAAACAGCTAACAATTGCCTGTTTACTTTATCTTTGTTACTTGTTTGCATATCTTTTTATTCAAGTGTTCTATATCTTCCCACATCACTGTCTATATCTCTTGTTTCCCTTTCCCCCGACTCTTCAGTCTGAAGAAGGGTCTCGACCTGAAACATCACCCATTCCTTCTCTCCAGAGATGCTGTCTGTCCCGCTGAGTTACTCTAGCACTTTGCAACTATCTAGTGGTCAGAAGGTAATCTCTCTTTCAAGTCTAAGTATAGGTTTTTTGCCATTATTAATTTATGTAACAACAAAAATAACTTCTCCTACCTAAGATACAAGAAAGTATCTATTAATGGGAAAGATTTACCAAATGCTTAGCTTATTTTAGCTGTACAGATGTTATTAAAAAAAAAAAAATTAATCAAGAGATTTGATGGAGTGGAAATTTATTAAATATTAGATCAGAACATTGCTTTTGGGAGGACGGGCCTGTTAATGTGTAGGTTGAATATGAAACTTGATTACAATTTGAGGTGTACATGACCCAAAGGAAGGTTAATGAGCCTTTCTGCTCTCCTTAGCTATACATGGCGCTTCTAAATTCAATAACAATGTTCACAGGGCATCCATTCTTTGATTCTAATGCAGTTGTGCCCACATAAAGATTCATTTTTCATTATCATGATGGGAAAGTTAGATCCTGATTTATGAATATTAAAAATACATATTTCAACTGCTGAGATCACCAGAGATGGTCATTAAAACGATAATGAACTCCACGCGATTATAATTTGCTCTTAATGGCTGAACTATGGCAATATACTTTTGAATTTTAGGATTGAGTCTCCATCATCACTGTGTTTCTCTGTTTGAAATAGCATTCACTGCTTTCCCAGGCAGTCCACTAGGGTTGAGGATGATTTGCTTCCACATCAGTTTTGTGGGTTCTGTGATGGCTGAGAGTCCTGTGTAGGGCGGAAGGCATTTGATGAGGCAGTTATTTTGGTTGTTTAGGATGGTGCTCCTTCCTCTGTTTGCAAATGGCCTTCAAACAAACTCCCTTGTTGAGAATGAAGCGCATTCCTGCTTGCATCTTCTCCATTCACAGTCCAGGGGTTCTCATCAGTCAGTGAGGATATGACATTTTTCCAAGGAGACTGTGAGACTCAGAATCATAGAGTCATAGAGTGATACTGTGTGGAAACAGGCCCTTCCGCCCAACCTGCCCACCCCGGCCACCAATGTCCCAGCTGCACTTGTCCCACCTGCCTGCATTTGGTCCATCTCCCTCCAAACCTGTCCTATCCATGTACCTGTCTAACTGTTTCATAAATGTTGGGATAGTTCCTGCCTCAACTACCTCTTCTGGCAGCTTGTTCCATACACACACCACCCTTTGTGTGAAAAGGTTACCGCTCAGATACCTACTAAATCTTTTCCCCATCAACTTAATAACGGTACACTTGATATTTAAAAACAATGGTTGACCTTGAAGCTAGGGAACAGATCTGCCTACATTCACAAATGTAGCTTGCAATTACAATGATGTCAGGGTTTCATTGGCTACTCAATTCACCTTTGCCTTTTCTTGATTCATTAAGTTTTTTGTCTCAATCACATTCAGTACTTTGGACACTAATTTCCCAGGTCCTTGTTCAAGTGTGATGGCTTCAAACTGTTCCATTCTGATATATCATTAGATTATGTTGTCAATCAAATATTACTCAAGTGCTGATAAAAATGAAAATTAAACCAATTTGAATGTAGTACACATTCCAAGGGCACAAATAGGGCAGGCAGAGAAATTACCTTAACAATTTCAATATTTAAAACTTCAGATATCACTGTCGCAGATCAGTGCTGGTCATGGATACCTGTGCAATAAATGGAACCTCAGTTTTTATTTTATTTTTTCAATTTTGGAGATACAGTGAGGAAACAGGCATTTCAAACAAATGCCAAACATTCCAGAACCAGGGGCCACGGTTTAGGAATAAGGGGAAGCCATTTAGAATGGAGATGAGGAAACACTTTTTCACACAGAGAGTTGTGAGTGCCTCAGAGGGTGGTGGAGGCTGGTTCTCTGGATACTTTCAAGAGAGAGCTAGATAGGGCTCTTGATGATAGCAGAGTCAGGGGATATAGGGAGATGGCAGCAATGGGGTACTGATTGTGGATGATCAGCCATGATCACATTGAATGTGGTGCTGGTTTGAAGGGCCGAATGACCTACTCCTGCACCAATTGTCTATTATCTATTTCAGCCCACCGAGTCTGTGCCAACCTGTGATCCCCGCACACTTTCATGATTCTACACATACTAGGGACAATTTACAATTATATCAAGCCAATTAACTTACAAACTTGTATGAGGGGATACAGAGAAGTTTCACCAGACTGATTCCTGGGATGCCAGGACTTTCATATGAGGAAAGACTGGATAGACTCGGCTTGTACTCGCTAAAATTTAGAAGACTGACGGGGGGATCTTGTACAAAGTTACAAAATTCTTAAGGGATTGGACAGGCTAGATGCAGGAAGATTGTTCCCGATGTTGGGGAGGTCCAGAACAAGGGGTCACAGTTTAAGGATAAGGGGGAATTCCTTTAGATGAGGAAAACATTTTTCGCACAGAGAGTGGTGAGTCTCTGGAATTCTCTGCCACAGAAGGTAGTTGAGGCCAGTTCATTGGCTATATTTAAGAGGGAGTTAGATGTGGCCCTTGTGGCTAAAAGGATCAGGGAGTATGGAGAGAAGGCAGGTACAGGATACTGAGTTGGATGATCAGTCATGATCATATTGAAAGGTGGTGCAGGCTCGAAGGGCCGAATGGCCTACTCCTGCACCTATTTTCTATATTTCTATGTTTATATGTCTTTGGAGTGTGGGTGGAAACCGAAGCAAAACCCAAGTGGTCTTGATGTAGGTAGAAAAAGGGATGAAGTCTTGTCAAATGATTGTTGGATGTTTGGTAAAAGACTACATTTAGGTAAAAGGCTCCAATGCAAGACCTCCAGGTTAGTAATCTCTGGATTAGTCCCTGTGCCATGTGCTAGTGAAGAAAGGAACAGGAAGATAGTATGAAGTACCAGAAGGCTAGTGGATGGCTAATGTTGTACCTCTATTTAAGAAGGGCTGCAAAAAAAATCCCCTGTAGTGAAAGATTTTATGATTCTATTATGAATCAATATATAATCAAAGTCAAAACTCAAATATATAAATAGTAAAGCTAAGGGGCAATGGAGTAAGGTATCAAATAATTAACAACAATGGTATTCTGATCAAATAACCATCACGTATCACAGACCAGAGTCAATTACGAAACCACAACTTCTCAAGGTTCAAACAACCCTATTATGCCTTGGATCTATTCATATTGAAATTTTTGTATTAATGAAAAAATTCGTCTCAAGGGGAAATGTGCTTTAGAAATCTGAATATAATTCTCATGTCATCTCAGGCTCTGTAATCCTAAATACTGAGGCAATTGTGACTCCGTATGTACCTCAGTACATGTGGCAATAATAAACTAAATGATATATGACAGATAAAAGTGAACTGGACATTCACAATTTATTTTTCCATTTGATTTTATCTTGAATCTGTGGTATGGTTAATTGAAAAGCTAATGTTGTCCAGTCTGCTGCTCCTCTGTTTGTACATACAGCAATAGGTTTCCTTAATAGGGGTGAATAAATTGGGTCAAAAGCAAATATCCTCAGTCTGTTACCAAAACTCAGACTACTGAAATATTGCAATTGACTTTAGTATCATCAGCAGCAGGTGCAGATGTGGATGATGAAAGAATGAGAGAAGGAATTATAAATTACTCCGATCACTCAGTTCTGATGGCCAACTCTGATTTTGCCCAGATTGTAAGATTAGCCTGACCGACGGACAAAGACGGACCACATGGGAGGGAAGACGCTGCAGTCGGGGGGAGGAACAAAGGAGGAACCGGCGCGGAGGGGACCACCGTGAGGGAGTGGGAGGGGGAAGTACAAATGAGGAACAGGCGTGGGATACTTTGTAACTTGGTTGGTGCCCTTTATGCGGCGACTAGTTGCATACCTTGGGTATACAAGCAAAGAATTTCACCGTTACTTGTCACATGTGATAATAAAGTATTCATTCATTCATTCACCTGTGATGTTGGAAATAATCTGATATATCAGCTTGTCCCTTCTCTATGAAGATGCTGCCCAGGTCACTGAATTCCTCCAATACTTTTTGTTTTGGTCTGATATTTGGTCAGTAACCATTCTCATGCAGAAATAGGTGTATAATTAAACATAACTGGATACACAGATTAACTACAAGAACAATGCTCTTAATCATAAAACTAGGCTGGTCAACTTCACCTAGCCAACTATGATCTATTCTACACTTTCCTAGTTCTTCCTCCCATTTGATGTCTCTTTTCCACACATTACCCTTCTATATCTCTAGTCTCCCTCTTCCCTGACTCTCAGTCTGAAGAAGGGTCTCGACCTGAAGCATCACCCACTCCTTCTATCCAGAGATGCTGTCTGTCGCGGACTCTGTGGGCCGAAGGGCCAGTTTCCGTGCTGTATCTCTAAAACTAAAACTAAAAACTAAAGATGTATTCACACACAGAAGCCAAAAATAGGCTACCTACGTTTATTCTGTTGCTTTTTATGGGATCTTGTTCGATACAATGTTTCTTTTCACACCAGTAATTAATGTTAGAATTATTTAATTCTGTGACATTTACAGTCTGCTTTGCTCACTTTGAAAGAGTGGTATGATTTCCAATTTGCTGAGTGGGTGTAGGTTTTCAGATGTCAGCAGGGAGGGAACACATTTGGCAACACAGTACTTCATCACTAAAGCTGTGAAATCTCCATTTGGCATTAAGGTTCCTCACCTCTAGAGTGACGCCAGGACATAACCTCTTGGAATTCAGAGATGCAAATGTTATTATTGAGTCAAGATGTTTGTTAATGCTTTAGAGAAAGGCAGTTTTATATACAAGAACGAGAACACTTAAATTACCAAATTAAAAATGCCGTGCACAAACGGAAGATCAAATAGAACAAGTTGTCCAACAACTTTAGGCTGTGCACACCACACGAAAGAAGAAGAAGAAGTGAAGCATTACCAATCATTAAATGGAAGGTGCCAATAGATTAGAAACTAGAGTAAACCCTCGCAATAATGGACCTCTATATAGCGGATTTTGGTCACAGCGGACCAAGGCTGTTGCACTGCCCTTACTCTTCTGCCTGTTACAAAACAAGTTGGTGGCTTCTGGCTGCGGGAGTAGAGAGAGGGAACAGCATGAAGGGGGAGTGGTGACCAGACCCGTCCCCGGTGAACCAGCCTATGAATTTCCACCTGTTTAACCCCCCCGAATTTCCTCCCGGCCTTGGGTAACACATCACCACACTCACTCAGAAAAATCGGCTATAACAGACACCATCCTCCCCACTGTGGACCGCTATTGCAAAGTTTCACTGTAATGGAATTGCTCATAACAGATGACAAAATGGATACCAGCCATCCAGCAATAAGAGAGTTACTTCTTCTTCTTTCGTGTGGCTTGCACAGCCTAAAGTTGTTGGACAACTTGTTCTACTTGATCTTCCGTTTGTGCACATCGAGTTGATTGCATTAGTCGAAACAGGGCGGACCATGTGAAGGTTGCAATCTTCCACCCCAGAGACTTACTTTAATTAACAAGAGTAAAATTGCCCACTTAATAATGTGGTTATTTGGAGAAACACAGCAGGATTACAAAAATCATGCCCAAAACACATCCTTCATTACTCGGAGTGCAACTGATATGGGTTCTGTTAACCCTTTGATGACAAAAGCAATGATTAAAGTTCTACAGGAAAGACCATCAGTTCAGCTTGAAGCTGTGGGAATCCAGAGTAAAACATGTACATGAATAAGACAAGAGCCGACAGCAACTAAAGAAGGAGTAATGCCAGTACAGAAGAATTAACATGCCCAAGGCAATGTTGTAACACAACCATTTCTAATTTGTATCAGTAACTGCAGTATAGAACCTAAAAAAAATTGTTCATATTAGCATTTCTTACAGTATCCTAATGGGCCTGTCCCACTTAGGCATTTTTTTAAGCAACTACAGGCCACTAGTTTGTCGCCACATGTTCACCGGTTTTCGCCGGGAGTAGTCTCCTCAGTCGCGCAAAAAGTTGTAGCTTCTTTCTGGTCGCCGCTAAATTTTTAATGTTGAAAATTTTTCGGCGACAGTGGGTTTGACGCCAATCAGCGTAGCTTGACTTCTCCTGACGTAGGTTGTCGCCAGGATGACATAGGTTGTCGCCGGGTTTTGGCGACCTGCTACGACTATGACAGTCGCCTAAAAAATCGCCAAGTGGGACAGTGGAACTGAGGACAGCAACTCGTAAATTGCAACATATATAAGTTATATAAATGGCCCAAATAATGACAAATTAAATAGATTCTGGGGCTGTTGTAGAGTATTGCTAACGAGAAAGAACTGTCATTAAGAGGAAAATCTGAAAATCCAATATTCATCAGCAGAAGAGAAGTAGGCCCAGGATTGCCCACAACATGCTTAGTGGAACATAAAATACAGAATAAAACCTGAGATCAAAAAGGATTGAACAAAAATTGTCACATTGCACTCACATCTACCAGCTATCAGAACTGGTCTTGAAGCAATAACACACCAACTTATCTATCAAGAAGGTAAATTTGACTGGTGTGACATATAATGAAAGAATGGATTGACTGGGCTTATATTCACTGGCATTTAGAAGGTTGAGGGGATCTTATAGAAACATATAACATTCTTAAGGGATTGGACAGGCTAGATGCAGGAAAAATATTCCTGATGTTGGGGGAGTCCAGAACCAGCAGCCAGAGATTAAGAATAAGGGATAGGCCATTTAGGACTGAGATTAGGAAAACCTTTGTCACCAAGAGAGTTGTTAATCCGTGGAATTCTCTCTCACAGAAGACAGTGGAGGCCAATTCACTAGATGTATTCAAGAGAGAATTAGATATAGCTCTTAGGGCTCATGGAATCAAGAGATATGGGGGGAAAGCAGGAGCAGGGTACTTATTCTGGATGATCAGCCATGATCATATTGAATGGCAGTGCTGGCTTGAAGGGCCTATTCCTGCACCTACTTTCTATGTTTCTATGTGTACATTTTATTGATAAATGTGGGAATACCTGAATACTGTTAAATGTTCTCAAATTATAAAAGCACTAAAATAAACATGTCTGCCTCATGGTCAACTCTGCATGGTGTTCAGACGTGGCAGTCCTTTCCAACTCCTGCTCTCCACACCTCGAACATCTGGCAGTGAAGAGCCGCCCCTTCTACCTTCCAAGGGAATTCACCTCCATCATCCTGACCACGGTCGACATCCTACCCCAGGCAGATGTCCATCTGGTACCGGAGGAGCTGCATGCCATGGTCAACAAACACCAGATGTCTTACCCCGAGGCATTTACCACCATAGCTGGGGACTTCAATAAAGCAAACCTTACGAAATCGCTCCCTAACTTCCACCAACATGTCTCCTGCTGCACCAGAGGACCAAACACCCTCGACCACTACTATACCACCATTAACAATGCCTAACGCTCTATCCCTTACCCTCACTTCGGTAAATCCGACCATACCCCGGCGCTGCTTCTTCCTGCCTATAGACAGCAATTGAAGAGCGCACCCCCAGAGGTGAGGACTGTACAGAGCTGGTCAAGGGTGGGGGTGGGGGGGGGGGGGGGGGGGGGGGGCGCGAGGAACAACTCCAGGACTGTTTGGTGTCTGTAGATTGGTAAATATTCAGGGACTCGGCAACGGACCTGACCGAATACGCCACAGTCCAGTTTATATCAACGGGTCAATGGTGGAAAGGGTCAAGAGCTTCAAATTCCTGGGCGTGCACATCTCTGAAGATCTTTCCTGGTCCGAGAACACTGATGCAATTATAAAGAAAGCACATCAGTGCCTCTACTTCCTGAGAAGATTACGGAGAGTCAGTATGTCAAGGAGGACTCTCTCTAACTTCTACAGGTGCACAGTAGAGAGCTTGCTGACCGGTGGCATCGTGGCTTGGTTCGGCAACTTAAGTGCCCAGGAGCGGAAAACACTACAAAAGTAGTAAACGCTGCCCAGTCCATCATCGGCTCTGACCTCCCTACCATCGAGGGGATCTATCGCAGTCGCTGCCTCAAAAAGGCTGGCAGCATCATCAAGGACCCACACCATCCTGTCCACACACTCATCTCCCCACTACCTTCAGGTAGAATGTACAGGAGCCTAAAGACTGCAACATTCAGGTTCAGGAATAGCTACTTCCCCACAGCCATCAGGCTATTAAACTCAACTCAAACAAAACTCTGAACATTAATAGCCCATTATCTGTTTATTTGCACTTTGTTTATATATTTGTGTGTATATATTTATATAATGGTATATGGACACACTGATCTGTTCTGTATTCATGCCTACCATATTCTGTTGTGCTGAAGCAAAGCAATAATTTCATTGTCCTATCTGGGACATATGACAATAAACTCTCTGGAATCTGGAATCTCTGGAAAATAATATTAATTCCCTATTTATATATTGGTGACAGTGGTGGTGAGGAAGGACTGAAGTTATCATGGTGATAATTTTAGCACGTTATGCACAAGATTTCCTGTTGTGTTATCACACCAATCATGTTGGCAAAATTATTAACAGGAACAATTACACCCACATGTCATGAGTTATAACGTCATTTGATAGTCTAGTTAAAAAATCCAGTACTTAGGTTGTTTCTATTCAATGCTTGTAAAATAGAGAATACAGGATGAGTGAGGACCACTGACAAATGTACAAAACACCCTCATCACATTTAGAATTAAATGATTATTTAGTACAAATTTTCCCCTTTAGCACAGCCGATTCTTTACTTAAAGCAATTTGGACAGGTTTGTGCTGATATAGAGGTGATAATTCCTTTTCTGTTCCCTCAGCTGCCTGATGCTGATATTTGTACAGATCTCATCAAAATCTGATTCTTGATCACTTGGCATTGAATTAAATAAAAGTCATTTGCTCCCAAAGACCCAAATGTTAATAAAACATATGTTAATCGCAATGAGCTTCTTTTCTTGGTTTGTTAAATAAGGGCAAAACTTGTACAAAATAATCATGATCATAAATGTGTTTTTTTGCTCTCTGTCAATACTACTGAAGATATTACCCTCCATGTGATGTCTTGTTTTTTTTTTTGTCATGAGAAATGAAAGTAATGATTGTGTTCAGTTCTTCAGGGGGTAGTTAATGGAACTCCTCGTGTCCTTATTTTGTTTTCAGGAATTCAATGGCTGGTTTTGAACCTTGTGTCAGTTTTCCTTAAATGATTTCAGTTATGAGATTCTGAGATTGTGATTTTCCCTTCGGTAAAGAAATCTAATATGGAGTGAGTCATAAATGCAAAATCTTGCTTACAATTCCAGTTTCTGTTCTCCTGTATCCATTTCAATTACTTCTCCCCTCTCTCATTTCACAGGTTCTCCGTCATTTGATGAGAAGTGTGAGTTTAAACATTAATGCCCTCCAACATTCTTGAGCATGGTTTTGTTCATCAGCAAGACTGTTCTGGTTCACTGAATCAAGTGTTCTGATATTAAAATACCTTAGAAATCACTCTGTTTTTAAATTAATGCTGCATTTTCTTGGGCAGTTCGGATTGGTATTCTAGCCACAATTCCTTAAATCATGTTGCTTTATACTTGCATTTGTTGAAGTGATTAGATGGTAATTTTCGTGGCATTTCAACTTCTGATTCCAGTCAAATTAGCTCAGTTAAATGAATGAGTGTTGCATTTTATAAATAGACATGTTATTAGCACTGTAATCAAATTCTGAGAACAAAGTCTACGTCATCTACTGAAACACCTGACCAGATCAAACCTTTCAATGTGCTCTGCATGAGTTCCATTTGGAGCATTGGAGTAAAGGATATAAATGATAATTGCACCTAGTTTAATTAAGTTAACTAGATCTTTGACCCTCCTATATCTTTGTAGCCATGGAAATACTCTATGATACAACTGCAGCCACAACAAACAGGTGCTGGACTAAAACTTAATTTCTGCATTACAAGCAGGCATTTTTACGGACGCTGGAGTGCCAGATTTTAAACTTAAGGCAGGTTTCTGAACATTAAATCCTTCCTCTTTCATGTCCATCTTCCATATTTCAAGTGTCGATATCGCTGTCATCGTCCATCCTGAAAAGGACGCAAGCTTCCGGCGACAATCAGTGGGAGCCATCACTTGTTGCAATAGGTGATGGTGGTGGCAGAATTAGCTTCCAGTTTCCAGCCCCGCGACGTGGACGCTTCTGCTACGGGGGCATTGAATCCTTAAGTATATTCCATTGCTAACATTTGGAAAGGCTACCAAAATTAGCTCAAAATTTGTTACAAACTCAACATTATGGACTGATAATTCAAGATATACATATGCAAACTCACCACTCAGAATAGTTTATAATCCCACATTCCCTTCCTATGAGAATATTAAAAATACATTGTGAATTGCTCAGCATTTTACTGCAAACGCAACCTTAATCCATTTATTTCCTTTGACTATAATGCTTATTTAGATGACGCAGCCTGTCGCCTTATACGGCATTAGAGTTCTACACGACAACATGCCCTGTTTAGTAAGTCTTTGCACCAGTAATGGTAACCATGGAAACAAGCCCAAAAAATGTCCCTTGAATTCACTCAGATACATAGACTGAATATCTCCTGGAAAACTCAGGGTACAATTCTTCCACATCAGAAAAGTTATCTTTATTGTCAAACTGTAAAATGAATTAGGAATTAATTCTCCATTATCTAATCCCTATCCTGTTTGTAAAGCTGCACATATTTCTCCAAATTTGAACTAACTCCATACACGCTTAGTATGTTAGCAGTCGAAACCTTGAAATCTTAGTATTATTCAGTGATAGAGTCATAAAGCTACACAGCACAGAAACAGCCCTTTGGGCCAACTCATCCATGCTGACCACATTGTCTGACCAAGCTAATCAAACATGCCTGCACCTGCCCCATATCCCTCCAAACCTTCCTTATCCATGTACCATGTACCAAGTGTTTTTTTAAACGTTATAATCATACTCACATCTACCACTAAATCTGCCAGCTTGTTCCAGATATATGAACCACTCCTAGTGTGAAGAAGTTGCTCCTCAGGTCCCTTTTAAATCTTTCCCCCTCACCTTAACCTTGCACTCTTGAGTTTTAGACTCCCCTACCCTGTGGGAAAGACTAGGGCTATTCAACTTAAACACCTTCATAATTTTATAAACCTCTATCATGTCTGCTCTCAGCCTACAATGCTCTTGGGGAGAAAAGTTCAGTTCAGTTTAGTTTATTGTCACATGTACAGGTACAGTAAAAAGCTTTTTGTTGCCTGCTAACCAGTCAGCAGAAGCTACTGCATCCGCTGCTCCAGATGCCAGATGATCTATATCGGTGAGACCAAGCGGAGGCTTGGCGATCGTTTCGCCGAACACCTCCGCTCGGTCTGCAATAACCAACCCGACCTCCCGGTGGCTCAGCACTTCAACTCCCCCTCCCATTCCACATCCGACCTCTCGGTCCTGGGCCTCCTCCACGGCCAGAGTGAGCAACACCGCAAGCTGGAGGAACAGCACCTCATATTCCGCTTGGGGAGTCTGCATCCTTTGGGCTTGAATATTGAATTTTCTCAATTCTGTTAACCCTTGCTGTCTCCTCCCCTTCCCACCTCTCCCTCAGCCTTCGGGCCCTGGCATTCCCTCTATCTCTATCTCCCTCCCCCACCCCAGTCGCACCAGCTTCTCATTTTCACACCACAAACAGCTTACAATGGCTTGTTCCCTTTATCACCGATACTTTTTTGCATATCTTTCACTCATTGTTCCTTATCTCTCCACATCACCGTCTATATCTCTCGTTTCCCTGATCCCTGACCAGTCTGAAGAAGGGTCTCGACCCGAAACGTCGCCTATCTCCTTCGCTCCTTAGATGCTGCTGCACCCGCTGAGTTTCTCCAGCTTTTTGTGTACCCCCAGCAGAAAGACAATACGTGATTACAATCAATCCATTTACATTTTATAGATACATGACAGATACATGATAAGGGGATAACATTTAGTGTAAGGTAAAGCCAGCAAAGTCCGGTCAAGGATCGTCCGAAGGACATCAGAGATAGATAGTAGTTCAACACTGCTCTCTGGTTGTGGTAAGGTGATTCAGTTGCCTGATAACAGCCGGGAAGAAAATATACAGCCTACCCAGCCTCTCCTTGTAACTAGAACCTTCTTGACCTGGTAACATCCTCATAAATCTATTTTTGCTCATCTTCCAGCTGGATGACAACCTTCTTGTTGAAGGATTACCAGAACGGTACACAGATCTCCAAATGAGGCCTTGTACACCTGTAACATGGCATTCCAACTTCTGTTCCCACTTCCTTTATCAACGAAAGGAAGCATGCCATCCATCTTCACCAACCTGTCTACCAGCATCACCCCTTCATTGAACGATGTACCTGCATCCCGACATCTCAGTTGTACACCACTTCCCATGGGCCTACCATGTACTATGTAAGCCATGCCCTGGTCTGTCTTACCAAAGTGTCAGACCCTGGATTTAAACTCCATCTGCTATTCCCTAACACATTGGCCCAATTGATGAAGATCTGTTGGTAATCTTAGTTAACCTTCTTCTCTGTCCACTATACCACCAATTTTAGTGTCATCTGCAAACCTACTAACATTGCCACATGTATTCTCATCCAACTCCAGCTTTTTGCATCTTATTTTCGGTTTAAACCAGCATCTGCAGTCCCTTCTTGCATGTAAAATCTTGTTATACGGTGCCAGAGAGACTGACAATCTGGGTGAACTTTCATAGTTTGCATTCAGAAGTCTACAGTTGTCAATGAACCACATTCAACACAGGCAATCAAAACATTGTCCAGAATCATTAAAAAATCATTTTAAAACACAATATTTAGAAGGATGAGGGAGAATCTTATAGGAACATATAAAATTATAAAAGGACTGGACAAGCTAGATGCAGGAAAAATGTTCCCAATGTTGGACAAGTCCAGAACCAGGGGCCACAGTCTTAGAATAAAGGGGAGGCCATTTAAGACTGAGGTGAGAAAAAACGTTTTCACCTAGAGAGTTGTGAATTTGTGGAATTCCCTGCCACAGATGGCAGTGGAAGGCAAAACACTGGATGGATTTAAGAGAGTTGTTTATATTAAATCATTAATATAAACAATGAATAGCAGTAGACACAACACACCACTAGCCTCTAGTCTGAAAAACAATCCTTTATCATCACCTTCAAGTCAATTTTGTATCCAATTGGTTAGTTTGCACTGAATCTCATGTGTTCTAACCTTCCATGTCAATGGAATTTCCCTGGGTGGCTCCACCGTCATGGCAGCCTCGCCAACAGTCTGTCTGTCCTCGCTCTGTTTTATTATTTTAGGTATGTTTTAAAAGTATGAGTTAGTGTTTCTTGGATGGTCTTATGTGGGGGGAGGGGGGTGGGGTGGGGAGGTGAGGAAATTGGGGGAAACCTGTTTCAGTCACTTACCTCGACAGAGATGCGATTTTTTTCTGTATCACATCTCCATCTCCCCTGCGGCCTACAACGTGGAGTGGTGCGGCCTTTCCTAGGGACCGGCCCGGAGCTTCAAGCCACGGGCGCGTGGCGGATTTACCATCAGGGAGCGGGCAATTCTTTGCCGAGGATCGCCAGCAAAAGCACTCCGACCATGGGGACTGTGAACTTTAACACCGTGAAGCCGCAGCTCCGGTAAGAAGATGCCAACTCGGGAGCTCCAAGCCAATGTTCCGATCCGTCCCGACGCCGGAGTTTCCATCATCCCGACATCTTGGACATTGGACCGTCGGCAGTGGCGAACTGCGGAGGGTTCAAAGGCCCCGACCACCATGGGTGAACAATGGAGGAAGATGACTGAACTTTATTTCCTTCCATCACAGTGAGAAATGTGGATTCCACTGTGGTGGGTGTTTGTGTTTAATGTTATTTGATGTGGCTGTGTGTATTGTTGCATTTCACTTAGTATGGCTGTATGGTCTCAAATTTCACTGTATCTTAATCGGTTAAGTGACAATAAACGCAAACTTGAACTTGAACCTGCTGTGTAGTACCTTTTCAAATGCCTTAGTAAAGACCATCTAGACAATGCCCTCAATGATCTTCTTAGTCGCCTCTTCAAAAACTCAATCAAATTCATAGAAACATAGAAACATAGAAATTAGGTGCAGGAGTAGGCTATTCAGCCCTTCGAGCCTGCACCGCCATTCAATATGATCATGGCTGATCATCCAACTCAGTATCCCGTACCTGCCTTCTCTCCATACCCTCTGATCCCCTTAGCCACAAGGGCCACATCCAACTCACTCTTAAATATAGCCAATGAACTGGCCTCAACTACCCTCTGTGGCAGAGAGTTCCAGAGACTCACCACTCTCTGTGTGAAAAAAGTCTTTCTCATCTCGTTTCTTCATGAAACATATTTCCCCATACACAAAGCCATGATGACTATTCCTAATCATTCTTTGCATTTCCAAATGCTTGTTGATGCTGTCTCTCAGAGACCGCTCAAATAACTTGCTCATGTTAGACGCACTGGTTTGTCGTGCCCAGATTTTTCCAGCAAATCTTTCTTAAGCAGAAGCACACCATTAATCATCCTCCAGTTTTCCAGCGGCTATAGATTATATAAATATAAGTTGCTGCCTTAAGTTGGAGACCTGGGTTCAATCCCGACTATGGGTGCTGTCTGTACGGAGTTTGTACTTTTCCCTGTGACCGCATGGGTTTTCTTTGAGATCTTCGGTTTCCTCTCATACACCAAAGACGCACAGGTTTGTACGTTAATTGGCTTGGTATAAATGTAAATTGTCCCTGGTGTGCGTAGGATAGTGTTAATGTGCGTGGATCGCTGGTCGGTGCAGACTCGGTGGGCTGAAGGGCCTGTTTCCGCGCTCTATCTCTAAAACTAAAATTAAAACTAAACTAAATACCTCTGGCAGGAGGCGTGCAATTTTCTCCAGCTTCCCACAGTGTCCATTAATATACTTGATCACATCCTGGGGATTAATCTACCTTTATGTATTCAAAGGCCTACAGTGATGTGAGTTCTCTGAAAGATACCTCTGTTACCCTCTCACTCCTTCGCACTCCTGAGCAATGCTTGATGGTCCCTATTGCTGGACTAAGTAGATCTGCCCCACTTCTGAACAATGTTGATATGCCCCTTTCTTGACGTCCAATTCCCAAGGTGGCATTTTCTTCTTGTAGTCCCATGGGTCCACTCTCCTTGGGGTCCAACAAGTATACGTGTCCTGTAAGGTGTTGTAGTTGATTACTGCCACCTATATCTCATGTATTTGCTCCACCTAATCAACCTAATGGCCTCCTGAAGTTTGCAATCAAAGGCCATTCAATTGATTTTAAATATTCAAAAGGAACTAGGCAATTCAAAAATGTAATCATCATTAAAATAATAACAAAAGGCACTCAACTGATATGAATTAATGAAAAAAAGAATTGAAGCAGAAAATATAAACAAAATCTCCACACCGGGACTTATAGTATCAATCAAGATTGGTAGAGTTAAGGGCCTGTCCCACTTTCACGACCTAATTCACAACCTTTTCTACTCGTAGACATTTTTCATCATGTTGAAAAAACTCCCCAACCTACTTGATGACACGAGTGCCTACGATTAGCATCACGACTTATCACCCTCGAACCTCCTGCGCTCCAAGGAATAAAGTCTTCGCCTGCCCAAGCTCACTCTATACCTCAGAACCTCCAGTCCCGCAATTGTCCATTCACTTTCTCACAATGGATAGAAGGTGTCACCAGGAGAATGTGATGGCATGTGAAATTCTGGTGTCATAGCTTGGTGGTGATGGTGAGGTGTACAACAGTAAACACTGGAAATTATGGAGAATCAGTAATATGAAAATGAACAGAACACCTAAAACTGAGGAGCGCCGTGCCCTGCAGCAATTGTTAACCATGGTAACAATGTTAATCAAGCAATTGGTCATAGAGTTATAGTCATAGAGTGATACAGTGTGGAAACAGGCCCTGCGGCCCAATGTGCCCACACTGGCCAACATGTCCCAGCTGCCCGTGTTTGGTCCATATCCCTGCAAACCTGTCCTATCCAGGTAATGTCTAACTGTTTCTTAACCAATGGGATAGTCCCTGCCTCAACTACTTCTTCCAGCAGCTTGTTCCATACACCCGCCACCCTTTCTGTGGAAAAGTTACCCCTCAGATTCCTATTCAATCTTTTCCCCCTATGACCTCTAGTCCTCGATTCAGCTAATCTGGGCAAGAGACTCTGTGCATCTATCCTATCTATTCCTCGCATGATTTTATACACCTCTAGAAGATAAGGTCACAACCAAATATCACTGAGCCTTTTCAGAGATGCAATGGAAGTGTTTGAAGAACTTAGTCGCTTTCCCAAGTGATACTGCTTTGGGGAGTACACAAAGCTATGCAATTCCTTACACATTGGCCATGGTTGGAAATGTCTTCTTGCTTTTCAGCTTCTTGTGTTGCTGATGTCAGGGGAGGCTTGTGGTTTATGGTGTGAATTTCAGGTAGTTTAACGGAGTTATCTTCCTTGGGAAGCAGGTGATGAAGAGACTCTAGTGGCTGCTGCCGAGAGAAGGGTGGGCTTTGGCACTGAACACGTAGTCTTTGAAGAATGGAGATTGCGATGCTAACTGGCAGCATATGATTGGGGATGAGGCGTAAAATATTAATGCCATTGATTATCGTGGCAATGAGAGATTTGGTGATATTTGAGTGAAGCAAGAAACATGACAGAAAGAAAACATATGGAGGAAAGCTTCACATAAAATTAATAATTATTTCTGCTGTAAAATGAACATTTTATGTTTTTATAAGTGTTTTACTTTGCAGTGCACATGTCACAGATAAAGGAAATGGGTGTTATAATGATATTTACTATAAGTAATGAAGGCAGTTCAATTTTTAATGTAAATTTTGAAAATCTAAACAGCGATGAATGCCTTATTAAAATTATGGGCATCGGTTCAAGGTTTAAAATATGCAAAGCCTAATTTCCCATGCTAATCCTGATTAGGCTTGGAAGAGATCCAGTGCCATTCATATATCACTGCTGGGAGTGCGAATGCATTCTGCTGGGATCCACATGGTTGGTGCCAATTATGACCATTTCACTTCATTTCTTTATGCTGTAATTTATCAACGAGACAAAGATGATCAAAAATACACTGCCGCACATCTGAAAACAAACTGTACATCACGGGGCAAGTACTTTCTATGGAAACTACTTCTCCCTAGTTACCATGTGCTTTAGCTGTTCAATTGCTTATTACAGTTTTTTTTCAGAGGAAGCTTTGAAAGCACGCAGGGGATCCTGATTCTTTGTATTCTTGGGAATTGGCCATTGTTTTGAAAGGCTGGCTCTAACTAGACTGCAGCAAGATCATTTCAGGCTTTGGTGAGCTGGAAAAGATCACAATTTATCATCCTGAAAGTAACATCAGTGTTTGTGTCACCAGCTCTAATCTTTAACTGTTTCTTTAACTAATCCTTTTGTTTTTTTTCCTGGTTGCACAGTTCAGAGCTGTTATCTATGGGGGGACTGATATATGATGAAAGACTGGGTAGACTGTGCTTGTAGTCGCTGGAATTTAGAAGGATGAAAGGGCATCTTATAGAAACATATAAATTCTTGGAGGATTGGACAGGGTAGATGCAGGAAAATTGTTCCCGGTTGGGGGAGTCCAGAACCAGGGATCACAGTTTAAGAATAAGTGTAGGCCGTTTTGGACTGAGATGAGAAAAAAACGTTTTCACCCAGAGAGTTATGAATCTGTGGAATTCCCTGCCACAGAAGGCAGTGGAAGCTAATTCACTGGATGTTCTCAAGAGAGAGTTATATTCAGATCTTAGGGTTAAGGGAATCAAGGGATATGGGGAAAAAGTCAAATATGGGTACAGATTTTGGATGATCAGCCATGATCATATTGAATGGCGGTGCTGGCTCGAAGGGCAGAATTGTCTTCTCTGGCACCTATTTTCTATATTTCTATACAGTTTGGAGCCCTCAATTAATTGCTGTTAAATTTCGTGATTGTTAAAAGTTAATGCTTTTTGGATGATAGACACAAAATACTGGAGTAACTCAGTGGGACAGGCAGCATCTCTGGAGAGAAGGCATGCTTGATGTTTCGTGTCAGGACCCTTCCAGAGGTGATGCCTGTCCCACTGAGGTACCTTCGATGTCTACCTTCGGTGTAAAGCAGCATCTGCAGTTCCTTCCTACACATTGTGCTATTTGCAGATCAGTGTAATTTAATAAACTTTATTCATGGGGGCTCCATAGAAAAGGAGTGCAGATGCTGTTTTAAACCCGAAGAAGGGTCTCAACCCAAGACGTCACCTAGTCATTTTCTCCATGGTTGCTGCCGGAACAGCTGCGTTTCTCCTGCATTTTGTGTCTATCTACATAGAAGAGGACCAAGGCGAGGATGGGAATGTTACACAAGGAATGAAAGCCCAGAAGAGGAGAGGGGGTGTGAGAGCAAGACCTGGTACAGGAAGAGACAGCCTGAGAGAGGAGAGAGCAGAGTAACTAGGAATGTGCATTGTGAGGATGAAAAAGAAGGGTAGGGTGAATGAAATGTGAAAGTTGGTTGTGTGAGGGGGTTGTGGAGAAGACCTGACTGTGAGCACTAAATGCAATGCACTAGATTGGAATTTGTCAGACAATAGACACAAAAAGTTGGAGTAACTCAGCAGCTCAGGCAGTATCTCTGGAGAAAAGAAAGAGGTGATGTTTCAGATCAAGACCCTTCTTCGAGAATTTCTCAGGTAGACTTGTTGGTGTCAATGGACATTGCTATAAACGGGTTTGCTTTTGTATTTCCCACATTACCATGGGTAGCACATTTCAAAAAGTATTAATTGGCTGTGGGATGTCCCAAGATGATATTGTGCCTGTATAAAAACAGGTTCCAATTGCAACAAAGAAACATAGAACATAGAAAATAGATGCAGGAGTAGGCCATTCGGCCCTTTGAGCCAGCACTGCCATGCAATATGAGCATGGTTGAATATCCAAAATCAGTGCCCCGTTCCTGCTTTCTCCCCATATCCATTGATTCCATTAGCCCTAAGAGCTAAATCTAACTTTCTCTTGAAAACATCCAGTGAATTGGGCTCCACTGCCTTCTGTGGCAGAGAATTCCACAGATTCACAACTCTCTGGGTGAAATTATTTTTTCTCATCACAATCCTAAATGGCCTACCCCTTATTCTTAAACTGTGATCCCTGGTTCTGGACTCCCCCAAAATCGGGAACATTTTTCTTGCATCTAGCGTGTCCAATCATGTAAGAATCTGCCTGCTTTGAATGAAAACATGTTTATCGAGTTTGAAATGCATATTTCAAATCTGCCTGGCACTTTACATGCAGATAGATCAACATTCGGCAGCTGCATGTGCTGCTACTGACTGTGGATGCAAAATGTGGAAGTAGAAACATTCAGATCTAAAGAACCAATGATTATTACTCGTAAGATTAAACGAGAACTTACCAGTTTGAAGTTTGATCTTTATTTTATGAGGAGTCGAGTTGAGGGACTACGTGAATAGAAGCCCGTACAGCCGTTGGTGCGTCAATCTTCAAAGCAGCGGAATGAATTCACAGCTAACAATGACCGAAGTATAACGGTAAGATGATAAAACTAGAACTACCAGATGAGATCTATGAGGGTGGGAGCGGAGGGCACGTAGTCCCTCAACTAGACTCCTCATAAAATAAAGATCAAACTTCAAACTGGTAAGTTCTCGTTTAATCTTACTATTTTACTTCGGAGTCACGTGAGTGACTACGTGAAGACTTCAAAGCACTGTGAATTCACGCCGCAGACTCAAATCCGACGTTCACACTGCCTGGATTGACTCAAAAGTCGTTAACAATCAATCATGCATCAGTAATACATTTGTTAAATGGAATAACAGTTTATTTACAAACAGATCATAACAAACCCCTCTAACTCAGGGGAAAAATGTAACAGTACTGACACCAGAATCAGCAAACACCCCGAGCCTTGAAATCGGCTTGTGACAAAACCTCTGAAAATTAGCTCACTGGACCATCCTGCAGCCGCGAGGACCTTGCAATCGTTTGCACCGACACCTTACTGTGTGGTTTTTTGTGACTAATAAACAAAGCCAACTCTGTTCCTCTCAGAGGTTTAGTAATCTCAATGTAAAGAGATAAATGTGAGACTATACAGAAGCGATCATCTGCGGGGTATGCTGAAAACACCATCTTACATCCTGTCATGCCTCTTTTATTATGTTTAAGCAAATCATAGATATAAAAATATAATGGCATCAGCCGACACATGCATTCTATCTAGCCGTAGCTTTTGCAATGTTTGTACACGTTGGGCTGAAACCATCACCTTTATTGTTTGCATTAGCAATAGAACCACTTGCTCAGAGGGTAAGACTACACCCGGAAATATATGGATATGATACCGCAAATACTAAGAATAAAATTTCCTTATATGCAGATGATGTATTACTTTATATCACTCAACCAGAAATAAGTATTCGAAATTTGTTAAAACTAATAACGGAATTCGGATCACTTTCAGGATACAGTATTAATTGGAATAAAAGTGAACTTATGCCTATAACAATGAATAAGTTACATATATTACAACAATTTCCTTTTAAGATAACAAATGAAAATATTAAATATCTTGGGATTTTTTGTTACAAAAAGATTTAATTCTCTATTTAAATCTAATTTTCCCCCATTACTAGATAAATTAAATAAGAATATTTCATACTGGAAAAGTTTACCTATTTCGATGATAGGGAAAATTAATGCAATAAAAATGATTTTTCTTCCACAATTATTATATTTATTTCAATTAATCCCGATATATCTTCCAAAAATTTTTTTTAAAAAAGTAGATTCTTTAATTACGAATTTTATTTGGGATTATAAGATTCATAGAATAAATAAAAAACATTTATGTAAGTCTAAAATAAATGGAGGATTAGCGTTACCAAACTTGATGTTTTATTACTGGGCAGTTAATATTAAAAACATGAATTTTTGGTTAGGAGAAATAGATAATAAACCAAATTGGTTAAGTATGGAAGAAGAAGATTGTTCTCCATTAGAAATTAGCTCTATAATATTTGCTAATATTAATGTAGCTAAGAAAGTTTATAGTGAAAATCCGATAATAGAAAATGGAATCCGCATATGGAAACAAATAAAGAAAGCATTAAAACTAAAATCTATACCAATAAGTCTTAAGATTGTTAATAATTTTATGTTTAAACCTTCGATTTTGGATAAGGCTTTTTTACAATGGAAAAATAAAGGAATTTCTAAGATGGGTGATCTTTATAAGGAAAATACTTTTCTTTCATTTCAAGAGTTGCAACAAATTTATGGGCTACATAATAAAGAATATTTCAGATATTTACAAATTAGAAACTATGCCTCTGTAAATATATATGAATTTAGAAATAGAAAAAATAGAAATTTTAGATGAATGTTTGAATAAACATCCAAATATGGAAAAAATGATATCATATATATATAATATTTTACTGGAAAACGATACTCCATCAACAGAAAATATACAGAGAATCTTGGGAAAAGGAATTAGGCCAAATAATAAGACCAGAAATATGGGATGAAAGTTTACAACATATACATTATTGTTCATTAAACGCTAAACATTCTCTTATACAGTTTAAAATATTACATAGATTACATTACTCTAAATCTAAATTACATAATATTTTTCCAAAAATATCTCCAATATGTGACAAATGTCAAATTTCAGAAGCAAATTTGACACATTCATTCACTAACTGCATAAAAATTGTAGAATACTGGAAGGAAATATTTAAAATAATCTCGACTGTTATTAATATAAATATAATCCCTGACCCAAAGCTGATTATACTTGGAATAATTGAAACTGACCAATTAATAACAACGAATCAAAGAACTTTTATTGATTATGGTTTAATAATTGGGAAAAAATTAATATTAAAATTTTGGAAAGGCCCTGCATTCCCAACAATCAAAATGTGGAATATAGAAATGTCGGAGACACTTCATTTGGAGAGATTGAGGCTTGTCCTTATGGATAGGTTAGATCTCTTCAGATGTATTTGGTCTCCATATATTAAATATTTGCAGGGTCGTAATGGTTCGGCGCGGGAACCTGACTGGGGCCTGGACATTTGAGTGGATGAAGAGATACGTATAATAAATCATGAATATATCTATAAGGACGGATTATTGACGAATATTTTATTCTCCATCAAACCTCTTCTTATTCTTTATTCTATTTCCTAATTTCTCTATTTTCTTATATCTAAATAAAAAATAAAAAAATAATATAGAAACACACTAGCTTAATATTAGAATGAATATAAATATCATTAGATTTATAAGAACATTGTTAGTATTATTAGCATTTCCTAGTATTTTATATTTTTAATTATATAAAATTATATGCTTTTAATGGTACAATAATTTTAAATTTAGCGATAAAATAAATATTGTTAACATTAGGAAGAAATAATAAGAATTATATAAGATGTACTAACTTTTTGTATCAATAATATCATAAAATTTGGTCTTATACTTAATAAAATTAGAAATAAAATGATAATTACTAATAGTACGAGTATAATGCTAATATTGTGAATGTATTAGTAGTATTATGTATCTTTAATTATATAAAATACATAATTCTGAAATCTATAACTAAGGATAATACAGTATAAATAATATTATTAGTATGAATCAGTTATTAGGACTATGTATATTTACTACTGAAAATATAATGTAACTGGTTGTTATTTTGTTTCTATAATAAATAAATTAAAAAAAAAAAAAAAAAAAAGAAACCAACACCAGAAGCATGACCACCTTCATAGTTACTTTGGCTATAGATAGGCTTGTAACCGGAGCCCACTGGCGAAGAAGCATACAAACCTCACTCACATTGCAAATACCGGCATACCTGAGTTTAGGAGGATTAGAATTGAAACTCCCTTCATGAATCGTGAACTAACGGATATGTCCCTACTGTATGCAATTCTGCATTCATAGGTAAATAAGAAGACAGAGCACTTCTGGCTGAATTAATTGCACTGTAACTTAATTTTTTGGTCAAAATAAAGAGTTGACGAACTCCAATACATCCGTGATCCCTGACGTGTGGTATACAATATCCTGCTGTAGGCAGAATTGCTCCCACTTCCTTATATAGGTGATATATTGCTGCTGTGTACTATCCCTGCAGGCCGACGTGAGAACATCCACCGTCCGATGAGACAGTCCTCTCCCCAGGTATGGCCTCCTCATAATCTGCAAATTAACAGATCAATACGATCCTTTAAAGGATGTTGATCCCCAGTGACTGGATTTACCAGTAGATTTTTATTCTTGGGCATAAGCATGTAAGGCTCCCTAGCCATTTGTAATACAACGGGAAACCATGCTCGTGTAGGCCAATCTGGCACTACCAATACCCCTGAAGCGGAGTCCTCCTTGATCTTTTGCAAACATCTGCTGATGAGACAGAATGAAGGAAATACATACACAAACATTCCTCCCCCAATGCAGCGAAAATGCATCCACTGCTACTGCCCCAGTATCTGGTTACCATGAAACATATCTAGGTAACTGATGATTTAATCGAGATGCAAACAAGTCAATATCTGGCAATGCATACTGATCAATCATTTGGTTAAACACATCCTGATTTAACATCCATTCAATGTTGTCATTAACTGACGTGACCTCTTCCTGGCAAATAAAGTGCTGAAAGCCAGATATTTTGGTCAATACACCAGCTCCAAATCTGGTTAGCCAGTCTATCACAAGACTGTGACTTAACTCCACCCATGTGGTTTACATATGCCACTGCTGTGGTGTTGTGAATCTGAGCTGCACATGCAGATCCCTCCTTGTAGAGCAATAAGCTTTGAGCCCATACCAGGTGCCCAACTCCTCTAAATAATCAGTCCCTCTTAATTGAGGAAGCGATGTCTCATCCACATTCCATCTGCCTCCACAACTAGAAGACATATCTGTTCCACCCAACCCAGTGCACTCACATCAGTCTGTAATATCAGTGATGGTGATTCCACGAAACCTTCCTTAAATTTTTTGAAACATGTACTATCCACCATTGTATGTCAGCAATCGCCCCCAGCTGACAACTGCATAGGCCTATCAAAAATAGCCCCTTTGTATTCTCAGTGCCTGTTCCTTTGATGGTTGTAATTGTTGATAATGCAGAGGACAATACTGCACAGCTGGAAAAGCTGCAACAACTTCCCAATAAAACTGGCTACTTGTCCAATCAAAGGCCGTTGTTCTCCAACGAGATTAACACAGTCCTCAATTAACTGATTCAATTTATCCCTGGGCAAAGTTACCAACATGTGATTGGAATTAATGGTAAATCCCAGATAATCAATAATTTGGACTGGTGATAATTTAGATTTACCTGGGTGAATAACAAATCCCATTTGTTCAAAAATGATTTTAACAACTGAAACTGATGATTGAGTTTCAGCATGAGTCTTTCCAACAATCAGAAATCATCTAAATAGGCCATTACCACATGCCCCTGAGCTCTAAGCAATGCTAACACAGGTTTTACCAATTTAGTAAATAATCTAGGAGCTGAAGTTAATCCATTCGGCAATGTCCTGAATTGCCACAGCTCAGTCATCCAAATAAATTTCAAATATCTTCTATCATCACCATGAATAGACACTGCGTAATATGCATTCTTTAAATCAACGGTTGCCATATAATACCCTTTGGACACTAGATGTTTGCCCGTGGTAAAGTTCTCCATTTTGAAATGCCTATAGCAAACAAATTTGGTCAAATTCGATAAATCCAGAATAATTCTACATCCCCCAGTCTTTTTAGATCTGGGAAATATACTTGACAGAAATTGTTGACTTTGATAGACAGAAGGCTCAATTACCCCTTCTCATGTAACGACTGAATCTCTGCTTGAATAAGCACATTTTCCTCATCTGAAAATAAGTTTACTACTAGGAAAATGTTGACTAGGTAGACTGTCCTTATAGTAAAATCCAAATGTTCACCCCTTCAATACACCAAGTATGAACAAATCTGATGTCAACTGCTGCCATTGTTTGAGAAACAATTTTTACCTTCCCCAATTTGAACAGGAACATCAGTTAATTCATTGTCTGTCAATGGTATATTCCTTACCAGCATCTTTCCTTGCGGCCTTGTTGTCCTCGACTTCTTGTAGAGAACCTTTTTTTGCCTTGCTTCCAGCTGGCTTAATGAGAGCCATGGTTATAACAACCTCATAACAGTCTTTGACCCTTTTTTCAAAATTACCACCAAACAACAGATTTCGTGGTGGTACACTGGTTTCAAAATGCATTACAAAGGAGTTCCAGTTCATCCTGCTGTGCTTCAACCATATCATTTGTATCAATAACTTTCACCACAGCTGTAATACCTGCTGACAACAGTTTAAGCACTTTTTTAAAAATTTCATCTCCTGGGCCCTAGCAGGTAAACCCATCTATGACCAAATTTGGTGACTAACCACCGGTACCTTCAGGAGATCTCAATTAACAGGAGCTTTATAGTTTTTTGCTACTTCATCCATAGCTAGCTCCTGTAACTGGTGGGAGAGCATATACTGAATGGCTTCAGCCAATTCTACATCAATCGCCTTTCGTGCCTCTCTACACTCAGCAAACTTCCCAGCAATGTTCGGAATTACCTCCCACCGAACACCTTTACTGCTCTCCCCCAGCAAACTGCCCTGATAGAACATCCTCCTCACAGGCAGGATAGTTCTGCAGCCCTGAAACAGGTGCTGCTAGCACAAGCTCTCCATCAGCCTGGCTTGGGCATCACTCCTCCTCACGGAGCTGGAACATCCTCCTCACAGGCAGGATAGTTCTGCAGCCCTGAAACAGGTGCTGCTAGCACAAGCTCTCCATCAGCCTGGCTTGGGCATCACTCCTCCTCACGGAGCTGGAACATCCTCCTCACAGGCAGGATAGTTCTGCAGCCCTGAAACAGGTGCTGCTAGCACAAACTCTCCATCAGCCTGGCTTGGGCACCACTCCTCCCCACGGAGCTGGTCCCTGTCGAGCATTCTTTTGAAATAGAATCTCGACGTGGGAGAGCCGTGAGCAAACGGACTCTCCTATGGAGGGTATAACCTCCAGGCCCGACTCATTTACGGGCCACAGAGACTTGCCAGCGGCCCCTTACTGACAAGCCTCCACTGCCCCCCGGCAGTGGGTCCGCAACCACTGGCTGTGTAGCCAGCACCGGACCAGGTGTACCAGACGGGCCTCCATCCTCAACACTCTCCTGCCACTTTACCTTTCTACCCCCGGAGCGCCTCGCCGACACCTTCTTCCCTTTCTGCAACATATCTACAAAAACTCCCAACCGTTGCAGAAAAAGACCTGTGGTAAAGTATTTCAACAAACCTTACCTCGTTTCAACTTGTTAACGAAAACTGCTGGAGAATGGAGGGTGAAGTCTGAAGAAGGGTCTCGACCCGAAACGTCGCCCATCTCCTTCGCTCCTTAGATGCCGCTGCACCCGCTGAATTCTCCAGCTTTCCATGTAACCCGCGGTTTAAACTTACCGCTCGGGAGGAGCGCTGCTGCTCCCCCCGCCCGACTGCACCAGCGTCTGACGTCATGACGCACCAACGGCTGTACGGGCTTCTATTCACGTAGTCACTCACGTGACTCCGAAGTAATGATTATTAATCCAATATATGTCAAGTTCATTCAGTGTATACAGATATCCAGAATGATATCATTCTGCAAAGCACAAGGACATTTCCCAAGCTGAAATAAAAGCATTTGTTTGAGTCAAGGATTTATTCTGAGAATTGTATTCTGCTATTACCTGAACCTTTCATAAATGAGGCACAGAAATATAGATTGTCAGAATAGTGACTGAATCTGTTTTGGAGAAATAATTAAAGTTGTACAGATTATATGTACAATAAAGGCTTTTGGAAATCACAGAAATAAATTAAAAATCCTTTGTATTCTGTTTATTATTTTTTAAATTAATTATTCTTGTGATAAATAAATTAAACGCATGCTTAATTGAAGTCATTGTCAGCACAATTATCTCCTCCAACCTGGTTACCAAGCTCAGGGAACAGGGTCTCTGCATATCCCTCTGCAACTGGTTGCCGGACACAGTTCCAACTATATCTTTAAATAACTGTTGACAGCACCGTTGCTGGATGAATTACAGATGATTATGTGTCAGAGGGAAGGAGGGAGATCGATCGACTGACCAAATGGTGTCAGAACAAAGACCTTGCTCTCAACGTTAGTAAAATCAAGGAACTGATTGTCGACTTTGGAAAAGGAAGACTGAGGATACACAAATCTGTCTTCATCGACGAGAGGGTCAAAAACTTGTATGAAATGTAAGTTCTGAGAACTGAGTCCCAGCGTACTCAACCTCTCCCATAGCTCAGGCCCCCAAGTCCTGGCAACATCCTCGTAAATCTTCTCTGTACCCTTTCCAGCTTGACAACATTCTTCATATACCACAATGCCCAGAACTGAACACAATACTCTAAATATGGCCTCACCAATGTCTCATACAACTGCAACATGACCTTCCAACTTTATAGAAGTTGGAAAGTCAATACTCTGGCTGATGAACGCCAATGTGCCAAAAGCCCTTTTGACCACACAATCTACCTGCGACTCCACCTTCAGGGAACTATGCACATGCACTCCTTGATTCCTCTGCTCTAAAACACTCTCCAGAGCCCTACCATTCACTATGTAGGTCCTGCCCTTGTTAGACTTCCAAAAATTCCACATCTCACATCTTTCTGCATTAAACTCCATCTGCCATCGTCTGCCATTTGAATTTACTGCCCCATTGCCGCTCTGACCTTTCTATCTGTTGCCAACTGCACTGTTATAATGATGCCCAACCATTCTTCCCATGACCACGTGGGTTTTTTCCAAGATCTTTGGTTTCCTTCCACACTCCAAAGACGTGCAGGTCTGTCATATGCTGAGAGAATGGAGCGGCTGGGGTTGTACACTCTGGAGTTTGGAAGGATGAGAGGGAATCTTATTGAAACATATAACATTGTTAAGGGTTTGGACACGCTAGAGGCAGGAAACATGTTCCCGATGTTGGGGGAGTCCAGAACCAGGGGCCACAGTTTATGAATAAGGGGTAAGCCAATTAGAACGGAGATGAAGAAACGCTTTTTCTCACAGAGAGTTGTGAGTCTGTGCAATTCTCTGCCTCAGAGGGCGGTGGAGGCCAGTTCTCTGGATACTTTCAAGAGAGAGCTAGATAGGGCTCTTAAAGATAGCGGAGTCAGGGAATATGGGGAGACGGCAGGAACTGGGTACTGATTGTGGATGATCAGCCACGATCACATTGAATGGTGGTGCTGGCTCAAAGTGCCGAATGGCCAACTCCTGCACCTATTGTCTTTTGTCTATTGTCTGTAGGTTAATTGGCTTGGTATAAATGTAAATTGTCCCTAGTGTGTGTAGGGTAGTGATAGTATGCGGGGATCACTGGTCGGTACGGACTCGGTGGGCCGAGGTACCTATTTCTGTGCTGTATCTCTTAACTGGATTATAATTATAAAGGTTGCTTTATTTCTATACTTACTACCTAGCTCTTTTAATAGTAAAAGCCTTCCATCCTCCAAATTCCATCTACTGATTGTGCTTAATGTGCCTGTGAAGCTACAGCAAGTAAGAATTTCATTGTTCTGGTCCCAGTGCTGTGACAATTAATCACTCTTGACTCCTGACTTGATGTAGACAAGCTATTTACCCATTAAAGCAAAGTCAGAACTGTAACAAAGCCAAGGAAAACTGATTCCACCGTACACTCACAATAGTCAGGGTAAATATATTTTCCATCAGTCAAGCACATCTTGTTTCATAAAGGAAATAAGAGGAGCTGGTCATACTTGCCTACATTTCTCCGCATTTAATGTAGTGTAGCACAGATGGTACTTTTGGCCCTGAATTGAGTGCCAAATCCAAAGAAAACACAGTGCTTGGAAAATCTGCTTCCCAGATTAGAAACGAAACAAGGTAAGAATAAAAACCAACATAGATGAAATATTGAATATAATCACTGTGAGGCACTAACCTCTCAACCATAATTTAGTTTAGTTTAGTTTAGATACAGTGCCTTCGGCCCACTGAGTCGATCCCCGCACACTAACACTACCCTACACACACTAGGGACAATTTATATCTATACCAAGCCAATTAACCTACAAACCTGTACGTCTTTGGAGCGTGGGAAAAAAGTGAAGGTCTCGGAGAAAACACACGGGGAGAACATACAAGCTCCGTACAGCCAGCACCTGTAGTTGTGATCGAAGCACTGTGAGCCAACAGATCTACATATCCCCTGACCACTATTTATAAGAGCTCTATCTAGCTCTCTCTTGAAAGCATCCAGAGAACCTGCCACCACCGCCCTCTGAGGCAGAGAATTCCACAGACTCACCATTCTCTGTGAGAAAAAGTGTTTCCTCATCTCCTTTCTAAATAGCTTACTCCTTATTCATAAACTGTGGCCCCTGGTTCTGGACTCCCCCAACATCAGGAACATGTTTCCT